>CM074193.1:24500681-24960681 GCA_037179385.1 Holothuria scabra
GGTCATGGAATTTTACGTACAATCACGTAGAGTTTTTTGTTTTCTTTGATCTAGTACACCCCCGGACAAAAGTAAAGGAAACATGTCACATTCTTAGCCCCCCCCCCCTTCAATGTTCGATACAGTTTTTGAACGATCATATACGGCACAAGATTGGAAGGGGTCGAGGGGTTTTCAGTTGAGTTTGAATGATTATGAGTGAATTATGTCACTGCTCCAGCGATTTCATTTGTTTTTTAGGGATCGTAGATGATTTTATACATTACACAGAAAACTGAGGTACTCGCTAAATCATGTAAATGTAGTTCCCTGGAATTACAAGTGGTAAGCTAGTACTTTTACAAGTTTTGTGGGGGGTAAAGTTACTGCTATTTTATCTACAAGAATAACCTATAAGTTAACAAGGCAGCTACTGCATTTACTCGTTTTCATTTTATACCTGTTTTAACAAGTCAAACTACACTCGAGTTAGTTTGACTTATGACTACACAATTAACGTGAAAGTTAATTATAATTGCTTTTAGGTGTTTATTTCCTTTGACATCCTACGTGCTTTTACACTGTTAAAGTAGTAGGAATACCTTAAAAAAATAAGTAAAACAAAAAGGAAATAAGTAAAATCACTAGCCCGGTAGAGTACAACAGTCGCAAAAATGTGAACAACGATATCAGACTAGTGTGTTTCAACATTTTATTTCTGCGTTGAAATCAGAGCAATCACACTTGGTAAACATCATACATTAACAATTGTGCAGTTGAAAAATCTAATCAACTCTAATAGGGAAATATGTATATAAAACATTTAAAATCTATTATAATAAATTAAATGTGACACTTGTCGATAACATGGGATGTAAACAAGCTGAATGCAATGGTATCACGCTGAGAAAAGTCAGACTCTACGTATCTTTTGGATATGATCGGATAATCCTTTTCCCAAGTTGAAGAAAATCAGAAATTCATTAGGCCTATTCTTCAATCTGAAGCTTACATGATCTTCAGTCATAGAAGTAGCGATATGCCAACAGGCAACAAAGATCGACATATTTAACAGAAGATGAAAGCTAATTGCAACTGAGAAAAGACTAATTGCCCAGGTTTTGAACAACATTTGAGCGTCCACAGTACTTGATGAAGCTTCATAACGCTTGATGACGAATTGTGACATTTATAGCTGTTCTTTATTTGAATTGTCATTGGAAAATTTGTTACCTACTTGTAAGCAAAAGTGGCACATGCTTTTGAGGCACAATGCAATCAGTCACATAAATTCTATTCTTGGGTCAAATGGTTCAAATAATTATAACCTGTCCATTTGCAAGTGGTACAAGGCTGCTCGTGAGACATGCACAACAAGAAAGTCACAAATTATTGCGCAAGTACCGTTTTAATTTCAGAGAATGAACTTCAACATTTTACATCTCGGGTCAAGAATGTGTTATGGAGATGGGAATTAGATTGTGAAGATTCATTTTTCGTGCTGTGTAATATATATTTTTGAATTTTTTGACTTGAGGTACGCTTTAAGGATGTATCCAGATTCATACACGTTGTGGCATATTTCTTGAGGATATTTTAATCATACGGTACTTGGAGCGACTGTATGCGGTTCTTATAGAAGCCCCCTTCCCATCGTTTTTGTAAACTGCCGTTCTCTATGACATGGTCGTTACCTTTCTTTTCATATAGTTTGAAACGGACGAGCAATCTGCCGACGTGACAGTTTAGGCTTTTTATGAGAAAAAATTGTACGGGTGATTTCTTTCCAGTCATGATCGAGTAACTTATAATTGGAACAAGAGCCACTAAACTAAAGTTATGTTCTATTTTCTTCAGAAATGAAGACCGTCGTAGAGAGTAAGGAACAGAGAAAAGATAAGATAGCAAAGATGGTAGACTCTGCAGAGTCTGCGCGGATGTTATTTAACAAATCGAATTTCAGGTTGCGGACCACTAGCTCCAATACTCATACCTCGGAAAATGTTTACTGATAGATGAATGCCTTAAAAATTTTACGGGATGTTGTGTCTGACTGTGTTACTTATACCACCTCCCTGCTTATACAACGATAATTTTTTTCTCATTTGAACTTTGTAGACAATGAGTTGAAATACAGACTGTGCAAAATTCAAAGCAATTTGACAAATTTTAGTGCCATTTTTGATTCTATTACTCCGCTCTGTAAAATGCCTTCTCTGAATAGCTATTATGGCGGGAAACACATACCTATCATTCAAAGCTCTCTAGCTCAAAATTTCAATAGTCATGATATGGAAATTTAAAGGTGCCATAAAAGCCCATTTTATGAGCTTGAACCAGAGGGGTGTCCCGCTTGAAAACTTGTACAAGGAGCTAAGGGCACGAAATTAGCCTTATTTAGTGTTTAAGTCAATGGGACATGTAATTAGTGGTCTCGCTACCTTCACTCCCTCTTGACTAAGACCTGAAATCGCTGCTCTTGACAATGTTTTCTCCCTTGTTCTGTGTTCATCCTGGCAAGGGACGTGGATAAAGGGCGATACGCGAAAAAAGGGGGCGGTATTAAAGTTGTTAGGGCCAGACATAGAGAAAGAGCACACTTTCTCATAGAATAGATAGTTGCTACATCTGAACATTTGATGGATTGGATGAAAACGTTAAAACATTAGTCAGGGAATGATATCGCCGAGAAAGAGTTCGCAAAGTCTACCCGGATGAGAAAATTGAACAATACCTAACTGCGTAGTTATCTTCTGGCCTAGAAGTTACAACTTAAACACGAATTGTCCTTGCCAATAGGTGCATGCTTTGCCTGTGACCACATGACCCAAACAACATATGATATAGTTGTAGATATTAAATGCTACCGTGACTTTAAAAACGGCTTCGAGATTTTGATGCTTTAAAAGCCCAATTCTTTCACCCCAAACGGCGACAATTCTCCTAACCTTACTTAAGCCCCTCCCACAATTGTCTGAAATTTATCCTCATCCAAACACCAATCACAATCTCAGTTTATTGCTTCAGGGTGAGTATAGAAAAGTTCAATATGCATAATCAAAACACTACCAGTACAGTTCATGCTATGTTAATATAAGCTCTGGTACTCTGCGTTGTTTGAATAAGCTGTCAATGAAAAAAATGAGCCAATTGAGAATTTCCGTAAACCCCTACAAGAATTGTAGTTTGGGGTGAGTGGACTAGCCCTTGAAAGTAATTGCAGACTGGAGTTTTTAGTGGAAAAGTCAAATATGTGTCATGCGCCGGGTTGTACCTTATATACAGCATCTAAAAAACCTAGTTAAGTTCAACCCAGGTTTTTGTTAAGCATTTAAAAATATTCTCATATTAGACTTTTTTCGCTACAGGCTTTTCTTTATAAGAAGGTCGTTACTGTTCGGCCCATATTTGGATTTAGCAATCTTATAAGACAAATTTAAATCGGTTCCTATGAGCAACCGCACAGTACTGTAAGGGAATAGGCCTACTAGCTGTGCACTAATCCAACCAAAGAAAGAGGAGGTCGGTGAGAAATTTGAAAATGTTTATTTTGTAGACAATGATAGGGGGTATGAGAAGATATATCTCTGATGAGGGAGTGGCAAAATAAAAGACTGCATAGTTAACTCCCAACCCTCAAACCTCATAAGCCACTGTGATAGCCTACTTACATAACTTTTGGTCTGGAAGCATTTGCTTGCTTTGTTGGTGATCATTCGATACATTTACATACAGGAGATCCGGTTGAAGTGTTGAACTGTAATAGACACTGCCATTAAACAATACTGAGAACACTAAGGAAGTTCGAAAAACTGAAATTTTCATTCGTGAGGAATTTTTTTTGTTTGAATCTTCAGTAAAAGCGCGTGAAATTCTGGCAGTTTTGGCTACGGCCGGAAGTTATTAATATAAAATATTTCTTTTGTAAGCTAAACACATCTATTTTCTTGGTTCAGTAGATAATACCCTCCACTCCTTGTTTTGGCCAGTCAAATTTTTAAATCATACAGACCTACGTATCACTGATATACTTCTCTAAAACTCGAGCTTGTAGCATTAACATTTCTATTCCCTCACCTTCCATCACTATTGTTTTACCAGTTTAAATTTTCAACGCTGATATCCCTTTTTGAAAAGGGCAAAACTCCTGCTTATAACAAATTAACTATTTCTGAAACTTCCTGTTATAAGTATCAGGGAGTTGCTAAATAGGGAATGTAGCGACTCCCTTTTTATATCACTAGAACTGTTAGCATCGCCTTAATTCGCGAGTATGAATGCCTTGCATTCTGGTTGAATCCACTCTCAAGTACCCTGTCGATGACATCATTGTCCCTGATATAGAGAATGATGTGCAGTGACTTTAAATCATATGGTTCATGAACATGTAGCGCGCCCCTTGTCGTGTAAAAATTGTTCCAGCCAATAGTGGCGTGATATGAATTCACTGCAGTTATTGATATGAAAAGTTTCGTACAAATTACAGATCTGAAAATTGAAGTTGGCTTGTCATTGCATCGCAGGTTATCACATTTTCCTGACCCGCCAAAAGAAAACCGCCGTTTGGTTATCTCAGATTAAAAAGTAAGTATAATCTGCTCTTTCTTGTCGCGCATATTCCGACTTAATTACTCTGAAATTTTTAAAGAATGGTAAAAGATTTTGTGCTGATTCAAATACAGCATGTTTTAATTCTCACAACTGCACGTTGTTTCAAGTATGTGCAGGTCTATAGGTGATTAACAGTTGCATATCTTATACCTATGTTTTGCTCCATACTTTGGAGAAGAATATGAAGAATTTTAGCTCTCTGTAACCAGGGAATTTAAATTAATCTGTTCAGTGAAAGATCCCGCAAAGACGACCTAAGATTGTTCAAAAAGCCTTTCCAGCTTGGGCAAAACGAGAAATAAGTTGTGTGCATTATTTTATGGGCAACATATTAATATTTTGTTCGCAACAAAAGGTTAATTTGATTAACATTCAATGCAAATTAATTAAGTTTTAGCTTTGTGTGAACTGATTGGTAAGTAACGTTCTATCCTTTCCTCGACACCTCTGATGCAGGACTTGTGTTGCAAATAAAAGCGTCCAAAATAATGTTATCCACTTTCCATATAGGCTAGACAGGAAGCTGGACCTGGTTTGGAAACAAATGTTCTTTATCTTAGAACCAGTTTCAGTGACTGCTGGACTGGGAATAATCTAGTCTCGAAGACTGTACAGTTTGAAACCTTTTACTGTTAGGTTTTTGATTTAAATTTTTAACTGAAATTACATTTTAAATTATTGCAAGTGCGTGTATACCGCGGAACAACAACTGTTGTGATGTATAAAAAGAAGAGATGGGCTTTTTTCGATAACAGTATGTCAATGAGTTACATCCTCTAAAACGTCTTTATCTTGCTTCATCAAAGTTGGATAGAAACGATTCGATTGGATAACTTCAATCAATAAGTGACCATAACCAAGCGCGACGGACCCAGAAGTTTTCCAGGGTGGAGTCCGAATAACGAAATCTGACTGCCACCCCTCCCCTCTTAACTTTTGTTTTTTTGTTTCAAATGCAGTTTGTTGCACTCTAGCACATGAATAGACAGAACTTTGTGCAATAAAAATGGATAGGTATTGAGCAAAGTTTAGCAGGGAAATAAAGTGCTTTTGACCTCAGTAGTGGGGGCTAAAGGACACTTCCACCTCACTTTTCACAGGGCTAGAGCCGCAACAGCCCTGCAGGGAAAAGACGTTTTTTAACTGGCCCAGCCGAGGGTGAAGGGTGCTTTAGTCCGACAGCCAAACAACTTCGTCGACTGGGCAATCGGTTTTAGTGGCGAGTGGGAGGAAAGCCGGAGTACCTGCAGAAAAACCAATTAAAGGCTAAGTACATCAAACGTAACTGGAACCCATGTAAATGTGAATCACATTGATACACAGCAGCTGGAATAGACCACGGTGCCTATCGACGACTAAAGATAACGCAGGTCTTGGCTGTTTAGTCTTCAAGGTGGAATTATGTTCGCCATTAGGCAAACTTGACCTGTTGATTTAATGTCCCCGTAACCAGCGACGACCAAACAATGGCGCTTAAAATTAATACCTAAGTAAGGCGCTTTCGAAACTATTTGGTCTCATTGATAATCCGTCGGCGCATATCTCCAGCCATAGCTTATATAATTATGTACACACGGCAACTTGATTCAAAATTAAAAGCAATTAGCTCATGTGGCGAGATAAAAATAAACATCTTATTTATAAGAAAAACAATCCTTCCATTAAACACATGTTTAAAATTGGGAGTTTAAATTCTGGTGGCCAAGAGTAAAGGGAGTCTCGACCCTTCCTCTGGATCAGCGTCTGTATAAATAATACAGATTTCGGGGATCGGAATCGGTTGGATTCACTATGGCTAGCGTGGTAAGCCATTTGCGCTTTTGATTTTTATTCGCGGTCAATAATTTCACCATGATATCCAGTCAGTCCCTCATCCACGGAAGAGTTTCATGACGAGACAAATTATTATAATACCATGATGAATAAAATAAATCTTATCCTCATCACCTTCGGGAAATATAATCAATGTGATATATGAACGGCCGCAAAGAGAAACTTGCTAAGGAACCTACGATGTCACGTATAAGACAGGCCGGTAACCACGGGGTACTGGGAATCTGGACCAGTGGTGCAACGACATTGTCTCAGGGTCTCAGGGAATAAACACCCAAATTTTCCGATTTTTTAAAAGTGTGAACATTGCTGTCCATATAAACTCAATTTGTGACGCACTAAGCGCGGCCGAAAATTTTTGCCCTCTTTGAAAAAAAATATTTGAAAACACAGAGCTTGTTTTGTACAAAATTTTGGATGCCTTTTTTCTAAAAGGTTATTTGAAACGCTTGGGAATTAATGAAGAATCGGCGATTAAAGATAGTTGTTGGTTACATAATGCTATCTAATTCTTGCGCACTGAAGCTCTTCGACGACACTTAAAAGTATCCGAAACTTTGACAAATATATGAACACAATGGGCTTTATACTTGAGAAAATTCAGGGGTCATATAGGGAAAGTTTCCGATTTTTCCTTCACCAGAGGCAGCTGGGAATTTTTCAAAACTGATTTGTTTTAAGTGTGATCATTAAAACACTGGGGATAGGGGAAGCGTCGAAAAGTTTTTTAAAGAAATGTTAACTCGGAGAGATTTCGGAATTTTGGACTGAGCACCGTGGATATTTGTTAGGACCAACGAAATCTTTATTTCGTGATAAAATGTGTAAAAGTTAATGCCGTAAAACCCTAATTGATAGCTACCCGGCCAATTTGTTACCTACCCAAATTTTTATCGTAGCCCTTTTATCCTAGCCCTTACGCAAGTACACCTATATAGCCTCTAAGGGTAGGAAATGTTTTTCGATTCATGCTTAGTGTGCGTACGAGGTGGCATCTTTGTAAAAATCCAGACAAATTATATAGTTTAACTACATGTAAATAGTGTACATAGAAGACTTTTTTTGTAACTCATAGACTGGCTACATTTGGCACACAGTTTGTTTGTGCTTTGCTCCTTCCTTAAAACTAAACTCTAAGAAGCTATCCTTTTCAATTATTTGAAGGTTAAAGAGGAATTAGGTAATTATCGCCTCATCAAAATATGTAAGATATGAAAAGCAAAAGCGATAGGATTACATGAAATATATCAGGCAATCGGTTTCCCGCCAACAGGTAGGTTACTGCGGTAAAGTAACTAAGAAGGTCTTTTTGTCTACGAATGAAAGAGCTTGGTACTATTCAAAACTCTGTGCACTTGAACCGTACGTTGCAACCACCATTATCATTCCAAGAAGTTAATTTTAAACTACCGTTTATTTGTTGATTTACAAAAATTGCTCAATTTTTTAACATTTCTGTACCGATTAAAAAGTTTCCGTAACTTCAAGTGGTCAAGTGGTTATACAGCATCCGACTTTCAGTCGGGAGGTCTGGAGTTGGACTCCCTGGTCATACCAAAGACTGATAATGAAGCCAGCTGACATTGTACTTGCAATTGGTGCTACTAACTAAGTGAATAAGTATAATCAGAATTTTGTCATGGGGGGTTGGTTAATGACATGGGGAAGACATCAAAGGAGAGAGGGCCGGGTCCCCTTCCAGCTCGCCAGAGTGGGATAGCTAGCCTTTTTCCATCTGCATGAATTTTCTGTGAGAAATTTGAAAAGTTTGGAGATTATTAAAGAATCTGTACTTCTTATTAGCAATTCCGATATTGCACTGCCACTGAAGAACGTTGTAGTTACACAATATTATCTACTATAGGACATGCGAATTGAGCCGTAGGCTCTCTGACGACGTTGCAAACTATTGGAAACTTAGTTGTTGCATTTTTTAGACAAAGCACCACAAGGGGCCTGGGGAGCCTAGCCCGCTGTTTTCTTCAGCCCCCCCCCCCCTAAGATTTTTCGCGTCCTGATCAAGTAATTAAGAAAAAATAAAATGTTTGAACTGAAATGAAATTTAAAGTATTTCCTTCAAATAAATAAAATGTGTACCGTAACAATTAAGAAAACATGCATGAATGTGTATAAAACACATTTTGTGCGCACGTAAGAAATCAAGTAATAACTTCAAAATCAGTGGCGGAGCTGCCATATGTCCAATGGGCGGTCGCCCCCCCCCCCCCCCCGACGGACCAAAATCGTCTGTCGGAGCCCTTTTTAGGTTTTTAACAAACTTTACTCTTGCACCATTATTGGCAAAAGACATAAATTAATAGCATTGTTTTAAGGCCCAGATAACAAAATGCTCAAAAAGCCACCAGTAACTGTTCTGTCTTCATTTTATTCTGATGAAGGGGTCTTTTGTAATATAGGGACTGGTTCTACTGAAAAGTATCTTCATGCCTTATACGCACTAATGAATGTTGTCGCTGTGCAAAGTTCATAGCTTCCACACCAAGCGTGATATTAAGCTTACAAAATATACCGACTGACATTAAATTTACCCTTCCAGCTAATAAAAGATGTTGCAAAGGGCGTAACAATAATTGTAGAGCAAATAGCCCTCTAGTTGTCAGGTATACACTCTAAAAAATGTTGTGTAAAATTTACACAACACTGTGTGACTAGTCCACCAATCAACAAATGTGTAGAAATTACACATGTCTGTGTAATTCCTACACATTTGTTGATTGGTGGACTAGTCACACAGTGTTGTGTAAATTCTACACAACATTTTTTAGAGTGTAACTGTCAACATAGACAATAAAAAGAGTTTTTAACGATACAAAAATAGCTTCCACAACATTTTTCAAAATCATTTTAAGAGAACATTCAGGTTAAAATAAAATAAAACTGCTATCCTAGTGGTTATGATAGAAGGGTTTTAATTAGCAGTGTCCATTTTTTGCTTTTCTTGAAGCGACCATTCTCAGGATAAATGGCTATTTCTGACACTGCACGATTATCCCATGAAAGTGCCTATTTCTGTATTCTCGTGATCTCAAAAGCCAGAAAATCGCATCTAATAAGCCTAGGTTTGGGCTACTTTTATTTGTTATGAATTCAGTATCTAAAAAGCCAAGCAGACCTTTTGTCTTGGCTATTTCTTTCAATGAACTAAATGGCTATTTTAGATTGGTAACATGATGTAAATTACGTCAACTAATGTTTCTTCGTGTACTTATCTTGATTTTCAGATACCAAAAATGTACACCGAACGGTGATTAATTTCCATAACTTTTTCCCCATGAAAGAATGCTTGCTATTTAGCTGTAGTAGGTTTCATCTTTATCTTCACGAAGTAGCCCATTATAACATTATAATCTTAAATCGAGGCATGACAATAACACAAAATATGATGACCGCCTTCATACTAGAATGTGAAAGAGAGGGAAAGAAACATGGGAGTCTGCGGGTTTGGGCAAGGGGGGAATTGCCCTCCCCTGGAAAATAGAAAATCTGAAAAAACGAAGGAAACATAAGAAAAAGACGAAGAAAATTAACATCAACATTTCGTAACAGTTCACTCAGTGTTTTCCTTATTTATATGCGGTAAATAGTCTATAGAAATGTAATTTCCAGCGATCAGAGAGGCAATTTGGGTCACAATTTTCTTGCGCTTTGCGCCAACTCATGGTGGCGCGGAGCTTTCCCCCCTAAAAGAATTTTACCCCCCCCCCCCCGAATTTTCTTTTGCGGAGGCCCATGGATTAAAAATTTCAACATGATTTAATAGAAAAACTTGCTGAGGAGAAATGGCAAAGAAGATTTCTACTAGGTGCGGAAAATCAAATGGAAAGTCTGAAAAGTCGCAGTGTCGATCGTGCTGAGACTCAGGGTATTTACTCCTTCGAATCGCCCCTGCAGGCCATTTTCGCCCCCTCTGACCGAAATCTCTAGCTTCGCCACTGTTCAAAATGCCTTATTTCACTAAATTAGATACCGTACGTAATCAGCACTGTCGTTTATTGCATTTCACTTCGAAGATGAAACGAGCGTCTCGGCGACAAACTCGAATGTGACGTTGTTAGGTTTAGACCCTTTCTGCCTTTCGGTTGATTTACTGATAACAAGGAAATCATACACTGGAGACCATTCTTACACGACGATTCCTATACTTTATCAAACACAAAATATGCCATAAGGGTAAGGTACTGCCTTCGAATAATTCTTCCCTTTCATCCTTAACAAGTACGTCTATGTGCGCCTCACTCCTGCCCACGACAAGGGCCACTGTAAAACGATTTTTTCGACAAGTTCTCTTTTTACTAGTCGGCACTGGCGTCCGGGCGGATTTGTAAAATGCCCACAAGGTCCGGATTTCATGTGTTTCCCACATGATCCATGCTTCTGCTTTGCGGTTTAAATATTTTGAGAGATTTACTCGTAGTATTTTAATTTTGACTGCGTAATGTACCGAAGACTGAACAAATACTGCACCATTTTGCATCTAGACACGGCTGAAAACCGGAAAACATTGTTTCTTAGGTAGTGTGTATGTCACTTGTAAAACTTTACAAAGAACAAGAGTATTTTAAAATTTTTCAGGCTCCCCAAAAAGGAAAATCCTAAAACTTAGGCCTATAATCAGTTCAAAGTTTTGCCAAACATAGCACCATTTTACATCTAGGAAATATAACGCAAGAAAGTTACTCAGAGGGGGACACAACTTTTTTTGATTTTCCTTTTAAAGATGATATCCATTCAAATATTGCCGCAATTGCGAACTACATCCTCCTGAAGTTTAACATTTTTCCCAAGGGAAAGGGAGGTACCGGTTCCCTTTAGTCTCACCCCCAGGCCACAGATAAGACCTGCCCAGTTTTTTGGTCCCTAAAAAGTGTATGTATTACCATAGATTGACTTTTTATTCTCATTATTTGAGAAGTGGCAGACATGAGATTCGTATTTCAAGGCTGGGTACCTCCTGCTTAAAACACGTGGAAAGTGCCGTTTGCGGCCATCTGGAGGGTTTGTAAAGCCCCAAATTTTCTTGTGCGCTCCGCGCCAACTGATGGTGGCGTCCGCTAAGAAAGTCTTGCCGCGCCTGACCCTTGGAGGAACCAGGCCCTGCATTTGTTACCGAGGCCCCCTAAAAATTTCATCCTGGCCCCGCCACTGATTTCAAAATAAAGAAGTTACAATGGAGACAATTATGGAAAATTATGGAAGAATATATACGAAAACAGACAAAGGTTGCAGGTGCCACGTGTGGAAAACTTCCATTTTTTTCTACTTTTCCATATCTTGAGAAAGTTCCTTTAACTGATTTGTGAGTGAACACTGCCTTTTGGGGGATTGAATCCGTCAGTCACGTTTAGTGCAGTGGAAAGGCACTCGCCCGGAAAGCGAGCCTTCCCGGGTTCAAATTCCCGCTTTGCTGAATTTTCCTTCTGGTCTTTTTCTATATTTCTTCTCTTGTTCAAAAGGCAATGCCAGTACTTGGGTTGAATTAAAATTCATGATCGAATCAATTAACCAATTATTCGACCTATATTTACAGTCGATCTTACCACGTTCGACCTCTATATATAAAAGGTCGAAATGCTGCGGAGCACTGTGGAAATGTATGTCGAAAACAGGTAGTGAAAAGTGCTTAAAGGTTTGCGGAAAACTCCACGACGTTTCGGGTATAAACCCTTCGTCAGGTGGCAAAAACCAAACTGAACAACCAACAGTAACAATTGGACACGACAAACATCAAATCCGAAGCGGTCAGTGTAAAAACAGAACCGGACGAAAGTGATTGTCGGAAAACAGGTGTACCAAGGATGAAACACAACTCAAGTAGTGCCGCCGAAAAATATTTGCCCTCTTTGAAAAAAATATTTGAAAAGAGAGAGCTTGCTTTGCAGAAAATTTTGGATTCCTTTTTTTGTGTGAGGTTATTTGAAACGTTTGGGAATTAGTGAAGAATCAACCTTCCTATTAGAAAATTGGCGAGTTAAGATATTGATAATGCCATCTAATTTTTTGCGGACTGAAGCTCTGCGACGACATTTAAAAGTATCGGAAACTTTTACTTTTAGACAAATATATGAACACAATGGACTTATACTGGAGAAAATTCTGGTGTCATATAGGGTAAAATTCCGAATTTTCGGCAGCTGGGAGGTAGCTGGGATTTTTTTAAAACTGATTTGTTTTAAGTGTGAATATTACAACACTGGGGATAAGGGAAGCGTCGAAAATTTTTTAAACAAATATTAACTACATGGAGCTTGTCTTGGGGAGATTTCTGAATTCTGGACTAAGCCTCATAGATATTTGTTGTGGCCAACGAAATTGGTTTTTCGTAATGAAAAGTATAAAAGTTAATGCGGTAAAACCCTAATTATAAGCTAAACGGCCAATTTGTTACCTACCTTAATTTTCATCCTAGCCATGTCCCTTACGAAAGTACACCTATATAGCCTTTAAGGGTAGGAAAAGTTTTTCGAATCATGCTTAGTATTCGTTCGAGGTGGCATCTTTGTAAAAATCAACACGGTATAGGTTTAGGGAAAATCGTATCAGCATACTTTTCTTAAGACATTGGATTTTTTTTGGCACTTTTTCAATCTTGGGCCATTAGTTGTGGAGGGGGAATCAACCACAGGATCAACCTGGCTACGCCTCCAGTATATCCTTCCCAACTAATCAACATTTATATATATATATATATATATATATATATATATATATATATATATCATGAGGCTAGGTACTATCGCTCCACACGGCCTTAACGTTAGAATTGACCTTTTGTAATATTCACCCCTTTTTTGAACCAGTTTTTACTCCTTTTACACTTACCCGTTCGTGCTCGTTTTTTACTGTGTAGGCCCTTTTTATTTTTTTTCCGGACCTAGTTTTTGTCTACTTTTTTCCTTTTTTTCCGACCATGTTGGATTTTTACGTGCACTTTTTCATCCAGGAGCTCTTTTTCTTTTTTGATTTGTGTTTATTCCTTCGCCCTCATGTTTTCTGACAGTCACTTTCGTCCGGTTCTGTTTTTAAAGCGATCGCTTCGGTTTTGATGTTTGTCGTGTCCAATTGTTACTGTTGGTTGTTCAGTTTGGTTTTTGCCACCTGATGAAGGGTTTTTACCCGAAACGTCGTGGAGTTTGCCGCAATCTTTTAAGCACTTTTTACTACCTCTTTTCGACCTATATATATATATATATATATATATATATATATATATATATATATATATATATATATATATATATATATATATATAAACCGCATAATGTTAAAGTCCGTGCATATATTTATATATTTATTTATTTATATATATATATATATATATATATTTATTTATTTATATACGTATATATATATATAATGACCGACCGCATCACCTTTACCTTAGAGTTTCACCCCCTAATTCCCTCCTTGACTAAATCCATTAAAAGGAGTTTCACGTCCCTAAAGGCAGACCCCAGGCTACACAAGATTTTTAGACAGCCACCTTACTGGCCTTACGCCAACCTCCCAATCTTCGTAGCTAACTTACTTCGTCCCAGCTCAGCTCCAGACCAGATCCCCCCACAGGAAATACTTCGTGTAAAAAATCCCGTTGTCAAATTTGCAAACGCGTTGCCACAGGCGTTTCTTTTAGCTTAAATTGTGACTCTAAGAATGTAGTTTATCTCCTGTTCTCCAACAGCTGTGACAATGGCATGTACATAGGAGAAACTGGAACACATTTCAGACTACGTTTTAACAACAATAAAAAGTCCATACGTGACAATAGCAAGGGCTTTCCAGTGCCAGAACACCTCAACCTCCCAAATTACTCCCTTCTTAATCTCTAATGCCTTTTGCTAGCCTCAAATTTTAAGACACATTCACAAAGAAAAATATCCGAGATTAAGTTTATCCTAAGATTTAAGACGCACATAAATGGGCTTAATAGGGACTTAGGACCACTGATCCATTACACTTTTCATAAGCCTCTGTAGCTTGACTTACCCTTTCCCGTGTCTATTTCGTTTTAGTGTCAAGTATTTCACTTCTTATTTCAGTACTGGCTGAAGAAGATCCCAGGTGGGATTGAAAATTTCGAATGTTATATTAAATCTCTGTACTTTACAATGTGCACCAGGCATCTATATTTTGCCTTTATTACAGTTCTTTATATCAAAGTACACGCGGACTTTCAATTACTTACTATATCTATATATCTATATATATATATATATATATATATATATATATATATATATATATATATATATATAGTGAAAAGAATAAATGAAATCAACCTCAGCGAAAAATTGACCACCCTCACTGGGACTCGAACCCAGACCTCCTGCTTTACGTGCAGGTGCCTTAACCAATTAGGCTATGAAGCCGGTCTTGGCTGTTCTCATCACAGAAAGATGACAATCTCTCACTGAGGGGGCGCTCTACAGAGCAGTGGACGCCTCGTCCTTTTTTCGACTCTGTTTGCACCGATAAGCCCGGAGACCGGGTGATTGAAAGTGTACTGTAAAGTAAATATGTAAATAATTAGAAATAAATAGGAAACGATTGCTTTTCCCTGAGCATCGTATAAAGTGAAAAGAATAAATGAAATCAACCTCAGCGAAAAATTGACCACCCTCACTGGGACTCGAACCCAGACCTCCTGCTTTACGTGCAGGTGCCTTAACCAATTAGGCTATGAAGCCGGTCTTGGCTGTTCTCATCACAGAAAGATGACAATCTCTCACTGAGGGGGCGCTCAGTATATATATATATATATATATATATATATATATATATATATATATATATATATATATATATATATATATATATATATATATATATATATATATATATATATATATATATATATATATATATATATATTATATATAGTAAAATACATATAGAGGTACGTAATATACCTAAATACTTCAATGTTGACCAAATTACGGACGCCTATCTGTTAACACGTAAACCTAATGGACTGTTGAATTTGCGTTCATGTACATTTTTTCCTTAAAGGCAAAATATAGTTATGTATTGTTTTTCATTTCGCCTAAACATATCAAGATATACAAATTTCCCCCTAATGTTCAATCTGGTGGTATATTGTTAAGTCTCCTCAGGGCAACTCAGAGTAGATTTCAAGACGGAGTAACAAGACCGACACAAGCATAATTTGCATCAGTCCAGCCATTCACGGTACATTGCTTGCGAATACCAAAGTGCACAAGCTCAAAGAGCGTGCAATGCATAAAGCAAATAGTATTACGCCTTGGCTAAACTGTCAAGACTACACAAACAATATACCATTTCGAAATTTAAAAGTGCCCAGCAAAACACCATCCTACCTATCTAACGAAGCTCTACGGTGTAATGGGGAGAAAATATTCAATCTGCAGACAGAACTGTTTCGACCTTGTTAGGTCTCCTCAGTAAACCTCAGAGTAGATTTCAGGACGGAATGACAAGACTGACACAAGCATAACTTGCGTCAGTCCAGCCACTCACTGTACATTGCTCGCGAATATCAAAGTGCACAAGCTCAAAGAGCGTGCCATGCATAAAGTAAATAATATTACGCCTTGGATATACTGACAAGACTACAGAAGCAATATACCATCTCGAAATTTAAAAGTGCTCAACAAAACACGATCTTACCAAATTTCTACAATCTAATGGAGCTAAAATACTCAATCTGCAGACAAAACTGATCAAACGAAGCACTGCGGTGTTATGGGGAGAAAATACTGAATCTGCAGACAGAACTGTTTCTATCTTGTTAGGTCTCCTCAGTGCAGCTCAGAGTAGATTTGAAGACGGAATGACAAGACTGACACAAGCATAACTTCCGACGATCCAACGAAGCACTACCGTGTAATCGGGAGAAAATACTCAATCTTCAGACGGAACTGTTTCGACCTTGTTAGGTCTCCTCAGCGCAGCTCAGGCTAGATATCAGGACGAAATGACAAGACTGAAACAAGCATAACTTGCGTCAGTCCAGCCATTCACGGTACATTGCTTGCGAATACCAAAGTGCACAAGCTCAAAGAGCGGGCTATGCATGAGCAAATAGTATTACACCTTGGCTTAAACGCCAAGACTACACAAGCAATATACCATCTCGAAATTTAAAAGGGCTCACCAAAACACGATCTTACAAAAGCACTGCCGTGTAATGAGGCGAAAATACCCAATCTGCAGACGGAACTGTTTTGACCTTGTTAGGTCTCCTTGATTAGTGCAGCTGAGAGAAGATTTCAAGACGGAATGACAAGACTGACACAAGCATTACTTGCGTCAGTCCAGCCATTCGCGGTACATTGCTTGCGAATACCAAAGTGCACAAGCTCAAACAGTTTGCTATGCATCAAGCAAATAGTATTACGCCTTGGCTAAACTACCAACACTACACAAGCAATATACCATATCGAAATTTAAAAGTGCTTAATTAAACACCATCTTACCGAAGCATTAACATGTAACTGGGCGAAAATACCCAATCTGCAGACGGAACTGTTTCGACCTTGTTAGGTCTCCTTGATTAGTGCAGCTGAGACTAGATTTCAAGACGGAATGAAAAGACTGACAGAAGCATAACTTGCGTCAATACAGCCATTTACGGTACATTGACTACAAAAGCAATATACCACCTTTAAATTTAAAATGTGCTCAACAAATCAAGATCTAACGAAGCACTACCGTGTAATGGGGAGAAATTAATCAATCTTCAGACAGAACTGTTTCGACCTTGTTAGGTCTCCTTGATTAGTGCAGCTGAGAGTAGATTTCAAGACGGAATGAAAAGAATGACAGAAGCATAACTTGCGTCAGTACAGCCATTCACGGTACATTGCTTGCGAATACCAAAGTGCACAAGCTCAAAGAGCGTGCTATGCATAGAGCAAATAGTATTACAACTTGGCTAAACTGCCAACACTACACAAGCAATATACCATATCGAAATTTAAAAGTGATTAATTAAACACCATCTTACCGAAGCATTAACATGTAACTGGGCGAAAATACTCAATCTGCAGACAGAACTGTTTCGAACCTGTTAGGTCTTTATGAGCAGTGCAGCTCAGAGTAGATTTCAAGACGGAATGACAAGGCTGACACAAGCATAATTTGCGTCAGTCCAGCCACTCACGTTACATTGCTTGCGAATACCAGGGTGCACAAGCTCAAAGAGCGTGCTATGCATGAAGAAAATAGTGTGACACCTTGGTTAAACTGTCAAGAATACACAAGCAATACACCATCTTGAAATTTAAAATTGCTCAACAAAACACGATCTTACCAAAGCACTACAATGTAATTGGGCGAAAATACTCAATATGCAGACAAAACTGTTTGTATCTTGTTAGGTTTCCTTGAGCAGTGCAGCTAAGAGTATATTTCAGGACCTAATAACAAGATTGACACAAGCATTACTTGCGTCAGTCCAGCCATTCACGGTACATTGCTTGCGAATACCAAAGTGCACAAGCTCAAAGAGCGTGCCATGCATAAAGCAAATTGTGTTACGCCTTGGGGAAAGCACAAAAGCAACATACTATTTTTAAATTTAAAAGTGCTCAACAAATCAAGATCTAGCGAAGCACTACCATTTAATGGTGAGGCATTAATCAATCTTCAGACAGAACTGTTTCGACCTTGTCAGGCCTCTTAAGCAGTGCAGCTCAGAGTAGATTTCAAGACGGAATTACAAGACCTACACAAGCATAACTTGCGTCAGTCCACCCATTCGCGGTACATTGCCTGCGAATACAAAAGTGCAAAGCTCAAAGAGCGTGCTATGCATAAAGCAAATTGAATTACGCCTTGGCTAAACTACCAAGACTACACAAGCAATATACCATCTCGAAATTTAAAAGCGCTCAACAAAACACGATCTAACAAAGCACTACCGTGTAATGGGGCGAAAGTACTCGAATCTGCAGACAGAACTGTTTCGACCTTGTTAGGTCTCCTTGAGCAGTGCAGCTCAGAGTAGATTTCAAGACGGAATGACAAGACTGACACAAGCATAAATTGCATTAGACCACCCATTCGCGGTACATCGCTTGCGAATACCAAAGTGCACAAGTTCAAAGGGCGTGCTTTGCATAAAGCAAATAGTATTACGCCTTGGCTAAACAGCCAAGACTACAAAAGCAATATACCATCTCGAAATTGAGCAGTGCTCAACAAATCACTATATATAAAGATAACGCTACTTCCCACCTTAGGGGGAAATTGTTATATCTGCTCGTACATAGGGCGTCAAAATAATAAAATACATGACAAAATGAATTCGTCCTAACGTTCAAACATACAAACAACGTTCTTTCAATGGGAAGCCGTCCGTTCGTGTTAACAGCTAGGTGTAGGTAAATTTAACAACTTTGAAGTTATTGTTTATACTTTATAAATCTAGAAGGGCGCCCTTGTCCGTTTACGTATTCCTATAGAAAAAATGTGTAACTTGTCACGTATGAACTTCTTATGGTTATTAAAACGTCGTCTGAAATAGGAGAAACTGGAACACATTTCAGACTCCGTTTTAATAACCATAAGAAGTCCATACGTGACAATAGCAAGGGCTTTCCAGTGGCAGAACACTTCAACCTTCCCAATCACTCCCTTCTTAATCTCAAATGCCTCTTGCTAGCCTCAAATTTTAAGACACATTCACAAAGAAAAATATCCGAGATTAAGTTTATCTTAAGATTTAAGACGCACATAAATGGGCGTAATAGGGACTTAGGACCGCTGAACCATTACACTTTTCATAAGCATCTGTAGCTGTACTTACCCTTTACCGTCTCCATTTCGTTTTAGTTTCAAGTATTTCACTTCGTATTTCATTACTGGCTGAAGAAGATCCCAGGTGGGATTGAAAATTTCCAATATTATATTATATCTCTGTACTTTGCAATGTCAACCAGGCACCTATTATTTGTATTTATTACAGTTCTATATATATATATATATAATATATATATATATATATATATATATATATATATATATATATGTATATATGAAAAGTGTAATGGTTCAGCGGTCCTAAGTCCCTATTACGCCCATTTATGTGCGTCTTAAATCTTAAGATAAACTTAATCTCGGATATTTTTCTTTGTGAATGTGTCTTAAAATTTGAGGCTAGCAAGAGGCATTTGAGATTAAGAAGGGAGTGATTGGGAAGGTTGAAGTGTTCTGCCACTGGAAAGCCCTTGCTATTGTCACGTATGGACTTCTTATGGTTATTAAAACGGAGTCTGAAATGTGTTCCAGTTTCTCCTATTTCAGACGACGTTTTAATAACCATAAGAAGTTCATACGTGACAAGTTACACATTTTTTCTATAGGAATACGTAAACGGACAAGGGCGCCCTTCTAGATTTATAAAGTATAAACAATAACTTCAAAGTTGTTAAATTTACCTACACCTAGCTGTTAACACGAACGGACGGCTTCCCATTGAAAGAACGTTGTTTGTATGTTTGAACGTTAGGACGAATTCATTTTGTCATGTATTTTATTATTTTGACGCCCTATGTACGAGCAGATATAACAATTTCCCCCTAAGGTGGGAAGTAGCGTTATCTTTATATATAGTGATTTGTTGAGCACTGCTCAATTTCGAGATGGTATATTGCTTTTGTAGTCTTGGCTGTTTAGCCAAGGCGTAATACTATTTGCTTTATGCAAAGCACGCCCTTTGAACTTGTGCACTTTGGTATTCGCAAGCGATGTACCGCGAATGGGTGGTCTAATGCAATTTATGCTTGTGTCAGTCTTGTCATTCCGTCTTGAAATCTACTCTGAGCTGCACTGCTCAAGGAGACCTAACAAGGTCGAAACAGTTCTGTCTGCAGATTCGAGTACTTTCGCCCCATTACACGGTAGTGCTTTGTTAGATCGTGTTTTGTTGAGCGCTTTTAAATTTCGAGATGGTATATTGCTTGTGTAGTCTTGGTAGTTTAGCCAAGGCGTAATTCAATTTGCTTTATGCATAGCACGCTCTTTGAGCTTTTGCACTTTTGTATTCGCAGGCAATGTACCGCGAATGGGTGGACTGACGCAAGTTATGCTTGTGTAGGTCTTGTAATTCCGTCTTGAAATCTACTCTGAGCTGCACTGCTTAAGAGGCCTGACAAGGTCGAAACAGTTCTGTCTGAAGATTGATTAATGCCTCACCATTAAATGGTAGTGCTTCGCTAGATCTTGATTTGTTGAGCACTTTTAAATTTAAAAATAGTATGTTGCTTTTGTGCTTTCCCCAAGGCGTAACACAATTTGCTTTATGCATGGCACGCTCTTTGAGCTTGTGCACTTTGGTATTCGCAAGCAATGTACCGTGAATGGCTGGACTGACGCAAGTAATGCTTGTGTCAATCTTGTTATTAGGTCCTGAAATATACTCTTAGCTGCACTGCTCAAGGAAACCTAACAAGATACAAACAGTTTTGTCTGCATATTGAGTATTTTCGCCCAATTACATTGTAGTGCTTTGGTAAGATCGTGTTTTGTTGAGCAATTTTAAATTTCAAGATGGTGTATTGCTTGTGTATTCTTGACAGTTTAACCAAGGTGTCACACTATTTTCTTCATGCATAGCACGCTCTTTGAGCTTGTGCACTCTGGTATTCGCAAGCAATGTAACGTGAGTGGCTGGACTGACGCAAATTATGCTTGTGTCAGCCTTGTCATTCCGTCTTGAAATCTACTCTGAGCTGCACTGCTCATAAAGACCTAACAGGTTCGAAACAGTTCTGTCTGCAGATTGAGTATTTTCGCCCAGTTACATGTTAATGCTTCGGTAAGATGGTGTTTAATTAATCACTTTTAAATTTCGATATGGTATATTGCTTGTGTAGTGTTGGCAGTTTAGCCAAGTTGTAATACTATTTGCTCTATGCATAGCACGCTCTTTGAGCTTGTGCACTTTGGTATTCGCAAGCAATGTACCGTGAATGGCTGTACTGACGCAAGTTATGCTTCTGTCATTCTTTTCATTCCGTCTTGAAATCTACTCTCAGCTGCACTAATCAAGGAGACCTAACAAGGTCGAAACAGTTCTGTCTGAAGATTGATTAATTTCTCCCCATTACACGGTAGTGCTTCGTTAGATCTTGATTTGTTGAGCACATTTTAAATTTAAAGGTGGTATATTGCTTTTGTAGTCAATGTACCGTAAATGGCTGTACTGACGCAAGTTATGCTTCTGTCAGTCTTTTCATTCCGTCTTGAAATCTAGTCTCAGCTGCACTAATCAAGGAGACCTAACAAGGTCGAAACAGTTCCGTCTGCAGATTGGGTATTTTCGCCCAGTTACATGTTAATGCTTCGGTAAGATGGTGTTTAATTAAGCACTTTTAAATTTCGATATGGTATATTGCTTGTGTAGTGTTGGTAGTTTAGCCAAGACGTAATACTATTTGCTTGATGCATAGCAAACTGTTTGAGCTTGTGCACTTTGGTATTCGCAAGCAATGTACCGCGAATGGCTGGACTGACGCAAGTAATGCTTGTGTCAGTCTTGTCATTCCGTCTTGAAATCTACTCTCAGCTGCACTAATCAAGGAGACCTAACAAGGTCAAAACAGTTCCGTCTGCAGATTGGGTATTTTCGCCTCATTACACGGCAGTGCTTTTTTAAGATCGTGTTTTGGTGAGCCCTTTTAAATTTCGAGATGGTATATTGCTTGTGTAGTCTTGGCGTTTAAGCCAAGGTGTAATACTATTTGCTCATGCATAGCCCGCTCTTTGAGCTTGTGCACTTTGGTATTCGCAAGCAATGTACCGTGAATGGCTGGACTGACGCAAGTTATGCTTGTTTCAGTCTTGTCATTTCGTCCTGATATCTAGCCTGAGCTGCGCTGAGGAGACCTAACAAGGTCGAAACAGTTCCGTCTGAAGATTGAGTATTTTCTCCCGATTACACGGTAGTGCTTCGTTGGATCGTCGGAAGTTATGCTTGTGTCAGTCTTGTCATTCCGTCTTCAAATCTACTCTGAGCTGCACTGAGGAGACCTAACAAGATAGAAACAGTTCTGTCTGCAGATTCAGTATTTTCTCCCCATAACACCGTAGTGCTTCGTTTGATCAGTTTTGTCTGCAGATTGAGTATTTTAGCTCCATTACATTGTAGAAATTTGGTAAGATCGTGTTTTGTTGAGCACTTTTAAATTTCGAGATGGTATATTGCTTCTGTAGTCTTGTCAGTATATCCAAGGCGTAATATTATTTACTTTATGCATGGCACGCTCTTTGAGCTTGTGCACTTTGATATTCGCGAGCAATGTACAGTGAGTGGCTGGACTGACGCAAGTTATGCTTGTGTCAGTCTTGTCATTCCGTCCTGAAATCTACTCTGAGGTTTACTGAGGAGACCTAACAAGGTCGAAACAGTTCTGTCTGCAGATTGAATATTTTCTCCCCATTACACCGTAGAGCTTCGTTAGATAGGTAGGATGGTGTTTTGCTGGGCACTTTTAAATTTCGAAATGGTATATTGTTTGTGTAGTCTTGACAGTTTAGCCAAGGCGTAATACTATTTGCTTTATGCATTGCACGCTCTTTGAGCTTGTGCACTTTGGTATTCGCAAGCAATGTACCGTGAATGGCTGGACTGATGCAAGATATGCTTGTGTCGGTCTTGTTACTCCGTCTTGAAATCTACTCTGAGTTGCCCTGAGGAGACTTAACAATATACCACCAGATTGAACATTAGGGGGAAATTTGTATATCTTGATATGTTTAGGCGAAATGAAAAACAATACATAACTATATTTTGCCTTTAAGGAAAAAATGTACATGAACGCAAATTCAACAGTCCATTAGGTTTACGTGTTAACAGATAGGCGTCCCTAATTTGGTCAACATTGAAGTATTTAGGTATATTACGTACCTCTATATGTATTTTACTATATATATAATATATATATATATATATATATATATATATATATATATATATATATATATATATATATATATATATATATATATATATATATATATATATATAGATATATAGATATAGTAAATAATTGAAAGTCCGCGTGTACTTTGATATAAAGAACTGTAATAAAGGCAAAATATAGATGCCTGGTGCACATTGTAAAGTACAGAGATTTAATATAACATTCGAAATTTTCAATCCCACCTGGGATCTTCTTCAGCCAGTACTGAAATAAGAAGTGAAATACTTGACACTAAAACGAAATAGACACGGGAAAGGGTAAGTCAAGCTACAGAGGCTTATGAAAAGTGTAATGGATCAGTGGTCCTAAGTCCCTATTAAGCCCATTTATGTGCGTCTTAAATCTTAGGATAAACTTAATCTCGGATATTTTTCTTTGTGAGTGTGTCTTAAAATTTGAGGCTAGCAAAAGACATTAGAGATTAAGAAGGGAGTAATTTGGGAGGTTGAGGTGTTCTGGCACTGGAAAGCCCTTGCTATTGTCACGTATTGACTTTTTATGGAAACCTAAAGTTGGGTGACTTCAGTTTTCCTTTAAGTTCGGCAGGAAGAAAGAAAAATATTTTCGGCCTCATGTTGCAATGCCGGTGTTTATTTCAAAAAAAAAAAACCACCTCTTGTTTGTATGTTTTGTTGTGTGTGAGTGTTTTTTCTTTTTATTGTTACTTTGAAGCTCCTGTAGCTTTTACATGTAACATCTCTGTATAACGGCCAGAGTGTCAGTAAAGATAAATTTATGTTAAGTAAGACTGCGAGAAATTAAAGGTCAGCCGCAGTCCCCCCAAAGGGTTATGCTGCCACCACTGAAAAGTTTTTGAATCTCCTCCCCACTTTGATCGGGGAAACCCACTTGGTAAACTAAGTTCACTACACAGATCATAAAAGCTATAAAAAGCCTAGGATCATGTGTCCTTGGATCGCCCTGAGGCGGACCAGCTAATTACATCTACTTTGCTTGTCCTTGGTTGCCCAGTTCACAACTGTGCCACACGCGTCTGGTCATGAAGTTTTCATTTATGTCATTTGAAACCCAAATCAAAACATCTTCGTCTGCCTAACAACCTTCTCTTCAGCAGTGGTCAGCACTGATTGTTGTAAAGCAGTGCTATATTATGAGAAACCAGTGTAAAAGTATTGTGTGCTTGTTTACACCAAAGAGCCGTATGTACACTCAGAAAAGTTATTATGTTTTTATACCTTGTCACTATATAACGCACTGACGAGGAATGGTAACTCTCTGTTTAGATTTAGATGAGTGTCTAGTAATACAACAGCCTAGCTTCATGCAAAGAGGCAATACAGTTGTTTCTCTTCACTTCTCCCACGTTTTCACTCCTTTCACTGGTAAGGCAGTCAACATTATTCTGTATTATGCAAAGCATAACTTTACCAGCAATAGTCGGTCAATGCACTGTAAAGGACTGTAATTCGAAAGAACTATAATTATACAAGTAAACTTTATAATTTTTTGGCTATAGCCTGTACGAGAACAACTGCTGCAAGCTCATACATAAGGCTTCTGAAGGAAAAATTATCTCCCCGAAAACCCCACTGACAAAATACCAAAAATGTTTTCATCGGTTGCCAAATTACAGGATTTGAAAATTATTGTTTGGGTGGTGTGTGTGTTGTGCGGGATCGTAAAATGAGGACAAGAAATGGTGGAGATAACAAAACCGTCTAAGGGACACTACATTGGGTCAAGGGACAAGTCGCCCCCACCCCCGGCAGAGATTATGCCCTGGTGGGGATCTGGCGTCGAGCAAGAAGTCACCCCCAGAAAAAGATGTCCCGTTAGGCCATGGGTGGGTCCGGGGAAGAAATTAGTGAGAGCTCAGAGCATGAATTCATGGAGGCTAAGACGTTGATATCGAGGTGAGAAAGTACATAGCCAGATAATATTATTTGGGTTCTGGGACTGTGTATAGGCAACAGGGAAGCTAAAAGGCTAACAGGGAAATACCTCCAGTCCAAACCTACCCGCCCCTTCAAGTTTATGCTGTTTCTGGGAAATTTTCTCTCTTCGTTCACTTTATATCTTCGCTGGCGCATCTAGGATTTTAGCAGGGACCTATGGAAGGTACATCAAACCTTTTCTAAGGAGGCATAAAGTTTGAAATCTATTTACACTGATCCACGGTACGAAACTGTACATTCCAAAACTCTCAAATGAGGACACCTTAGATCCAGACTTTACCGATAAACTAGACTTACAGATAAAATTATAATGTAACAACGACAATCTTCAGGCCACATGCTATCTCAGATATATGCTAACAGGAAACGCAGATTCTTCAATAGTCCCAAAAATTTTCAAATTTCTCAGTCCTCACTGGAAACCCAGAATGTAAATTATGTTCTGCAATACAAGCTCCATATTTACAAATATTTGTTTGAAAGAACACAAATTTTAGGCGCACTCTGCTCGACGGAAATTACTTTCTAATTCCGTTGTGTTCACACTTTAGGAAAAATCGGAAAATTTTGGTGCTTGCCCCTCTTGAAAGAAGTTTAGCTACACCACTGCCGTGGGGCTCATGTATCTTTATGCACCCCCCCCCCCTTAAGATAAGGCATTGTATTTGTCTACAGGTTTGGATTGCTCGTAAAAAAAAGTTATTTGCAATAGCTCTCCGAGGTACGTTGGGCGTGTGACAGTGAAAAATGGGTTTTGAATGGTTTTAATATGTGGGCATTGGTATCGCAAGACATGCACGTGTCATGATGACATGCAAAAGTTCCTTACGCAAACTCAATCACGGAATTGATAAGCAGGAAGTGCCGGCCCTTATCCAGACTACTTTTGGAGCAATTGGCTGGGGCCAACAGGCCGACAGCGGCAATAGTGGTTGGCAAAGATGTAAGAGGCAGGGAAGCCGGGCACTGAGGGGACAGGCTAGCCACAGATATTTTGCAAAGGATCTGAAATCCGGACATGGATATGAAAAAATCGGCTAGCTATTTCAATCTCAAAAGTCTGTCATGCATTCTTAAAACACCTAAGACCTTTTAACTCTAAACATGTTTAGAAATTAAACACTAAACGTTCAACAACTGAATGCGTCTAAAACTGACTCGGAAATCCGGGAAACGTCTTGGAATAAACACGACGGTGTGTGTAGCATCTAAACGTGTTAACAAAGCGAGGAAAAAAGGTGTGAACGATTAATTTCTGAACACATTCAGACATTTTTAAGAGTGTGTTTTAACGACACAGTAAACTTGTAACTTCGCCCGAATTCTCTCAAAAATTTGCCAGACGAAAGAGCCGTCATAGAGATTTTTTATGACAACTAAAGAATAAAAAAAGTGTTACATATTTGAAGAGCTCATAAAACAGTCATCATTCTCTTCTCCAAGTCGTTCCCAGCATTTTTCGGAAGTGGCCGAATAGCCTCCGAAGTTGAAAAGGTTGCAAAAATTCGCAACATTTTTTGGGGAAGCTTTTAAAAAACAGTTATTCCATAGACTCTAAGTCTTTTCCACGATTTTCCAGAGTTTGGAAACCGAATAACCAAATCCTTTCATATATTTGGCAGGAAAACAAGAAGCACCGTAATTAGGTAATGCAAGTATGGTAATCTTTATACGAAGAATAAAAATATTTCAAAAATTCTCGACACATGTGGGCAGATTATTTCTTTAGCCAGACTTTACATTTCTGCGCGGCAACTTCGCCCGAAATGGCAGAATCTCAGGCGAATGTTTTCCATTGCCAGACGTGAAGGTGCCCGAAGTTATCCCCTAAAGATCAATCACATGTCATCGTGTGAATGACGGTACCAATAGTCACAAGAAGGCTGAGAGAGAGTGACGGAATGTTTTGGCAGCCTGTGGTCAGTTGGTTATAGGTTGTTGCAGTTTCAATTTGAAAAATGGATGAAAACTGCTAAGATACCTTACAGTGCTGTGGACTCAAAATTCGCGCAACGGACCCTTTTATCGGTTTAACCTGACCCCTTCTCCTTGGCAAAAAATTGGACCTTTGGGTTCCAGCGTCGCATACACAAACATGTTTAAATTCCGCTGTGTATTGTTTTCTCCTGAGACGATACATCACCATTTCACCGAATGGTAAATATAATTTTAGCCCAAGCATTGCCATTAGAGTTAAGAGGAATAGAGGATAATAAGCCAGTTCGGTAATTCATTTTGGTGGCTAAACACGTGCACACATCCTCCAAATTGTCGGGATAAACCAATCCCGCACCTACAGCATGTAATCCGAAATTTGAGTTTACATGAAAACTTCGTGAAATCATTCTTTCTCAATCCATCCATAACATAACGAGGAGAATCTAGTGTTGCTTTGTGCAGTGTATTCTGTCTAAATTGTCTTTTGGGGTGTAAAAATTTGCATTTAAACTTGCCTTAAAGTAGGACTGAGACCCCTATTTTCGTTTGAGTTCACTCGATACTTAGTGTTGCATGCACATACTGACGAAATAAGGCAACAATGTACGCTACGTGCTGAGCTCGGTTTGTATATCCCGCACGGTTCCCCACAATTCCATGCGGCCACGAATGAATTACCAAACTCGCCAATTGTGGAACACTTGGTCCACGGTATTTTCTTTTTGTGACATCAAGAACTGAAATGAATGGCAGTTATAGAACAATGTAGGTTTTCACATTTTTTTCTTTAACATGGGGTACAACTTCTCACTGAAGGGCGACTGATCAGGAGGACATTTCCAGCATAAGGATTGTGCATAAAAAGCAAACAAAATATGGCACCATTTTGCACCTAAGCCCTTAGAGACAGCTAGAAATTTCAAACAGGGCAGGAAAACATCCCTCCTTATAAATACATACTCGAAGGGCGGTAAAGAGTTGTTACAATACGTCGAATTTGCCCAATCGTCATCACTCTCTTTGTCAGCAAGAAACAGATTAATAGAAAGAAGTATAAATGAGCAATGCGACACCAACAGACAATGAAACGAGCGATCCTAGATGGCCCAAAATGTGGTCAGCATTGTGCTTGACAAATTCACTTCGGATAGACCGCGGCCTTGATAAAATTATTTGGGAATATGTTTATCCGCGAAAATATTGGGGGAACATATCATTCCCTCCGGCAAAATAGCCTAGTATGCGACAAAGTAAAAAGGAAATTCTCAAACGCCAAGTTTGTTTAGAAGAAATCGTGAAATTTGGGAAATTTTTAGTCGAAGCAGGTAGAATCTACATGACCACCAGATGTCACTTTATAACTACGACTACAAATGCTAAATGAGCAAAAATAACGCATGCCGTGGACTTGACAAGAAGTTCCATACGGGTAATATTAGCCAATTGCAAACAACCACTCGGTATTGTTAACAAGAGTATCTCTTCTAGACACCAACAAATTGGGTCAACCAGTGGCGTAGCTACTGGGGGGGGGGGGCAGGGGGAGGGCAAGTTGCCCCCCACCCGGAAAATAATTTGGGGAAATTTGATGAATTTTCTTATTCTAACAAAAAATTTTCAAAATTTTTGTGAGAATAAGAAATTGTGAGACATTTTTCATACATAATTCGTATTTTCATGCAGAAAATTAACCAACATTTCGTCAGTGTCGCATGAACCGGCCCTACTTCGCGTTCCACAGGAACGTCCTCGCCGCGTAGCAGATTGTGCTCTCGTGTATACGAGCGGGTGTTATGATCAGTGCATTTCAGTGCACAGGAAGCTGTTATTCAGGAATTTAACAACAGCTGATACAGTACAACTGACACTGAAAGGCTGTAAACCCGAACTTATCCCCTTGCACACAGTCTCTGCGTTGTACACTTTGGGAATTCAGTAAAAGGATGTGAAAACTGACAAGTCACTAACGTAGACTCCCGAGGTTATATTGTCCTACAAGCTAGTAGCGGGAGGGGATTAAACTATACCGATTTTACTCTGTGTACATAACGATGGATGGGGCTGAAACAATCCATGGCCAACGATAAACTTAACGTTAGTCTAAAAATTAGAATGAACGGGGTCCATAGGCATGCTTATATTTTGTTACTTAGCCTAATCCTTGGAGGCTTACAGGCTAGTTCGGGAAAATAGCTTTCTGCTCACTTGGGGTGTAACAATAAACGGGTCCATGAGTACCTTGCATCCTTCTACACTTGACAGACTGCTGTTCTAACAGGATATCCTGTATGATCGAGCCACTATTAGGCCGAGTCCTTTCAGTGGCTTACGAAGGGGCCCATTGGGTCATGCTCCCCCCTCACCGATGCCATTTTTTTTCCTTAAAAATACGGAGTCAAACTTTAGTAACACAGATTGTACTTCAAACGATAGCATATGTGGCACCAGATTGCATATAAGGACACCCAATTTTTCACTGCAAAAATTTTCAAACGGGAAGGATTGCCTCTGCAAGGCCCCTCAGTGATGCCAATTTTTTTAATTCCTACAAATCGGCAAGTTCTGTCAAATTCCAATTTTTACTTAAAAAGATGGACTTTGTATCCCACTGGTGGATCGGTTAAAATAAAGACTACATGTTAAGATTCTCTTCACAAGCATGAATACGCTACTTTTGGCCATCTGAGGGGTCTGATTTTTCGAAATTTTCTTTACGCTCCACGCCAACCAATGGTGGTGCTTCGCTCAGTCTTTTGGGCAAAATTACATTTTGGGGTCAAATTTAGCTCTTTACTCTCTGATCACTTTGCAGTTTGGGAACATATTTTGAAGTGAGAATTTTATTGCAAACGACAAAAGAAGATACCCACTCCTTAGATTCTTCGTGTAAGTCTGGAAAATGCTATTTCCGGGCACCTCATCATGAGTCTGATTTTTCGAAATTCTCTACGCTCTGCGCCAACCAATGGTGGCGCTCTGCTTAGATAATCTTTATGATAAAATAACTTTTTTTGGCCAAGAAAAACCACAATCCTGTAGCGATCAATGCCCTTTTATTTTGACTCCTAAAAGTGTGCAAATTTAATGACAAGTTTTTCTTCGTAAGGGTGGCATAAATGGCACAAGAATGCATATAAAGACATAAAAGTTTCAGTTTTAACCCCATGAACCACAACGATTCAACTTTTAACACTGTTCCTGTCAAAGTCGAAAATCTTCACCATTTTGCATCTAGGCTCCTTGAAAACGTCAAAAAATTTCCAGACATTCGTCCCCTTTGACCAAACTACATGCCCCCCCCACCCCCCTTCAGAGAAATCCTGCTTACGCCACTGCGTTACTACGAACGAATAAACCAGATATTGTTTACCAAATTAATATACTTTGTTTTTTCCGATTGCTCTGTGTTGAACTTTAAGATAAAAATGCAGCTAATATTTCAAAATTACATGGTAATGTTGTTTTACTTGTAAATTTGCATATTTCATATGAAATACATACACATTGACCGGGGAAAATTTTGGGGAATTTCATACCTTTGCCCCCCCCCCGGAAAAAATCCAAGCTACGCCACTGGGGTCAACCCTTTTGAAAATTTCTGGAAACAATCCGTTTCCAATGATTAACTGCTGCACATGCAGTCGTTCCCGGCACACCTTATGCATCACATTAACATACTGTACACATGGCCTACCTTTATTCCCCAGAAAATGCACACTTCTTTCACACAAAATCTATGAGTTGCAATAAATGAGCTAAACCTTGATGTGTGGTGATGCAGTAACTTTTCCAAGGGGGAGGAGGATATACCATCCCCACCCCTAAAGTATTCACAGCTATCCGCCATTTTGGAAAATCAATCGGAAGCAATGTAACCATGACCTTTTGGTTGTACAGTATACTGTAAGTACGAATGTGCTTACGAATGTTTCAAATTTAGCACCATATTGCGTTTCAATATTATTTCTCATGTTCCGTTTTCAAGATATTAGCTGTTGAATGAGACAAACTTTCCTACACAGAATGAACTCATACAGTATCAAGGGGACGTCATAGATTCACATTGTTGGTCAATGCTTTGTTTTTAGTTATAATTTATCATAACAATAATATGAAACTAAATTTTGACACAGCACCATATGTGCATCCGAAGCAATGGAATTTTAAAACTTTATATGGCTGTGGGACAAGATACGGTAGCATCCCTAGTCAACTCAAGGTCAAACAAATAGGATGAAAAATAATGAAAAACAAAACATTGGCCAACAACTACAGTACATGTATCCATGACATCACACCTGCTTGCTTCAAGTTTACATTTACATACAGCAAATGTGCTAACTTCAATTGCTACAGTAATACTGTATGTCAAGAACCAAACATGGGAAATGAATACAACTTTCACTAGAATGCTTAGAACGTGTTCCTCTTTAACATATCAAAAATAAATTTGACTCTGGACTATCCTTTTTAAAGGAATGAAGCATCACAAACACACCAAAATATACATGCTGCCATGGGTGCATTGGTTTCTCTTATCATTGAAACCAAAAAGCAATGATTTTCTAAACTGAATGGAACATACATCCCTTAGACCCCTCCCTAACAAAAGGACAGTCACACCCTGCACCATCTCTATTTTTAAAGGTGTCTTCCATTGAATTGGGCATTGGAAGGCATCATTTCACATCTTAGTTCCCCCGAAAGGCAAACATTTTTGAATGGGGAGAGGGTGTCTCCCCATTTAAGAATGGAGATTTTACACTCTGCCCACTCCTCAATGCCTGCAAAGTTCAGAAAGGGGATGGTTGATGTTCATCTCACTTGTTCATCCTTTCTCACAAAAAGAACAAAAAACACAAGATGCACACTGCATCATAGGAGAAAAACCCACTTAGACAGGTTCAAACACACCCAGATTTCATTGCAGAGCAGGTGCTGATGGACAACAGCTTCTGTATGCCCAGAATGCTGTTCATGTTCAGTAAGTGAGGTACAGTAGTATGCACAAAGGAGGTTTGTACTTTAACTAAGCCTTCAACTGCTTGTGTAGAAGATATGATTGAACTAAACCACACTGCTACTATTAATATATCATACAGTATGGGTAGGATTTAAAATCCACACTGTAGTAATTAATTCCAATAATTGACTTATTGCAGACTGGCAGAATCTTGATGATCATCAAGTTGAGAAATTAATTTGTCCCCACCATGTACAGTTCAAACCTCTACCATCACATAACACGGAAAATTCACAACACACTTACATTACTATGTTATGCATATCAAGATTGTAAGAACAAACTGAAAGCCTGAAGGCTCAGTGATATCTTGATGTGAGGAAAATTTGGGAAATTCATGCAACTATTGCATACCCCTGGAGAAACCCCTTCTTGACCATTCTTTACTGCATCTACTGTACATGTTGACTTTAAAGTGTATCCAACTTTCCAGTCTAAAGATATCTTGTTTACAAGATTTTTTGACCACTGGTGACCTACAGGACTGTAACCTTTCCCCTTTTATGACTTGACATAACCTCTGATCTTCACTGCAAGCTATAAAAGCTTTCCTTCCATTACGATAAAAAAAATGCATGATTTTTACAGTAAACAGCTTCTTTTGACCTCAAAAATAAAGACCTTTTGATTCCACCAAAATCAGTAAATCACCTTCCTCTTTACAAAGCAAGTCAACATATACCAAATATGAAAAGTGTCTTTCATTGCTGTCATTTACAGGTACAAGATTGTCAGTTTTACCTCTGTTGAATGCAGTTGTGTTATCCTTTCAATTTGAAAAATCTACATTACCCACTAAATAGAACAAGTGTCAGTCATTTGTATCAACAAAAGACCATAAAATAATTACGATTCCAATAGAAAGAAGGCCTATGTTAATTCATTCCTATGGCTGCCGTACTATTGCTCTGGCTGTCACATATCAGTCTTCATCCTTCTTGATTTATGAAGGAATACCTACTGTAGAAAGTGCGAAAGTTGGTCAACTACCTGTAGCCCATTGCTTTTAGCTGTTACAGAGACATCCCAAGGAATCAGCAAGGTTGCAAGAAAATGAATGTGATAGTTCTGATGAACCTGAAGGAACCAACCAGAATGGTGTCACTGTGGCAACTGAGTAGAGATGTGCACTAAAGTTGAGAATGTTTGCTGCTGCCTTCACATAAAATAATGCAATGTGTCACCAACCAATTTGGGAACCTTATACTGGATTCTGAATCTCTAGACCTCGGCCATCACCTAGATGTGTAGCTGTTACTCTGCAATGACAGACTAAACATTAACACACATGCGAGCTACTGTACAGGCACAACATGTTTTGGAAATGATGAAATCCACTCCAGGTACTGTAGGAAGAATTACCATATGACCTTGTGCTGTTTGGGCAATGCAAAAACCAGAATCCTTCTCCAAATGGCCATTACACTGGATTTGTTCCATCTGTTTTAGCGACCAGCAGTCCACTTGTTCTTGGTACAGTTTCACTTGATATCTGATTCTATTACAGGTGTCATTCTGATGCATTCTTGTACATGTTTATAATCCTTTGGCTGCTTTCTAAATTTTGCAAAAAACCTATCCAGAAGAGAAGAAAGAAACATTGCTGAAGGAAATTACTCTCCCAACACAATAACAAGAATGCAAAAATGCATGGAGTTTTGATGATACATACAGTCCATGTTCTTTTCAAAAATGCTACATTTATTGTAAAACAAGGTGACCCAAAGTGACCTTTGACTCCACCAGTGAGTAACTGGTTTTTCTTTTAACCATTTACACTTCTACATTCAAAAAAGCCAAATTTCAAGCTGTGCCTTAAGATACCTGGATATTCTGCAAACAAGGTTTTCAGAGTTTGGTGCCAGGTGATACTGTACTACTGTAGAAAACCATTTACCTCAGTCCACTGAAAACAACTGGGACTTTCAACTCACCATAACACATCCACACTAATTATGCAATCCATCCAGTTTTTGTACGTTTGAGCTATCCTATTAACAATGTTTCCATAGTTTGACTTAGAACTGATGACCCCAAATAACCTTCAACTTCCACCAATGACTACAGATGCCATCTGAGAGTTGAGCTCTATCTCACTTTCCTACTGTAACTTAGTAAAATACAAAGTAGAAAAGGTTTTCAAGGTTTGACCTTGGATAACTCCAGGTTAACTTTGACCTCATCATAACGCATCTACAGTACATATCAAGTTTAAAACTAATCTAAGTTTTCTATCTTGAGATATTGTGTAAACAAAGATTTTGGTTTTTGACCCCCTGTGACCCCAAATGACCTGTGACCTCAACCAAAATAAATAGGGTTCTTTCTCTCAGTAAGGGTATCTGTGTACCAAGTTTGAGAACTGTCAGACTTTCCCTTCTCAAGATATCGTGTAAACAAGCAAAGTGTCACAAACACACACACATACATACACACACACATACACACACACCATCATGAATGCATAGGTTTCTCTTTTCATCGAAACCAAAAAGGGTAGGCGGTAGCATTATCTGATACTACGTATTCAGTCCCTTGTTTCAAAAGTTTTTACATTGTTATGCGTTCTTAACGGACATTCTGTCTTGTAATTAGACCAGAAGCATCTTTGTGCTGTGATGTGGGGTTAAAGACCGCAGATACTTTGAAGTACTGCTCTGTTAGGTTTCTCAAACCTTTAACTAGACATGTTTCTGCTCTCCTTTTTAAAGCAATCCTTTTTAAAGGCCCTGTTCTCTCACCCCAAACAGTACCAATTCTCCTAACCTTCTTACTTTTAAAGCCCCTCCTACAATTGTCAGAAATTCATGCTCATCCAGATACTGTACAATCTCAGTTTATTGCTTCAAGGTGAGTAAAGAAAAACTCAATTTATATAATCAAAACACTCTCAGTACCGTTCATGCTGTGTAATATAAGCTTTGGTTCTCTGCACTGCTTGAATTAGTTGTCAATCAAAGAGCTGAGCCACTGCCAATTGTAAATTTTGGTACCCCTGTACCAAAATTGTAGTTTTGGGTGAGAGGTTTGGTCCTTTAAATAAGCTCAACCTTCCCTTATCTGATTTCAAAACATTGCAAATCTTGCATGCATTTACACTTTTACAAGGAAATATCACTTAGTTACTGTACAGACTTTCATTTTCCAAGCTTGCAGAAGTACAGTATGCTCAGTTACCCCAGACTATATGCACCTGTAGAGTTATGTGTTGTGTGCCCATGCATGCTGGTTCAGTGCTTTTAACAGAGTGGGGATAGGGTTTGGAATGTACAATTCCTTAGGCATATTGTAGGTGCAAAGTTCGACTTTCCATGACATGACGGCAAATTATTGTTGTGGTGGCCAAACCGGAGCCCTGTGATGGAAATACAGTATTTAATGAGCAAACAAGCAATGTGAGCCGTGACGGTAAATTCCATGGATGCATCACAGCTGTGAAGTGGTCATGGGTTTTTACAATTTCATGCAATAAGTTTTCCTGAATCAAAGTTGGCCTGGGGGATCAGGGATCTAAGTGAGGGTTAATCCACATCCCCTACCCCTTTGCAAAGTTTGAAATTGGGTCATGTCCTTACAGTAATGCAATCTCAGTATGCTACCTTTTGAAGTAAATTTTGAAGTGTTTCAAAATTTCTGTACTTTTTGGACCTAAAAAAAAAAATTGGCATTGGTGAAAGGGCTTTTGGGAGACAAATCCTTTCCTTTGATTTTTTCAGAAATTAGGTATCCCACAAGCAATCTGGTGCCACAAAGAGTATGCTTTGTACATTATGAAGCAAAATTTGTGTTACTAAAAGTAAATTACATTCAATATTTTTAGGATCTGAAAAAAATAGCATCCGTGGTCTGGAGGGGTGTGCATTCAAACAGTAGCAGTGGCATAGCCCATGCTGCTAGAATTGAATGGGATGTTTTATCCAATGTTACACATCCAGATCGGAGCTGCCAACATGCCAGATTGAAAAAGAGGAACACCACCCGTGAGTATGCTGAGGTAAACCTCAAAAGGGGGGTGAAGGACCTGTCTTAGGACCCCTGGAGGGATGTAGAGGGCAAAGCACTGGATTTTAGTAGTTAAGTGTTTGTATGGAAGACTTTTTGAGCCCTCAATAACAGATTTATTCCATGCCAAAGTCTACAATGCCTACATTCAGCCTGTCAGATTTCAAAACCCAACTTAACATTAATATTGTACATGATCATGATTCAAGTGGTATTGAAAATCAGAACATGACATTGGAAAATCGGAACAGAACAAATCTTGTTGCAGAAAAGCAGAACTGTTCCTCCTAAATTGGAACAGTTGGTACAGTAGCTCTGCGCGTCTTCTCTGTTTAACCCGTTTAAACCAACCTGAGCAAATAGTCTTTGTTGAGGGAGAACACCTTCAACTGATATTGATCTCAAAATACTGTACCTGAACAGGAAGTTCTCTAATAACAGTTGGTACTCTCACCGTTTCACTGTGAGACTTCACTGTTTCAGATGTCCGCTCACAGTCACATAATTTGTCAGATCTCACAGTAAATTTCTTATGCATAGAGGTACAGTATATACATAACAGTACCCTATGGAGCATTTAAACAAATCGTTGCAATAGGTCTACTAAATTCATCTTCGGGACTTTTGTTTGTCATCCCCAAACGGCTCTTCACCAGAGAGTCAGAAGGACTCAGAATTATATAGAGCCACTGACTTTCTACAGTCTACAGAAGTATAATACTGTAGTTCAATACAGATTATCCGTTCTTCTGTCATCTCCTCCTAAAATTCAGCCCAACCCTAATACAAATAATATGCCCTACAGTAATTAGTTTCCACTAAAATTGAAGCATACTCGTAAAACAAGGTTATGATACCATTGTTAGGTAAAAAAAATTGTGTATTTGACCAGGGCATATTTCTCTGGACAATGTAATCACATTACATTTTTTCATGTTAATTCAATCATACAGTATTCAATAAGTAGATTTGGCCAGTGTTGCACCATCAAAAGAGTGAACAGGGTGGGGGCATCTGTCAAATGCATGGTCATATGGGAATTTTTCTCTGGAGGAGGGGGGGGGTGATTTTTTGCCTGCCACACCAGATCTCATACCATTGTCTATTCTCTGGCAGATCTAACTTCAAGATGCTGTCGTGGAGCTTAACCAACCTGTCGGGCAAACCTTGGCCCCACCCCTCGATTTGGCAACTCTGGTATGCAAATTATGCAAGTTGGGTAGTTCCAAGCTGGTACTAAAAATGATTTAAAAAATCCTCCAGGTTTGAGAAACCACTCTCCATCTGTCCAAGTTCATGTACTGCGGTAAATCTCAATGTTTGTTATTTGAAGGTTGGCAGGTCTAGCTGAACAATTTAGTACATTACTACTCGTAGGTGTTTGGCTACAAACATAAGTGAACAAAAATTAGTTGTTACGTGTAATTTTGTGTCTTGTGTGCCCTATACTGTAGGTCTGTAAGCACTCAAAAGTAAGTAGAGTTACTCTGTCTAGCTTTGGCTAGGCTTAGGCTTTATCATGACCAAAATGCTATTGTAACAACACTACTAGTACTGGCCGTAGGCATACTTGATAGTTGATACTGTTGGCCTACTGTACTACGAGTATGATATTTTGGTAACTAACAGGTAACCTCTGAGTCTGACCTAAGCTAATGCTCATACTTGGAACCCCCTAAAATATGAAAAGTTTAGACTAGTAAAGGCCTATAATATAGGCCTTACTTACCATTAACAGCCCGGTTGTGTGGCCACAATTTCGTCGATGTACACCCAATACTGTAGATGGGCAGCAAATTGAGGGAATGCTCGGCTACCGCTGTCTTCCTTCCACGGACGCTTCGAACGATTCGGAGAATGCATTTTGGTCAACCTGCACTTCCTATCGGTTGTCTTTCTATGCCTTTTCCGAGCAGATAGTGTAAATGTCCTTCTGTCACTAACAATTTTAGTAATACTAGTAAGCACAGAATATGAAAGTTTCTCTTTTCGATAGCCTATTACGTTATTTCACGTTTGTTTGTGGGGTACTTAGCTTTCCTTCTTCGAATGGGTTCAATGAGTACAGTATATACTGTACAGTAATGCATTGCCCACTGTATATAATACAACAACGTACCGTTGAGATTGTGTGTGTTGTGTATACCATTACCACCGTGCGTTTGAACATTTGTAAACAAAACCATGTGACCAATATCCACCAATCAGCATAGCCTTCGTTTTGAATTGAGACGGGACTAACTGTCAATCATGAATGACGTCAAAAAATGGTTCGTACAATCAAAAAATCGATCAGACTACTAGAGACGTTCATTTTGGGGGGACTGCTGCTTCCCTTTAAGCTCCTAAAATCATAGAAACCGATTTAATTCTGAGTAGATATGAAACGGCGAGTTCTTAAAATTTACAGAACAGAAGGCGATCTTCTTTCTGGAACCTCCATTTGTGTCTCACTGACGCTTATGCAAGGCTGACACTTGCACGACTTTTGGCCTCGATTTTGTCGTGAACAGATTCCATTTTGGGGCAAGAACTGGGAGGCTCCCGCACTGTCCACAACTAGTTCACGACGAGTTCACGAATAGTTCACGAATGCGTGTCTATCAGTATCCACATTGACACGAACTGGCACGACGAGTTCACTCATAGTTTGCGCATAGTTTACGACTTCCCGCATTGGCACGACGAGTTTGCGCAATTCGGACGGTGTCGTGCCGACTTGGGCACGCCATATAAAAAGGGGGCCTCCCCAACCCCTGGCCGTTGAGTGCCAGAGACACAATCATTGCAGAGAAGAGAAGATGCCTATACCTGGCAGCTGCTCTAGCCATTGTTGAAGAGCAGCAGAAAAGGCTGGAAGAGGCAGAAGAGCAAGAAAAGACAACCCCACCTCGAAGAAAGGCACAAAGGAAAGCGTGGATCAGGGAATGGTTGACCAGAGGGCACGAGTTTGGACAGTATGACAGTCTACTGACTGAAGTCCACAAGGAAGATCAAAGGGGCTACAAAATTACCTCAGAATCACACCTGACCTGTTCCAAGAGTTGGTTGAGAAGTTAACCCCTCGCCACCAGATATGCTGTGTCTCCGGGTTAACATCGACACTTGATATGGATGACTGGGAGGAATGATCTCTCTCAGCGGCCTCTGCATCTGGCCTGTCGGCTTCTGGCCTTCTCTGTTTTGCTCTTTCTCGTGTCTGCTTTGTTTTAGGCATGTTGTCTCTGTGATATAAGTTGTCTCTTCGCTGGCGAGCAGTGTCCAGGAAGTCCTATATATACCCCCGCACCGACGAGAGCGCCACTGTCGCGCAGTAGTCGTGAACTCGTCGTGAACTGCACGTGCCATGCGCGAACTATTCGTGAACTGCTCGTGCCATCAATGCGTGAAGTACACGTGACCGTGTCAGTGGGAAGGCACGGCCACGCTGCGACGCGCCGCACCAATTCGTGAACATGTCGTGAACTCGACGTGAGCTGTTCGTGAACTATTCGTGGCATTTCGTGACAGTCGTGGCATGGCGCGCACTGCCACGCACTGGCACGCATCCTCCCGCATCGTCCCGACGAGTTCACGAACAGTTTGGGCATAGTTCACGACCCGGTCGCGAAATTTTGTCGTGACCAAAATTTTGAACATTTTAAAATTCTCGTCCCGACATGACACGCAGTAACGACGGGTTTACGCACACTTCACGCCAGTTTACGACTAGTTTGCGCACTGGCACGACTCGAGTCGTGCAATGCGTGCCACAGAATCGTGCAAGTGTCAGCCTCGCATTACTCTTTGATGCTTGCATTCTTGCTGCGTATGGTACAACGGATTTTGCAATTGAACTATATTGTAAGCATTATATACGTACAATTGCAAATCAAAAAAGAGGGCATTCCGCAGAGTTGCTGATCTCATCGCTAGTAAACGCGGGACTTAATTCTATCAAGCTCCTTTGGGGGTTTCAGCTACAAAAACCTCATCCCAAATTTGATGTGCTAGAAACGCGTTCAAGAAGAGAAAATAATGACGTCAGCGTGTTTTAATTTGGCTTACAGGATGTTACTGATCATACGCAGTAGGTGTGTTACCGATACGCGTGCACGATAGAACCTTAGCAACAATCGTTGCACAATGTACGTCTGGATGAAAAAATAGAGAAACGCGCAACGCAGTGACGTCGTTACATGACCTCTGTGAGGAACTTGCACCAAAGGTCAAAAGGTCAAATTCAGCGGACGCACTAGTTGTTCTAAAAGACATCCCGCCACGCACCACATTTTTTTACTTAGCTTCCATGTGTGTTATTTGTCCATCAGAAGGTGGTTGCGTTAGTTGGCTTTTAAACGCGTGTAAGCTCCCTATAGTAAGGCCGAGACGAACAAAACGCGTATCATTGCATGTCACACCAACAAATTCGGACAGCTGATTAACCAATTAGACACGCGCGCTTAGCCTACCACACGCGCCATTAGGGAGCTTTATATTGCACGACAGTTCACGTCTTCGAGCTGACGTCCGCGCCCTGAAAATATTGCGCTTTAGATTTCTACGACGCGGCATGAAAGTGCGGAGCAGACGCGCAAACCGAGCTGTTAATGGTAACAGTATTTAGCGGAAACGTGTAAGTCAAACTAACTGATTATGTAGGCCTATGTTGGAGAGTGGAAAACCATTGAGTTCGTGAAGCAATTGCAGTGGTTATTGAACTGATATCATGGACGACGATGAATTTATGAATTTATAAATTTCAGCTTTTAACAGCATTTTATGTAGAGCGTTTTTAGTATAAGCACATTGCCGAATAGAACGACGCGCAAGTCAAATTGTCAATTCCGCGTGCAGCGATGTTTGTGAATCCAAGAGGCATTATTTTCCGTCTCATGAAACGGTAACAAATATTGACTCACAATACTTTCAAACTCCATACAATTGAAGAAGAAGATTTCTATACGCAAGACAATTATGGGAAAGGTTTGCTACACCTTGGACCGGGCTCAACGAGACACATTTTCTCAGTTTGGGGCACATCTTCACCACCTTTAAACAAAAGCCAACAACCAGCAGTTTTTGAAGTAAAACCGTACATTTGACCTCCTGTTACGCGACTTCAAACCTGAGTTGCCATGGCAACGAAATATTTTGGCAGAATGTGTCACTCCTGTTATACGTTTCATGTTTCATGTCGGTGCAATGCTTTCCCCTGGAATTATGTACAAAAAACGATTTTGACTCAATTTGACCTTTGACCTTAGACTGTCACTTCCAGAGTCTGTTGCCATGGCAACCATATATTTGGGTAGTTCTAGTCATCCTCATGACATGTGCGAAGTTTCATGTCACTAAGATGTTTCATTACCGAAATACAGACAAAAGTCTTATTTTACCTAAATTTGACCTTTGACTTTCACTTCCGGGAATCTGCGAGACACAAGTTCCGACCATGGGGTATCTTCCCACCAAGTTTGAAAAGGATCGGTCTAGTCCACTAGCAGGAGATCGAGTTAAAAGTTTCTGCTTTTTTCACTTGAAAATAGACACTTCCACTTCCATCACGTGACCTTAAATGTCTGTTGCCATGGTAACCATGCATTTTGGTAGTTCTAGATATCCTCATGACACGTGCAACGTTTCACGTAAATGCCATGTTCCTTTACAGAAATACGGTAAAAGACCAGAAATACAGCCAAAAAATCCCCCAAAATGATTATCGAAATATGACCTCTGACCTTTGACCTTTGACCTTCACTTCCGGAAATCTGCGAGACACAAGTTCGAACCCTGGAGCACCTTGACGTCACGAAAAAGTCGGTTGGCACTTTATTTTCATGGACATCAGATGCAAATCATACATTTACACTAGTTAACAAATTTTCGGTTCTTTCCGACCACAGATGGGAGAAGATATCCAAAAAACCTGAGAAAATCGGATCGGGATCCTATCCGAATTCACTGTAGTGTGACTGCGGCTTAATGGTTCTTACCGGATAAGCAGTTCAAAGTTCAACAGTCAGAGCAAAACAAAAAAGAAATGGCCATTAGACTCCTGCATACATTTTATACTCGGGTAAGATCGGTGTGATGTATAGCTCGACCAATGAGGTAAGTAGGAGCGAAATAGATACATGATCTTCTTGAGTAGATTATAGCTGTCGTAGTACGTTTAATTCTTTCTGATCTATAACGGAAAATTATGTAATTCTGTCTTAACAAAGGAAGAAGTGGATATTTGTACATCCTTCACAGGAGATAGCAGTAACTTTGTTAAATGACAATATATTTATGTGAAATCAGAAAAATACAAAATACTTTTAACATTTCTGTAAGTTTACAGAAAAAGTTTTACAAAGCAGTAAAATTTGGTTAAAAAAGCAGACAGAAATGGTTTTTCAAATAAACAGAAAATACATGTTAAACGACCTTTTTTTATTGTAGCAATACAAAGTGTCTGTAAAGATACAGAAAATCTCTATTAAAAGTAAAATACAAAAAGTTTAAGTTAAAAAAAGTCTGTAAATTTACAGAAATTTTAAACAGTGTACGTATTACGCTCCCAACTTTTTTTTAACTTTTTTTATTTTCAATTGTATCAGTTTAAGTTAATTTATAGCTTTGAGGTTAGTTTTAAATTTTAGTAGACCTTTTCTTATAAATTAATTAATAACAATCAAAAATGTTTGAAAAAATGCAATGAGACCATGATGCTTAGGCCAATGAAAAGATTGGTTCAACGAGATTATATCAACCAAATATTGGTTCCCTTGGTTAAGGGTTTTTGATTGGTTAAGTGATTCGTTTGGTTGTTCTCCCCCTTATATATTAAAGAGTAAAAACGTTTGCATAATTTATATAGTCTGTGTGTATTGCGACAGTAATTGTAGAGAAAAAATTAATTCAAATAAAAAAAGATTAGTTCAACTTGAACCGTGCCAATGGTGTTTTAGTTGGAATAATTTATAGTGGATAAAAAGCGCAAACCACTTCAAAACTCTGTTTGCCTTATTATTGGTTTTATTGAAGAAGTTACTGGCACGGTAGCACCATATAGTGTTTCAGGAGCTGTGGCCGCTCCCGATGGTTCAAAATCACGGTGTTAGCCATTCTTGCGATAAGTTGTTCTTCACACAATCAGGGAGCTGTTATTTGGTAGGAGATGCAACGGAAATTTTAGTTTATGCTAATACTTTAAGACCCACTGAAAGGAACGAAGATAAGCTGTGTAATTGCCGCAAAGGTATTTCCTTCCTTTACTCGCGGGACCGCTTCAGTGTCATTCCTGGAACACCATCTCATTCAAGGCAACTAATCCTTGGACAAATGGCTCATGCAGAACAATATTCTTTGACAGGCAGGTCTGTACCACTAACGGTTTAAGAGCAGATGCGACCACACTCGAAACGACTGTTTATCTGAAATAAATGAATTCAATTGGCCCTTCCCTCTAGAAGGCATGACATGCAGTTAAGCTGTAAGGGTAAAAGTCTCATTTTTTGACAACAAGATGAGAAGTTTCCTCACGTTTCCAGAAATAGCCAGATATAAATTCTTGTTCAGATTTCGACATTCGACCGAGTTGACATTTTTTCATACGCGTCTCCGAGCTTCGAAAGACCGAATTTTACTTTATTTACCTTACGACTGCAATGCTCCGGTAGTGAAAAAAAACAAAAAAAAACTGCCGGTCCTATTCTAACCGTAGCAGACGACAAATGCCCTTTTGTGTCTTCTTAGTATTCCCGTACAAGCATAATAGAAATGCCAAGAACGAAACAAAAGACAGATTACTGAGTGGTGTTGACGGCGTATACCCAGGCGCGGTTCTAGGGACATTATTTTTTTTTGGGGGGGGGGGGCGCTAATTAACATTTTCATCTAAGCGGAGCGCCACTATCAGTTGGTGCGTAGCGTACCAAGAAAATTTTTGCCTAAAATCCTCCCAGATTGCAGGAAATGGCACCTGTCAGGCCTTGCTTAACGCATCCAGAATTCTTTATTTTGAGATCTCGTGTTCCAAAAACTTACTCTTCCGAAAATAAGATGAATCAGAAAATTTTATCTTGATAAATTGTTGCAGACCGGGAAAATTGGGGATCAATTCGTTCACGTTACTTCACAAGGTATCCTTTCAAACTCAGTATTTCCACTGGGCTGGTGCAGAGGTTATGAAATTTTCAAACTTTTTGCCGTCTTGGCAGCAGAAAATGAACTCTTTAGCTACGTTCACACTTGTATTGCAAAGGTAACGGCAACGACAACGTTAACGACAAACGCTGCGGCAAAGGAAAAAAATTACTCTTAACGGGAAATGTTGTGTTTAAAATGCTTCAACAAAAAGCACAAGAAAATGGCTCGGACACTATCCAAAAATTCAGTCTTAATCATAAACCCCAGCAATAGCTACATCTCTTCAAAATACTACGCGCAAGAAGAGCCATTGACGTTGCATCATTTGAAATGTTGAAAGTTTGGATGAACAAATTGTTCTTGAGCAACAAATCACTGAATTTCTATCTGTGGAAAACTTATTCCTTGAAAAGAAGGCTACCATACCATACCATACTACACCATACCATAAATATTAGTTTTAAAAGGATGAATTTTCTTGCAAAACAAACGCAGTATTTCCCTTTAGGACGCATTGAATTTTCAGTAAAAATTACACTGTTAGACTATATTTCATTATTTTTGGTTCAATTTTTGATTCGGTGACAATTTGGATATAAAATTTCTGTGGATTTCTTGAAAAGCACGAAAAATCTTGCACTGGTAAGTTACAGAGTACCTATATTTCGGCGCTTCCCTAACATATACCAAGGGTATATACGTTAGAAACGTTAGAAGGGTGTATACGTTTTATACACGCGTACATTAGATAATCAACACATGCTTCAAAGGGTAACAACTTAACATACTGCTATAGTAGCTTGGACACTGCCACTGAGCGCCGGTACACACAAATCTTTTTGGTTTTCACCCTTCGGTTTCGGCCGAGGGGACTTTTAAAATAAAAGGTACACACAAAACATTGCAAGCGTTGGCCAAATCCATGGACAATAAAATCTTGCAACGCAAGAAAACTTGTGTGCATGGTTGAGTAGGCCTATACGCATGTGACCTTCCCGTGTGTTAATACAATGTAGAGATAGGCTTATTGCTGTGTAGTACTAGGGCAAAGAACGCACTTCTGTTATGCGTTGTTGTTACGTTGATTGATTGCATGTGTGTTCGATGTCACATCAGACCAACTTGAGACATCGAGTGTAAAATTAACCCCGGTAATTGGGCAACATGCCTCTGCAGGAATATAATATATTTTGCAATGCCATGACTCCATGTTTTACCATGAGCAATATTTTAAAAGCCTATCTTTGTCTTTGTTACTGATAGTTTACATAAATCATTGGGTAGATGCGCACTGTTTAACAAGGTGTTTCTTGATTGGTTGTTGCCATTGTATTGTATCGATTGTATTCTTTGTTAGGGTTAGGGATTAGGCTATCATTAGCCAGTAAGCAAATTTCTTGTTAAACAGTGCGCATCGCTCCAAATCATTTGTCAATTTTTTTTGGGGGGGGGGGGCTAGCAGAATTTTGGGGGGCTAAAATCCCCTAGCTCCCCCCCCATAAAACCGCCCCTGCGTAAACCTCATTTCAAAGCGTTCTGTCTCCATCCAAATGACAACTCCCTGATACAATTGAGCAAGATAGCAAGACACGGAAAAGTGTATTAGGTACCGTGGCCATTAATTTGCTATTATTTTTCGAATTACTGATTTCATGAAATCCTAGCTCGATTTTCCAAATTAAAATAATGCAGAATTGGTCTTTATTTCTCCGACAGTAATATCAATTAGATAAAAAATAATTTGTGAAAAACTTTTTCTGGATAACCCGTTCATTTCGGACAAAATGTGGTTAGCTTTGTTGCTATAAAGGTCAATGCGTCTTCTTCTGTGGAAGCAAAAATTAAAAAATAGGTCATCGTTGGTTGAGTGGATGCTAGGAACAGGGAGCTGTTATTTGGAAGGTACAGTTTACTATTCTTCAATAATCTGTCATGACAAACTTCACTTAATAGAAGCCACAAGACGGCATCATCAAACTGCAATTCTAATGACAACGCTTAAGACTTTAATCATAGTCAGGGCGGCTCAATGTTTCGATCAGTAGAGGGTGCTAGAGTTCCAGACCAAAGTATTTTCCAAAGTTGGCGAACCTTCTAGGCGCGGCGAAAAGAAAAAATACTTGGGGCTCATCGGAGGAAAACTATCAAAGCGGAGCACCGCCATTAGCTGGAAGCGTACAGAAAAGTTTGAGACCCCCGCACAGCCGGAAATGGCATTTCCATGCTTGTTAGTAGAATTGAAGCGTTCGTTATTTTAAACTTTCCCATGAGGAAATTTTCACTGCAGCAAACAAAAAATGGAAAATGATCGCAAAATGGTAAGGAAATTAGGTCTACCAGATAAACTGTTTACTACCATTGGATGAAATGGTAAGGGACAGCAAGCTTACCATTGCAAAATAAGTTTGTATGTGAGGTCTTACCATTAATTAACCTCAAGAACGGCCTTTCCTTCAAGAGTGACCAATGGTTCGTGCGGAGCGCCCCGACAGGTCTTTTTGTGTGTGTGAGTGTGTGTGCGTATGTTTTTGGTGTAAAACGGGGACGTGAGCCTTTTTTTTCTCCGGGCAAGTGTGGATACACCTGCAAGTGGGGATATCCCCACTTGCCAAATGCAAAATTAGCCATGAAATTGAATTTCTCACGTTTCAAGGATGTACCACAGCAAGTTTGAAGCATTTTGGAGTTTTCCCCAATTTCCATGTGATGGACCTAACATTAGGTGACAAACCGTGGGCTGGTGCATGGGTGTATGTGTATCTGTGTAGTACCAGTAAATTGGGGACATGAGCGTTTTTTCCCCTAGTCAAGTGTCGATACACCCAAAGTGGGGATATCCACATTTTCATGTTAAAAAAATGTGTCCCCGATTGACGGTCAAAACATGTAAGGGTGTGTGTGCGGGTGTGTGTCTAGATTGTTTATAAGCAAGAACTTCACATCCGTCTGCACGACAAATCATTTGCGTTATAAGTGGAAATGGACATTTTCATTACAGGAGCTTGAGATTACGGAAATGCGTGACTCTCAGGCTGAATATGTGAGAACTGACAAATATGACAACAGCCTTCCCCCAGCAAATCGAACTAATTAATCATGCTAGTCGGGTTAATAAGCTTCCGAATCCATTGAGTTTTAGTTTTCAAAAACAATTACCTCTGCGTGATACATTGACATGTTAACTGGTTAAAGGCTCTAAAATGCATTTTCAGAAAAAAATTTAAGACAACAATGGAAAAAGTTGGGGAGCCCCGGCCCAAATGTCCACCATACCTCCTCTGCTCATATCCACCTTCTATATTTGTCACAACGAAATATTTATCAGTTTACCCACCTTCTACAATTGCCCAGTACCCCATCCATTGAGTGGAATTTTTCCAAACAAGCCCTAAATTTTTCGGACAGACGTCTGAACGCTTTTAAAATTTCTGGGGTGTAGCACCCCTACCCAACGCCGGTAGGAACGCCCCTGATTGTAGTCCAAGGTAGCTCCCAGGTATTCCCAGGTATAGTACAATCACGTCCTAACAAGTACACATGAACTGTACACACAAATCAACATGCAACACTTCAATATACGATTTTATGACACTTGCTAAAATATGTACCGTAATTTCAAAGTATATAAAGTATTTATGAAGCTATGGAGTGTTTTGACGTGACGTCATGACTGGTGATCAAAAACCAACAGTCATCACGTCAGTTGTCAGGTGCTTCTCAGCTCAGGCTATGCCCGGCAGTCGCGACAGGGGAGGTGTTTGTGACGTCAGTGAAAACATTATAGTACACTCTGAAAACAAAAGATTGAACTCAGTCACTCTCTAATAGAGTGACACGTGTCAATTCACACCATTTGAGAGGTAATTTACTTCGAGCAGAGTGACATTTACTCCAAGAAGAGTGAAAATTCACTCTGTAATGAGTGTCTGCAGGTATCACTCTTTTTCAAGAGTGGTCCCTGTAGGCACTCCATCAAGAGTGAAACCTCGCTCTTTTGGAGTAAATTTCACTCTTCTTAGAGTGAATTTTTTACTCTTTTGGGGTGAATATAATGACTTTCATTCTTGTAACGAGTGACATTTGGCTCCTTTGATTGTTAGAGTGTAATGAAAACTTACAATAACGGTACATAAAATTGTTCAAGGGTTAAAGGCTGACAAACGTTAATCAATTCAAACAATTTACAAAGCCGTTTATTGTCACCTTCGCTATAGGTGCCTGTAACAAATTTAAAGGCATTCAAGTGATGTCCCACGCTCTACCGGGAAGGCTTGAACTGATTACTGATTAGATTACTAGCAGTCAAGGCAGTCAACTCTCACCCTCCCCAAACTACAATTTTTATAAATATCAATTGGCGTAGCTCTTTAACCGACAGCAAATAAAAAGTGCACACACTGTAGCTCATACAACACAGCATGTACTGCGGGTGTTTTGATTACACTTTTGGGTTTTGCATAGTCTTCCCTACCTGAAACAATGAATATTGCCTGGAAGTATATGAATACGAGTTTTAGACAGTTGTGGGAGGGGCTTAGGAAAATTCCAACTGTTTGGGGTGAGAGTATTATGCCTCTAGGACAAAACGACATGCATCTTGCAGACCTTCACCTAAATTTCAAGGCCACGGTCGTGAAAAAGCAACGATTATTCTTTAAAAAAAATGAGAGTGGAGGAAGATTGAAAATTTGGAAGGCATCTTCATCCACTTTTGAGAAAATTGTTTAAGGGTAAGCAGATTCGTGAAGCTTTAAGTTTTATGAATATTTATGTTGAAGGGGAAGTTTGAGCAAAAATTTAATTTTCATATTTGAAAGGGGAACCAAATTTACAAAGTGTTGTGAAAGTTCCATTCAAATTGGACATGTATTACTCGAGATATGAGCAAATGAAGTGTGAAGACTTGTGTTCCAAAGTGAGTTTGAGGGCAGCAGAGATAATCACTTCCTCACACTGACGAGGAATTCTTTGTCTCCCTTTGTTTTATTATTAGGCTGTTGTGGGTCTCCCTGTGGGGGATGCCAAGTTTGTAAAGTTTTTATGCTATTTTGCAATCACATTTTAATAATATGGGGTTGTTGAGGAGAAAATCGACTCTAAAATTTAAAGAAAAACAAAAGAAAGTGCACTAATGTGGGGATATGATGTCATATGTGCTTTCTTCAAGTTAACTTTTGGTTGAAAATGTGAAAACTTTAAGTGCTCATATCTTGAGAACCATACATCGGATTTCATGCAAATTACACCAAAATGCTTAGAATAAGCAACCCTCTAACATAACAAATCCTGTAATGACCTTAAACACTTCTTTTAAAGGTTCAACAATAGGTCTCGTTAGTTCAACCCCCATTGTTAGAGCTTGTCCAATTGGGAAATTCAGCACTCCGACTTGGCCACAAGGTCAAATGCACCGTGGTAGCTGCTTCGCTTGTGCGTGCATACTCGGCGAAGTGTGTTGGTCTTGCAACATGGATTGTATTGGTTATAGCTGTGTACATTCTACAGTTAGTATAAACGCGGACTACTGCCGCAAAGGTTGAAATGCAACTTTACCTTGACCCAATCCCAAGGAATATTATCTGTGAAAATTTCCCAAGTGTCTATTGCTGAGATATTAAATGTTGGAATTTATTCACAAAATTTGAAAAAAAAAATGACGAAATTTATGGTCGCGAAATGCTCCATGTGCTTGCGAAGTATGATGTAGAGAGAGCGTCACGGTTTGTTAAGTTAATTGCCCTGGGATACTCAGAAGGTGAATACATTTTACTACATTGTGTCAATAGTAGACTTCGGAAAAACAAAAGAAATTCAAAGCAGTGAGCTGCCATTGTTCAAAGACAGCTCATATTGTGACGAAAATGAAATCATTCTGAGACCATACGTAATCGTTTGTTACCTTGGTATAGGTTTGGTAAGTTAGATGGAGTTTTACGGCCCAGTTTCCCTCCTATTGGTTCAAGTCGAGTCGGCCATGGCATTTTTGTACTGTCCATGACGTCATGGAAAGTACCTTAGGCACGCTTCTCATTTTCTAGGGACAGTTCTTTCGTTCAATGTTTCTTGGTTCTCAGTGAGTGGTTTGCTCTATAATCGAGCTCATTATGTAGAGTGAGTCATGCAGACGGGAACGAGACTTCATGGTCACTTTTGGCTATGATCTGGCCTAAAATAAGCGGGTCTTATTTTGGCATTTATGTATTTTATTGTTTTGTAAAAGAATACTTGAGTAAGTCAAATCTGTATACGGTCAGTATACTTGCTCATCACACAACGGCCGCATTGTACCTGTACCTGCAGTATTGCGTACAACTACAGTGTCGCTAAACGCTAGCAAGCTAATTAAAGAGCATTGTATACATGTAGCATTGTTGCACACACACTGTACTGTCGTGTCTCGGAAGTGCTTGTAGTTCGCCGCCGGAGAACAGCCATTGAGTTTATGATTTTAGCTAGGTCTGGGTTTAATCTTAGAATTTGACGTTAGCTCCCTTGTTACATTTCTCTCTTGGAAGCAGTTAACTTAGACTTGCCAAACGCCAGATGTATCTTGAGAAGTAATAAGCACTAATCCTTCTCTACGCACAAAACCATAGCAAGCAGCCATCTCGCTATAATAACGCGTATGGTAGCGACAATCTACGCATAGGATGTCAGTGCAGTCTGCTCTGTCAATGTATACAGGAAGTCAGAGTTATACATAGCTTCTGAGTCTAGCCTACAACTCCCTGTTCTAGCAGTCGGTGACATCTTGCAGTCGTTTTGGTTCGAATTTTTCCATGATCCTCTGTCCATGTTTTTAAAGGAAGCCCGTGGACCCAAAGGCCAACCGCTGCTTGTGGTGTATATTATCTTTCTCAGAATTAGCATATAGGGGCATATACTGTGCTTTTTGTTTACAATTAGGGTTACCCGTAGGCCCATTTATTTTCTCGCAAGGAGGACATGCATCGCCACCCTGGTGAAGGGTCTAAGTGGAGGGGTTGGGGTTTGGAAATTTTGTTGGTTTTCAATGGTGTTTAGATGCAAAACGGTGCAATATTTGTTGCTTTTACTAGAGTTTCTTCGAACTTGATTGGAGCAAAATTAGGGAAAACCTATCAGGTCATGTGAGAAATACATGAAATCCGGACATAGTGGCGGTAATTTTACTTAACCGCAAGGACACTAGCACCAAACAGTCAAAAGGGGAAGTGTTCCGGTAAAACCGAGCGTCTAGTCACCCTACCTGCAGTGCCACTGTGAGCACTTTCTGGTTAATCACTGCCGTTACATCAGCATTGCATGAATAACCTATAGGCCTACAGGCGCGGATCCAGACAAAAGGGGAGGCTGAACTTAAAGAAAGCGGGTAATGGGGACGTACCAGTGGAGTACGCAGAATTTCTGTGTCTGAAGGGGGCATGCAGTGCTTTCAGCTATCGCCGGCCTGGTGAAGGGGTCTAAAATTTTTGGCGTTTTCAAGGAGCCTAGATGCACAATGGTGCAATATTTTCGACTTGGACGGGAATAGTGTTTGAAGTTGAATTGTGATGGTTTATGAGGATAAAACTGAAACTTCTGTGTCTTTACATGCAGTCTTATTCCATTTACGCTACCTTTTGAAGTAAAGCCTAGCTGTCATTAAATTTACTTTTATGATTCAAACTAAAGAGCATCGATCGGTATAGGCGAAGGGGAGTATTTTAATTTCCGGTTTTTTCTTGTCCACAAAACGTTTTTCTGTCATAAAGATTATCTAAGCGGAGCGCAATCATTAGTTGGCGTGGATGCGTAGAGAAAATTTTGAAAAATCAGAATCTCAGATGGCCCGAAATAGCATTTTCCAGACTCATACGAAGAATCTAAGCAGTCGCTATCTTCGCTTAATAAAATGCTCACTTCAAAATAAGTTCGCAAACTGCTAAGGAATTAATAGAAAGTGATTAAAAAAATACTTTTGACCCGAAAAATGTAATTTTGTCCGAAAGACTATCAAAAAGAAGCGTTACCATTAGTTGGTGTGGAACGTAGAAAAAATTTTGAAAATGATCGCGACACCTCAGATTGCCGAAAATTGCGTTTTCATGCTTAAACAAGTTCTAATTTCAAAATTAATGGATTTCTAAAATCCACGTCTTCTCACCATTTTTATCAAATATGTCTGTTTTCTTTTGGGATTCATGTTTACAAATACTGGGCAAGGTCACTTTGGCAACATCCTTGACTTTTTGTCACTTTTTTGGCAAGTAGTTAGTCCACGCATCCTTATAACTTGTCGCACTTGTGACAAGGAGTCCGTCCTTGCCTGAGAAAACGGCAGTTTCCTTGTCGCACATGTGACAAGGAGTTGGTCCTTTTACTAACCTTGTATTGGGCTATAATTTTGTCAAAAAAGGCAATAAGGTATGCGAAAGGAGCTGTCCAGATAAATAAGGAAAGTCCATTTTGAAAATAGAACTTGTTCTTATTAAAAGAATCTAAACATGCGGTCTATAAGTTTAGCTTTTGTTTGCAATGAGGAAAAATCAGGAACATGCTTAGTGATCAGAAAATTACTACCACTGTTATATTAAATGGTCTTGATTCTTTTCGAGGAAACTAATCAACGGAATTGAAAATATGCTAATAGTAGCAAATGAGGCCACTACAGCATTCGACCAATCAGAATCGAGTATTTGGATGACGTCATCAAATGATGAATATTCATGAGATAAGAAAGGAGAAGATAGCATTGGACAAATGAGAATCGACAATGGGGATGACGTCATGAAATCGTGCATTTTTATGAGATAGGAAAGCGAGGAGTGTCCTGGACCGATCAGAACGACGTCATATTGAATATGCATGAGAGAAGAGGGTCATGAAAGGGTCAAGAAATGTTCAACCGGCCACCCCCACCCCTTTTCCAAACATGTTATGGACGTGTGAACAAAGGCATGAGACATACGGACTCGGCTAGAGGTCTATCTCAGCGTCGTGTGAGACATTAAACGTACAGCTCCGTATTGAATATATACGTTTTCAAATCATTTATTGAAAACATACACTTAAATACATACATACATACATACATTCAAAAAAAATATTAGTAATAATAATAATGACATTTCAGTGCAACACTACTTTAGTTATCGTTTTACCATAACGGTGAGGAGACGGTCTATGAACGTTCCGACGAAAATCATTTCGGATAATAGCTTATTCGGAGCCCCAACCAACTCTCCGAAACCGTGGAAAGCAATCGACGGTGACTCTTTCCTCCATGGTATCATTATGATTATTTTTTATTACATCTTGTTTTTCAAAATAATGTATAACATTTTTTGTAACATACAAACATTGTAAACACATTTTCCTTTTTTTTATGTTTATGTTTTTATGTTGTTTTAAAAAATAAATGCAATAATGTCCACAAACGTCGGAATAAAGCGATTGAATTTGCTTGGTATTATGTACAACGTTCCTATTCCTCAATGCAGCGGCTATACCCGGCGCGGTCGTCGGCGGTCTTCCGTACGAATCAAAATATTCTACACTACCGTTTCCTTTCGGTACGTACACGCAAACCCAGTGCCTTCCTGGAAAAGCAACCGGATCCGTATTGATCACGTAACATTTACCTCACTGTAAGGTACGAGGACACCTATCGGAAGCAAATACGCCTTTAAAAGAGGATTTCGTATCGATGTCATATTCGAGCACTTTTGTCATAGACCACAAAGTCTAACGAATCATCGCACAAAGTCGAAAGAAACATTTCCGTGTTGATCGATTTCGATAATGTTATCGAATTCGGCGTAGCACACCAAGATGACATCTCCCGTCAACGCTTCTTTGAAACGTATGGACAAATCCAAACTACCCTATTGTTTTCGGTTATAATGCGCACCGTCCGAAAGATCGGGTGTAAAGTCAAAACCGTAAAACGTGTAACCATTTTCATATTCATTTCGACTTATTCCGAAATCCTCGTTCAAGCCTTTTTATGGAGTGCGGTGAAGAGAGAATCGTATCCACGCAACGTTTTGGTGGACGGTTCGTCGTCGTCTGCAAAGTCCAGTCTCATGGGATCGGAAGGATGCAGTTGTCCCGCGTACCTGAGAGTCACGCTCGATACGTTCAAATATTGAAATGAAAAAGGATTTTTATCGTAAGCACCGTTGAAGGAGCGGTGGGACTGGGCGTCACTCGTCGGGCGTAGAGAGCTATCTCCGTTATTTTCATCTTATAACTGGGATAACGGGGTGACGCGACACTCGACAACAGCACAAAGTCGTCCTGACTCGGAGTGAGCTTCACTTTCACGTTGACACCGTTCATCATGTACCGGTTCATATGAAACACGTCGCAGTGCAGACGTCCCATCAATTCGACTTCTTCGCTTTCATCAAAAAATTTTGATCTCGTTTTGAGACCTTCGTTTCCGTTGGCCTGAGAAGGGTTTACAGCGTTAAATTTACCGGCCGTATCGGAGTAATACAGTGCAGAAGACAGTTGACCCTTTTTGCATTCTTCTCCATAGTTCAAGAGGGCTTCGAGATAAGCTCTGTACGGATACATCGACGGCGAATCTGAAATTTCTTGACAGTTGAGAGAAACGTCGACTTGTTTGAAAAGCGAATGTAGAGTATAATTGACGGGTCCCACTTTATCCGGAGTGCTGGCAGCATCTATATCAATGGCGCCTCCGTTTGCTTTGGTGATTTTACACTTGACGTAAAGTTGCGTTTCTTCCAAATCCGTTTGGTGTATCATGTCGTGCAATCCACGCTTGACACCTTTTCCCAACTCGTTCTGCAGGTGAGATTTCATTGCAGTACTCATGACATGTTTTGCAATGTTTGAACCAGCCGCGAGAAAGCTTTTAGCTACGCTTTTGAGCATGGGCTTTAAAAACGGCACGGCACTTTTGAATACACCGAGGGCTGCTCCCAAGCCGTGACCTCTTTGATAATAAGGACCCGTGAATACAGGGATGCCACCGATAATTTTTGTCGGAAGTGTAGTTTTACGATGACTCGTCTGTTTTGAAACGGTATGCGCTTGCCGGTCTCATCCCTTATATCGATTTCGATGTTATTGACGAGCGATCTTGCCACGTTTTTATAATGTAACTTCCTAAATTCCACGTCGACCGTCTCCCCAAACGTATTACCGGCGGGTACGGTCCTCAAGAGAGGTGCCGTGGTATCACCGACCAGTTGGTGTTCGATGATATCGGTGTACACGTACAGTTGATGAATGGGATGTAAATCGGCCGGTCGAGTCGAACGGGAATGGACGAACGTTTCGTCGTCAACGGTTTCGATGATGCCTACGACCGGTGACGTGAATCCCGTGATAGTAGCCACACGATCAAATGCCAAAACTCGACAATACGCGGCTTCGTTCGTTCGCACTCGGACCGTAAATTTAGCGTGCAAATCGCTCCACGACCAACCGACATTTTCGTTGCTCTTCGACAGTAATTGTGAGTTTTTCAGGACCCACGTCGGTGCGTATGTGCCCATAAGTGAATACCATTTGATCTTCGCCGCTTCCCATAACCACGCAAAAAGTCGTGATCCCAATCGTACAACGAACGAGCATAAGAAATCCCACACATTGCCACTTCCCATTTACCTCGAAGTTCCAACGGTTTACTCAAATGAGTGAAATAATGAGCCAATACGTTATCGGAAAAAAATGTTTATAGAACTGTTACTCGGTAGAGCCACGTAAAACGAATCCATGTCGACCGTCGAGTTTCAAAGTCTAGAGTGAGGTAATGTACAACACGCATCACAGTTTAATAATACGATCGATCCAACTGGTAAACTTGGCAGGGTAGCCTTTCCACTTGACGAAATATTGCATGTTTCCATTTTTATCCTTTCTCCGGCGTAATATCTTTTCGATTTTGAAAACATCGGCGTCATCTTTTTCGACGTGTTGAAGTTCCGTTTCGTAAAAAGTACCTTCGACGATCTCCCCGTCCCAGTCTTTCAAGGCATACACCACCGGTTTTCTGGGAATTCTTTTGTACACGGTAAAAATTTCTTCCGTCCAGCGGGGCAAGTAACCCTTTCGAAAATATCTTACGTTCATGCTGAGTCTCACTCGATCTCCCGCCTCAAAACGGTTCGTCGGACGTTTCCTTCTTCTTCTTTTTCTAAGATCCGGGTAGAGGCGATTCCAAACTTCCAATTCGTTCTTGACGCTCACGTGGTTTGGTGATTTTCCTAAGCTGCGATGATAACCGCTTTTGTAGCTTTCGATCAATTGAGGTAACGCTTCTAAATACCGTAAGGTGTTATTCGCAGTAAGATATTTCCACATCTTCTCTTTAAACGTTCTGTTAAATCTCTCCGTGACACTCGCCTTGGTTTCGTCGTGAGTGGCAAACAAATGGACGTCGTGACCGGCCAACAAACGTTTCACATCCTTGTTGAAGAATTCCAATCCTTTATCGGTCTGTGTAATTTACGAGGACGTCGACCGTCCAGTATAGTTTCCAAAGCTTTGACGATAGTCTTTCCTTCCTTGTCTTTGACCGGGACGACCCATACATATTTGGAAAAGATGTCGATACAAATCAAGAGAAATCTTATTCCTTTGTTATGACGGGAGAAAGCTTTGACATCTATCAGATCTGCTTGCCAGTCGTCGATGTAATGTATAAGTGTCTTCGGATTGCAACCAACGCTTCACTTCTTCGAGCGTCGTATTGTATGCATGACGTAGAAGTTCTGCGATGCCTCTGTAACCAGCCCAGCCGGATGCGATGCGTCGTAATGTATGTTTCGGAGGATGTCCGGTAACGTCTCCGTCTATTTGATCATGAGTGAGGTTAATGTGGCTACCGCAGCAAGCGCTGGTACACTTGATATCTTTCAAAAATTCTCTCAGTTGGACGAATGGATTATTCCAGGAGCTTGCCATGTCGTCATATGTACGTTGCGCAATCATCATTATCATTCTGAAGCAACGGGCTGTATAACGATTCATTCGATGTAAAGGCAATGAACGATATAAAGATTCATTCGATCTTAAAGCAATGAGCGATTTAAAGATTATTTAAATCGATGAAGTATATACATAACATCGCAATTTTATCATAAATCGATGAACTGTACAAATGTACATAGCGCCATACGATGTTCACGACCAGTTCATTTTCCTCATACCTCTCGAAACGTTCTTCGAACCGTCTTCTCATCCACGTAAGCCAGAGTTTTGTTCCAATCCCACGACCCATACCCTGTTTCGTCCATGGTACAGGGATGGTGCTTCTGGCTCGGATGGTATAATTCACATCCGTAACAGGTCAAGCATTCGTAGTTTTCGAATGCATCTTGGAGAACGTTGAGTAACGTATTGTCGAGAGCCAAAAATACATCTCCACTGTTCGAAGCCATGATGACGAATGTCGAATTCTTTTTCGATATCTCCCTTTTATACACTGGCAAGACATCTAGGACGGAGTACCTTACCGCCGACCATGGAACGTCGCAACTCTGCAGCAAACGTCATGACGATCTCGAAAACGTCGTTGTGTAAAGTATACCCAGTGACGAAGAAGTGGCCATCACGACAACCTTTGCAGACGTGTTGCACCTGTGCATTTTTAGCACGTTTCGGCTTTTCCATTAAAAGGTCGTCTTCCTCTCTGCAATCTGACAATGGAAAGCACAGTGTGCAAAAAGAATTGTGCCCGGTGGTAGTCTTTTTGTGATCTAAGGTCGTCGTACTTTCCAATGATTCCGCAAAGGATTTTCTCGCCGCTAGTTTGAGATCCATCTTCTTCGGTGTCCCGATTTCAAATGACACTTTTCCAAATACCTCCAGCCTTTTATAGGGAATGACAGGTGTACCACAACCAAGATATACGATCCTTGCGAATGCGATCGGAAATCCTTCTCCAAGGTACGGCTCGACTCTTCCTTTTCTCTTTGTTAGAAGTCTCGTATTTATCCCTATATCGAAAAATACTCGAGTCTCCTGTACCGATAATCAGCACTGGAGTTCATTCATCTCTGGTAGACATCTCGACGCTTGATGTGCCGATTTATGTGTTTCACGTGCGGTCAATAAATGGAGAAACAGTGTCGTGGACACAAGTTTTGATGGATCGGTTTGATACAATCTGAGTGATAGTTGAAAGACATCTCGAGCGCGAATGATGAAACGTCTCTCGACGTCTTCCTTTTTATACATATCAGTACCCGTAAGGTACGGTGGAAAAATCGGGTTTCAACACCCGTTTGGCGTTCACTATCCTGTACATTTTCTGAGTCGGCTTAGTAAAAACTTGGCCCAGTCGTTTTCTCACGATATCGTGTTCTTCCTTGACGAGGATGTCTTTGTTGTCTTCGCGTTTTGGATCGAACTGCTCTACGAGGGTTGTCATGCTGTCAAAATTCACCAACTGGTTGACGCGAGCTGTCAAAGTGATGCCTCGTACCTTACAGTGCCGGCTGGTAGTGCCTTTCTTAGTGGAATATACTTCGTAGCAGTGTTGTAGTGTGAGTACGGGACCATGAGTACAGGTACAGGTATGGGTACCAGGTCATGAGTACGGGTACGGGTACGGGTACAAGGTCTTGAGTACGGGTACGGGTACGAGTCCCAAGAAAAATTAATCAAGAGTACGGGTGCGGGTACGGGTACCAAGCTAAGAGTACGGGTACGGGTAACAGACTATGAGTACGGGTATGGGTACGGGTACCAGGTCATGAGTACGGGTACGGGTACCAGGTCCAACTATGGTAGTCCAAATGACCGTAAATGTGTTTTGAGTAAGCTACAGGTATGAATTCATCAGTATGAGTATGACATTTGTAACTGGTCTTGACATACATGCCATTGCAGACCCACTGTATGGGCACTATCGGACCATGCCAAAGCCTATATCCAAAGGGTCTACATGAGGTACTTGATTACTGGTACGCATGCACAACTTGACGGAAAATGTGATGGATATCAGGCCTCTCTGGCTATCTGTGTAAACCAGAAAGGCTGATATTCTGGCCTCAAATCAGGTCACATCACAGTGCTACCAAATAATTGTATGATCTTTGTTACAACAATGTGCACCCAGCATCACAGTGTTACATGTTTGTAAGTGGTAACGTTATAGTACCAAACTAGGCTACAATGACATTTGAGTTTATCAAGAGACAAGAATCAAGAAGCGAAGACAGTCATATGGCAGATACCCTATGAGCACAGTGATATTGAAGATAAGTGAGAGGCAAAAGCCTGAAAGCTGAAAAGGATGATTTCTAAGATTGAGTGATGCATGGTGACAAATATAGCTACTTCTTTTAGTGCAAGCACCAATTCTGAGAGTCTAAGTTAATGTCTTCAGTACTGTACAGGCTTACGGCCAACATGACTAGCGAAATAGATCCATTCATCCTTCAAATGGCCCCTACAAGCAACCTGCAGCCATACTACCTGTAGTTGCCACTGCAGGAAATGGATTAAATCCCCCCCCCCCCCCAGTCACTGCAAACAGAGTATCATGGAAGGTAATAGACTCACCAAGTGCCCCTTAAAGCATGTGCCATCAGTGTTAGTCCCTATACCACACAAACGGTGGGAGTTCTATGCCATGCACTGTCACTTTTCAATATACCTTTTTCACAGTTGAGGCAGGACTGACAGAAATGGGCCTAGGGGTCATTCTGACAGACAGAGAATTAAAAAGTGACTACCAAAAATTAAATAATCACATGTCACTGGCAGGCTTAGATTACACTTGTGAGCAAAAATTCACTATAGCTGGCTTGGCAAGTGGCCAGTTATTCAGGTAACGTTACAAATGCTACTTCTTATTACCTGCCGGATAAAACTGTTTGTCGCATTGCATTGTGGCTGTGACATCCATGGGAAGGATGAGTCGTTCTATCAGGGAGCCTCGAAAGTGCTGCCTGAACCTTTTAGTAAACTGAACCAAGTCACTGAGCTATTTTTTTTTCAGGTAAGCCCAAGAACAACTTATCTGCATACCGGCAGCTGGCTATGTGTAACCGACTGCCAGATCAATAACATAACAGTAATAGTAATTGTAATGTATGTAGTATTAGTGTAAAATTGCTGTCGTATTGGTTCGGCAGCCTGGTGAATAGCTCCAACCCAGTGGCATAGCTATGATATTTTCCAGGGGGGCAAAGCTCGAAAATTTTCCCAAAATTTTTCAGTTTCAGTACATTTTCAGTTTCAGTTTATACAAAATACGTAAATTTATGAAAACAACAAGACTATCACGACGTCATGTAATGTTACCTAAGTTAATACATGGCCTACAAGATCCTGAACATGACTGTTATTATACATAGGATTAAAACAATGTCATCATGGGCCATCCCCATTGATTAATTAGATTAATTTTCCGAACAGATTAAACAGATTAATTTTCCGAACCAGGCCTTTAAAAATAAGGTAAACATCATACGTTTGTCCAGGTTTACAGGGTTATTATGTCTAGACAACCAGGGCGGGATGTAATCTCTGAAAGTTAGAGGGCAACATTGGGCAGACTACCAAACGGCGCCGAAGGCACAGCGGGAGCGTGAAGCACCTCCCCCCCCCCCCCCCCCCCACCGGCGTGGAGTCCAGGGGCCCGCCTTAAGGCCCCTGGTGGGGTCCAGGGGGCAAAGCTCCCGGAAGATCCTGGGTATTTAAGAAATTGTAGGCATTAAAATGATGCATTTTATCTTCTACTCTAAATTACATAAGATGTTCACTTAACAGACCACAAATATCACAATTTGACTTTTTTCAATTATATCCTTACTCCGCATGATTTAAGTTGGCCGGAAACGATAATGCAGAGAGAGCGGGGAGAGAGAATGGAGTACTTAAAATTGAGGTTCTTCGGGGGGGGGGGGGCTCCCTCCTTGGTACCCCAGATCTTCTTTTCAGAAAGCTAGGGGACTTTTCGTGTGATGTGAATTCAGCCCTTGTCTATAATGGGGCGCGCGAAGCGCGCCGAAATGTTCACCGTTTGAGACATCTCAGTAATGAAACTGAATAAAAATTAGGGGAAGGATAGGCCACTTTTACCTTTAGCTGAATAAGGGTTTCTCCCTGAAGACATTCTTACTGGAGCACAAACATACTCTGGTTTCCTATAAAGCCTTTTTCAGGTGACTTTCACAGAGCCGTTACCTGTACACTGGTAAAGGGGCGCGCCGAAAAAATGAATTTTTAATTCATCTCAGTAGTGAAATTAGACAAAGAGTGTTCCCTTTTCACTACAGCTGAATAAGGGTGACCCCTGAGGATATTTGTACTAAGCAAAAACGTACCGTTGGTTTCCTATAGAGTCCTTTCCATGAGATTTTATAGAGTCCTTATTTATGCTGAGACGGGCAGAACACGCCGAAAAATGGACTTTTGAGACATCTCAATAAAGAAATTAATGGAAATTAGAGAAAGGGTGGGCCCCCTTTCACTTCAACTGGAAAAGAGTGGAGCCCTAGGTTATGGTCAAATAAGATCATCATCCTTTCAGAAAACTTGGAGGCGCTTGGTCAGAGAAGGGGACCAGAAGACGACCGCCTCTCTGCCTCGCCCTTTCACCAGTTACGCTAGAGCTTCAGCTCTGTGCGGTCCGGGAACTGGTGATAAGTTTCAGTGACAATGGAAGAGGTATTCTACAAGAAGTAACCCCGAATCTTGAAATATATAAAACAGCGAAAAACAGCGTTGAGACATTTATTGGAAAATCATTGTTTTTATTTAGTTCTCAATGCAGTATATGACGTGTTTAAACATCATACAACTTAATTATCACTCACGTAGCTCTGTCAGTTCCAGTTTGTATTTCTGTAGCAAAAGCAACCAGACTTAGACGTGAAAAAAACTAAGTTCTGGAAAAAAGTGGGGGAGGGGCAAGTGTCCCCCAGCCCCCCGTAATCCCGCCTATGTAGACAACGGTAAGATATTGTTTTTAGCTCTATCCATGGTTAAACACAAAGTAAGATCAGTCTATAACCTGCCCGGTAGCATGTAGGATGAGAGGCCATTAAATGCTTAAACTTAATCCAGGGGCGCTGTCAACCAATAGGTGCGAAACTGGGCTGATAAACCTCGACTAATCTAACCTAACCTAGGGCGTTGTCAACTTTAGTGACGGGTGAGAGTGATACGCGGAGCGCGACCATCGGTTGGCGCGGAGCGTCCCGGCAGGGGAAATTTCGCTAAAAACACTCCTAGATTGCAGGAAATGACACTCCCCGTGCTTCATTACTGCATGCTTAGAATGCCATATTTTTCTTATCCTGAAAACTTTTAAGGAGACAATTCTTTCACAATATATGTGCTATTCTCCAGTACTGGAGAGATTCACAGTGGACAAATATAAAGAGCACCTACTCAGCCTCTTTAAGGTGGAAGTTTGTAGCTGATGTATTCTCATAGACCTCACCCAGCATAGAGATACATAAGATAACATTACTATCATAACACCCCTAGTATTTTTCTGAGAGCCGATATTAGTTGAAAAATGGCCAGAAAGTGGACACCAAAACGTGACATAAAAATACAATTGTTTTTCAAAAGACTATCAGATGCAGAACAAGGGTTAGATCTCCTCATAATGTATGCCATATGAAGTGGATCACATCACTTTATGGAATGTGACATAGCATGGGGACAAACATTGCGGGAGTTATTTCCTATGAGCTATACAAAAAGAGTGTTACATATGTAACATTTGGTGCCCACCCCGTTACACACGTCACACAACTCTGAGAACTGAAAAATGCAAGAACTTATGGATTGACTAGAGGTGTGTTTGTCAAGACCTAGGCACCAGTAGTTCATATCCACATGGGCTTGCACAAAGCTACTATCTATACAGAAATATAAGGACACAAAAATTGGATTTGTGACGTATGTAACATTGGTGTCCACCCACCCAGTTCATATGTCACAAAGCTACTGCAGCCATACAGCCACACAATAAATTTCCAGTTGTATACACAGGTATATCACAATAGTCCATAAGACATAAGATTGTCTTTTAGATAAGTATTGCCATTTGTGGCAATGTTCACAAGGAGAGCCACTGTATGTGAATACATACTTGGTGTCCACCCCCTTGGTGTCCTGTTACATACGTCACAAAAAAAATCAAATTTCACCAAAATGTCAGTTTGAGATAGAATATTAGGCTCTTTGTGACACTTTGTGACACCGTTACATACGTCACAATTTTAGTCAAAACTCTGTATTACAAACACCTGACTTAGGCTGACTCTTTTCAGACACCTAGAATATATACTACATCACTTAATCTGTGCAAAAATAGTCAGCAGTGTAGTAATACATTCTGGTTCAAACCAGGAAATGCACATTTTCAGTGTTTTAAGAACAAATAGCAGCATTGTGACGTACGTAATGGTGTCCACTTTTCTAACGTTGTGTTTTCGACATCTTTTTATACAATATACCCTTTTTGGGCATTTAAGTAAATGAATGACCTACTCTCTGAAATATCTCAGTCAACTATTACTCAACAATCTTCCTATTTGATATTCAGTTAAAGTGTGATATTTGGAAGGTGATAAGATACTTTTCAAAATTATTTGATGAAGTGTAATTTTGGGTATGCATGTCACACTTTCATTACCCAGTATTGAAGAATGACACATATATAAAAAGGAAAAATTGGAAACTCTCAGGCCTACCGGTATGTATTGCTGACAGCGTTAAATCGAATATAAATAGAATGGTTGTGGAACGAAAACAAACGGAAATTGTGATAATTTAATGAGGGAATATTTCGTTTACAAGGCTATGATTACTTTACTATTTATTAGCAACGTATTATCCAATAGTGCATCAAGATGATGAACATAACATTAGCTCAACAGTACGTAGGGAACTATCTCGTTGATGGTAGCCTATGCTCCAGTCCTATAGCCTGTCAGTGTTGCGCAGTATACGTTTAACTGATCAAAATACCCTGCATGTGTACCAGAGAACATTCACGCTGCTGCAGAGAGGGCATTTCTGCGGAACGCGAGTCAAGCGCGCTTCATGCTGCAGTGACACAGATGAGATCTGGGAAATACGTTGCATGGAAATACAAGTTATACACGAGAAATGTTTCACGATTACTTATACTGAGAAAAATTTAAAGAAATAGGAAAAGAAAGTATTATATCGTCAACTTGAAATTTCCCCAAATTCCAAAAATTTCCCCAAAATATTTTCCGGGGGGGGGGGGCAACTTGCCCCCCCCCCCCATTGGCTACGCCACTGCTCCAACCTAAACTTTCTAGTAGAAGCTAGTGGTGACCTATAGCTGTGACCTACTAAATTACTGAGGAGCATTGCACTAATAAATATGATGTAAAAACAGGTTTATATTAAAGCTATACTTCATATCATGTTGGTATTTGAGTTAAAATGAATGGGTTGATTAATATCTGTATGAGAACTGATTTTAATTAGCTATTAAATAGTAGATCCTGAGGCAATTGCCCCGGCCATACTCCCGAAGCACAGATACTGTAGTCCCAACATGATCTACCACTATCCTACCCATCATCAATTTATTATCGGAGAAGTCGTTCCAGAATTTAAATGTATCCTCTGATTTTGCGCATGTAGGCTACCTGACTCATACCTCTACTGTTACTCAGTAAGTTTAGTACTGCAAAATAAAGGCAAAGGCTCAGCAGCCCTGGTAGCCATGGCTTAATATGATTTTAAAGACAGTTTATTGAGGCTGCATCCAATCTGTACAAAGCTGACAGAAAGAATAACCAGTCTCTTTGTAGCAGTTAGCTTAGCCAAGCTTCTTATAGTACAAGGAAGATACCCTTTTGAAAAATTTGTTTACAGGGAATTACACAGGATGTAAACTTAGTAGCACAGACAATAGCTAGATTAACTGAAAATAAACTGCAAACAAATACAGTAAGGCACAGACCACATGTTCATAGTTAGCAATCATGCAAGGTGTATCAATCAATAGTTGCCCATGAAGTTAAGTGGATTAGGTACAACTCAAAGGAATAACAGATACCACAGCATAAGCTTGGGTAGTTTGTATTGTCCTAGAATCATCCAGTTCTGTACTTCAAGATTTTTGTAATCTCCCCTTACTGTACACTTTCACACCCAGCAATTCATACTGCTTTTGTTGTAAAAACTTTTATTGTTGAAAAACTTGGAATATAGGTACAGGTTGCTGGACCATGGGATTCATACAACAAAGCTATTCAAGTACTGATCATGAACCTCAAGGATGACAATGTGTGAAAATCAAAGTCCAGTCACAACAAACAGCAGTGAATTACACACAGTATACATGCAGGCATCAGAAAATGAAGGTGTTGACAGGTGCAATTGGCAATTGGTCTCCATATCTGTACTCATGACCTGGTACCTGTACCCATCATTCACATGATCCTGTAAATGAACATGTGCCACACTTTCAGTGGTTATATACAAGAATGTCAAACTTAGTGGGGGAGGGGGAGGGCGCAGACTATGGGCAAAATTTTTTCACGCAGAGTGAACTAGAAGTGAAATGTGTGCTCCAGTGGGTGGGGTCAAGGATGCAGGTAAATCCCTCAGAAGCTTTGAGGTAATGGTAAGTAACTGGTAGAAGGCAATGTGATGGTAAGGGCTAAATCTAGAGAATATGCCCCATGCCTCTTGTTGCTCTGCCACTGTACAGTGAACAGCATATTCACAAATGAGACGGCCTCGGACTCAGATCCTTTGGACTCGGACTCGGCTTGGACTCAGGGGGTACTGGACTCGGAATTGGCTCGGACTCCGATTAGGTGGAATCGGTTACAGCCCAGCCAACAAGTAGTCAACTGTTTGGAACGCTGTTGTCAATCAGAATCTACAGTATACAATACAAGCTTAAATTTAACCAGGCCCCCATCGTGTATCACTTTTTAATCTTAGTTAAACTCTTATTCTCATTATTAGAAGAATAATGTATGTCCTGTGTTCCCCTTACTTTTTGGGCCCCAGGACTACTTAAAAATTCATGCCCCAAGAAGAGGCCTTAATTACCCAAAATATAAAATTCTCACCCAGGCCTGAACAACAACCTAGAGCAGATTCCCAGTAAACACTGCCCATGCCCCTTCCCCTTATAGTGCAATTAACCCCATGGACACTACTCCAAGGGGCAGGTAGCATTATAGGAGCCAGCATGGGGGGAAGGTACAGTGATAATATACATAGGATTTGAGTTTGAGAATTGCACACATGTTCATGTAGAAATTGTAGTGGACCATTATCTGTGTAAATATCGTAAGTGTGTTGATGGGAATCGTCAAAATTTGGTGTGGTGAGTAGTTCCATATGTAATAAAATCATGCACCTTCTAGAGTCATCCTGAACCTTTGGTTATATAGTATTTATAATGTCAATCATTATAAACTAAAGTTGTTGTCTGAGTACAAGACCAGTAGCACAGGTATGAAAAATAGATCATGACTATTGGTACCAGGTCACGGGTACGAGTATGGGTACGGGTACCAGGTCATGAGTACGAGTATGGGTACGGGTACCAGGTCATCAGTACGGGTACGAGTACGGAATCTTGTACTCGAGTACGGGTACGGGTATTACAACACTTCTTCGTAGGCATAATTCTTGGGTCCACCAGAGACGAATTTGGTGATGTAACTTCCCGTACCATAATCCTTTTCCAGTTCGTCTGTCATGTCTTCCAGGTAGTTTCCGATGGGTGGATCGTATTGACCGTGACGAGAGACGTATATGATGGAATCCGTATCGCAATACAACACGCGCTCGTCCAGTTGTTCGTGGTAAGAATACAATTTCAATCTGGCTTGCGCGGTGGTGTAAGCGGCGATAAACTACGTATACCTCTTTGTCGGTGCAAATTAATTCCATACAGTCTTCGTCGATCCTGGTAATTTTGACTTCTTTTGTGGAATCGGATGCCAATTCCCAAAATTTTCGTAAAACGTTGATGAGGGTTTTGTGAGGCAAATTGCATCTCTGAACAAATTTTCCCCAAAACGAGTTGAGCATCAATTTTGCGAGCATCGTTTGCCTTCATTTTTCTCGATAGTTTCCAGCCGAACTCCCTCCCGCCTTTCGTAGTCGTCGAAGTATGCTTCCTTGTCCGCCTCAGTGTGACACTCAGTGGACCATCCGTCCGCTTCTTGTTTCATTTCGAGAAAAGTATTGATGTATCCCAAAAATAATCCACCTCGACGGGTCTGTGGGTCGTACTTGGTGTGTTCCGCAAAGTGCCATACTTCGTAAACGCTCAACACGACGTATCCCTTTTTCACCGATTTCTTCAGTTCTAACAGCACCCAGGTTCCTTCGATAGCTCTTTCGTGGTCGGTGTGTTCGCAGTCATCCAGTCGTCGTTCGTCTGCACACCTGACACAGAGAGGAAACAGCAACTTGCTGTTCGATCTATAGGGCAGCACTGAATGATTGAGTCTTCTAGGCGGTAATACCCGACAGTAAATGAGGCCTTCGTATTCTTGCCAGGGTCTAAAGTTTTCTGTCACGATCGTAGGGTGTCCGATGGGATAACGTCCGTAACGTTCACCCACGGGTAGAGAGAACATACGTCGATGTACTTGATGGATTCCCCCAGTTTTGCGTCGTACTTTAAACAGGTCGCGTTGGTTCTCCCACCGAAGAAAGTATTTCTCGGATTGAGAGGTGGCTTGTAGTCGAGAGCCTGCACGAACTCGTTCATCTCTTCGTCTCGGCAAAGCATTCGATCGTATGCGCATTCCCACATTTCTACGACGTTCATACCGGATCTTCGTAAGTCCCCGATTTTCTACAAGGTTTTCTTATAGACATCTACAGTTAATGTAGAGCCTGGAACTAATTTTTGGCGATCGGGGTGACACGTGGGACATCCGTGCCAAAGGCAACCTTGAAACTCGTAGATCGAGTTACCGCAAGAACCGTCGACTTTGTACCCTGCCACCGTGGTCTCACACCCGCTGCGTGCATGTTTAAGGTGAGTTCCATCTCTGTGACTGAGCCATGCTAACCATTTCAAGGCTTTTAAGGAATGATTGGCGTATCCGAGATAAGGGACGGCTGCGATGGTCTCTTCCTCCAGAAAATATTTTCGGAACACTTTCTGACAGGCTTGGGCTATGGTCATGGCTTCTGCAAATGGATCCACGTCATTCATGGTGCGAAATGTCAAACATCCTTTTCTCAATAGATACACGTCTGCCACGCAATATTTTTTCATTTCCTTCTCCATATCGAAGACCTTTCCCTTTTGCTGTGCTTACCAGGCGTCGTACCAGGTTTCGGGGTGAGAGAAAGTCGCATCGGGCCACGGTCCGACGTAACCTTCGTGTTCTCTAGTGTTGAAAAGACATAGGATATATCCTTTCTCTTCAGAAAGTCCGAACGTTTTGGAAAACTTGGAAAGTGCCATGGGGATGAAGTTGAAAGAATCTCTGAATACGATTTTCTCCACCTTTTTTTAGGAGACGTTCTCGGCAATTCGTATTCCATGTACGTAATCTTCGAACCGTTCGTGGTGATGGAAGTCGGTGTCATCCCCATCTTCGAAAAACAGGACACGACGAAATGACCGTCGTATCCCTTCAGGTTGTGTGCCATGAAAATCGAATAGGGATTCGAGCACGCCCACGTGCAAAAATCCTCGACGGTGTCGTCACCGTTGAAACAGACTTGTCTTTCGTGTTCGCACGGCCTCTCGATATCTTCTTCGTCGATGCCTAATGCACACACTTTATGGGCCACGGCATAGTTGGGAATGTGTTGTCCGTTCGTCTTGTCCACTCTGGATTCGAAATCGAAAAAGAGGTAATCCGGACATGACCGTAGAGAATCACTCGGGCGAATCGGTTGCATGAAACATAATTGTCCTTGTGGTCGACCTTTTGGCACGTATGACAATACTGCATACCACACACGTGTTTCTTCCTGCCTTCGAAGTACGTGAAGCTGCAATGTTTACATCGGCGAACGGTTTCACAGGTCGTTGGCTTGCCGCTCTTGTGGTTTTGAAAACAGGTTTCGTTCTTAAAGACTCGACGACAGTCGTCACAGTACCACCGCACGTCTTTATCTTCCTCATAGGACTGTCCGTTCGGTGCTCTGCAGGCCTGACACTTGATCAAGCATTTTTGCCATTTAGAGTCCTTGTATGCCTTGAAACATTTGGTGCAAAATGCATGTCTGTTGAGGAATCCACTCATGCTTGTGACGGTGTCAAAATGACGGTCGTGGTAATATAAGAAGATCGGTATCCCCTTTTCATTCGAGCCTCTGTGGATGATGGCTTCCGTTCGACCTCTGGTGACGATGATGATTCTATACTCTGGTACTGGTACTGGTTCTGTACTCCGATCGGGACATCCGCCCGTGCGTGGAGGGCTTTGGCGAGTTCTGTCTGTTCCGATTGGCCTTGTCGTATGTTATTCCAATCGACGGTCCGGTCCGTTTTCTTTTGATGATGTGCTACGGCCGTGACGATGGCTCGTGCCAGACATATGTCGTCGTCTTTGTTTTGGATGCGTACCACGTTTTTTTTAATTTGGCCCAGTCTTTGATGACGTCATCATTTCCACCGACCATGTCTTGGATCCTGATTATGTGAAATGTCATCTGTCCACCGAAAGTAAACTCTTCGTTAGATTGCATCACGATTTCGATGATGGCCAAAATACGGTAGGCATTCAATTGGTAACGACGCATGACGGGTACGTATATATCTTCGCGCAATGCAGGATGTTGGATTTGAATCCCTACCATATCGCCGGGCGCAAAACCATGCACGAGTTCCTCGATGATATCTTGAATGATGTCATAGACGGCAATCATGACGTTGCCTCTATGACGAATAAAATCTGCCATGGGCTTGTCCAGAAATTCTAGTATCCACTCGTCAGCATCCGCTTGAAATCTTCTGACTCTTCTCCTCCTTTCGTTTCTGACTCTCCAACAATCCCTGGGTCTAACTTCCTCACCACCACCACCACCACCACCACCACCACCACCACCACCACCACCACCACCACCACCATCATCATCATCATCACCATCACCATCACCATCACCATCACCATCACCATCACCATCACCATCACCATCACCATCACCATCACCATCACCATCACCATCACCATCACCATCACCATCACCATCACCATCACCATCACCATCACCATCACCATCACCATCACCATCACCATCATCATCATCATCATCATCATCATCATCATCATCATCATCATCATCATCATCTTCATCATCATCATCATCATCATCTTCATCATCATCATCATCATCATCATCATCATCATCATCATCATTTTCCATTTCCTCTCCTTCACCCCCTTCTTCTTCTTCGTCACTACGCTCTATCTCGTCTCTCTTTCTCTCATCTCGTTCTTCATCGTCGTCGTCTTCTCGTTCGTCACTACCGTCTTCTTCTAGATAAGCTTCTTCTTCATCATCATTTTCTTCCGCGTCATCGTCATCACCCTCTTCTTCATCGTCATTATCCTAATCATCATCATCACCCCCTTCTTCATCCTCTTCTTCATCCTCTTTATCGCCTCCATTCTCCTCCTCATGATCTTCCCCATTTTCTTCTGGTTTGAAAGGTTGAGTATCAGGGATAATATTCTCATTTTCGGGATCGTTTATCTTGGGAATGGTTTCCGCTATAGCACGAGCTAATGTATCTTCTTCTTCCTCCTCCTCTGCGTCACCACCTTCTTCTTCTTCCTCTTCCTCCTCTACAGCAGGGGTCGGTACAGCCCGTACGAACACTTCAAGGTTTGACGGTGGGTTCATTTTCAAAAAAGGGGTTCCCCCATCTTTCTAAGAGATCTAAAGATTCTCGGTCTTATACGTTAGCTCGGCGCCGCTCCGCTTCCGTTGTCGTCTGGGAGAAAGAGGTCGTCGTACCAGCGGTAACCATTTTGATTCCCTCGTTCTCGTTTTGTAGAAAAAACGGTTTGCTTTTCCTCTGGCTCCAATGAATTTCCCACCCCTTCCTTATTTCCTTTTCTGTAAGCGTAGCTTTGTACATTGCATTAAGAATCGATGTTTATCTTTCGAAATCCTGGAAATAAATGAGAGAAGACGATTTCAACCATCTTATTTATTTACGTCCTGGACCATTACATATGTACAAAGAATTCATCCCGAATGTCGTTTTGGACCGTTGATAAACTCGAAGACAACACGAGAAGGACTCACTACAGGCGCGTGCACGTGTACGTAAACGTACAGAGACTATAATGTGACATATAATTTATATTTCGGAGGAATCCCCCTTTTTTCACACATTAAACATATACTTTACGTGAACAAAAGAAAAAAAATGTGTGCCTTACCGCTATATTCTCACTCTTCTTTTTCTTTAATATCTTCTTCTTCTACTATTTTACACGAATTGTTATTTCAATGTTCTCGTAAGCTAATGTAATGCCTTCAGACCCTAAGGTCATTGACGTCTGCCGTAATGTATTATAGTCGATAAGCTCACCCGAATGTCGCTGTAGACCGGTGGCAAACTGAACGACAATGCACTACGTATAGATTACAGGGCATACACCGCGTCATGAGATAAAAAGTGAGATTTACAATGTGCGTGAATGAACAAATCCGGATGACGATGCTATATTCCAACCCGTTAACTCTCTCTCAAACTTCGGTTTACAGTACGGGCGAGTAACACGGAAAGTAATACAGGCCGTAGAAGGCGAAAAACGGTTCAAAGACAACTACTACTACACACCTCATTTACTCTCAAGGCTTGTGCACTAGATCGTGCAACGCAATCAAAAGAGTAATACAGGCTTTCGTAGGTGACTATCGACCGATATCCTTCCACCGAATACACCTCATTTACTCTCGAGATAAACTCACACTGTCAGCACACTTCCGTATAGAAAGGAGTAATACGAGCAATACCGCCCATGCGACGTCTTCACTCTTCGAGCTCCACACTCCGAATGAACGCTCCACACGCGCTACACTGCCTTTATACTCACAACCCGCACCGACTGTACGCGCACTGCATGCAACGAACGTTGCTTCTACCATTCGACAAAAATCGTCTGTACTGTTGAAACACGAAAATCCAAATGAGCGCGAAAACTCTCACACACACACACGGTACAATAGTAACAATTCGACGCACGCGCAGGTCTCGTTTCTCATTGGTTGACGCGACCTGTCGATCACCGCGCAGTTCCACACGTTCGTCTGTACTGTGTGAACCAACGTTCTAAGTCCCGCCCCCTATCGCGCTCACACAAACACACACATACGTCTGTGTGAATCAACGTTCTAAGCTCCGCCCTTCTCTGTTGCGCGTGTATTTTGTGTGATGCCTCGAACTAGATAAAACCGCCAGAACCTCTGGATCTAAGCATGAAGAGGCCAGTTTTTACCGAACTGGAGAAAACACGTTCCACTCTGTGGTCCATCATCCCCGCCATGACGTCCATCGTGGCCCTTAATCGAGGTGCTAATCTTTCGTAGATCCAATCCTCCACCTCTATCTTATATCTGTCGAAGTTCCTCTTTGCATTTGCTAATTCGACGAGGAGAGCTTCTTTTTCCCTTTCCAGCTCTATCACTCGTGCCTCCACATCCTCTCTCCCCGTCCTATAGCCACGCAAGTAGCCAGACGCCCAATCCTTCTGTGAAGTTATCTCCTCCTTTTCCTCTTCCTCCTCCTCCATCAATGCCTCCTCTCCTTCGTCTCTACTACCTTCGATAAACGAGTAATCCATATCACTGTCTTCTTCGACATATTTCCAAGCCATCTTTTCACTTTGAATTCTAGACACAGAATGAGTTCTTTTCACTCGGTGCTTCTATATATCAACCCTCTCCTCATGCATACTAATTATGACGTCATTCTGATCGGTCTGAGACACTCCTCTCTTTCTTATCTCATGACTATTCATGATTTCATGACGTCATCCCCATTCTCGATTCTCATGACGTCATCCCCATTCTCGATTCTCATTGGTCCAATGCTATCTTCTCCTTTCTTATCTCATGAATATTCATGACTTGATGACGTCATCCAAATACTCGATTCTGGTTGGTCGAATGCTGTTGTGGCCCCATATACTACTGCTAATACTTCTCTATTGTGACCCTTGGTTGAATTAAAGATCCGCTGAATTGATGAAAGGGTCACTGTGACTACTCGAACTCATGTCTGTTAATTATTTTACCCCTAGCATATCTTGCGTGTAAATGACAAACTATTTCTCACCACAACTGAACACCCTTCGCTCCCTGTCCCTGTCTCGTACGTCTATGCCGGCCGGTGAAGGAGCCTAAGGGATGGGCCTCTTCCCTTTTGATTGTTCACCTGGACTTAATATCATACGAGGTTCGTGTATTTGGATTTGTGTTGTGGGGGAAAGGATGAGCCTGGAATAGCCTCTCGTAGTTAAGCATTATGCTTATTTCAGTGTATTAGTAATTGTTAATGTGACAAAAAGGGAGGGGGTGATGCCGTAAATTCCCCCCTCCCCCTTGGATCCGCGCCTGGCCTTGGTGGTGATTCTTCAATTAGCCTGATAACCATTATGGGAAGTAGTGCAGTCCTGCATCATTCATATGTATCACGAGATTGCGAGTCGAGAGCAACGAGGGATTGATATTTACAATAAGCAACCAGCACAGTACTGCATTGATTATACTTGGGTATATCTTATCGGCGAACAAACGCGAAAGGACGATATTCTAAGCTTTAGTACGTACCAAAGTACGTTGACACAGGAACAAACATGGACAGTAAGTGGTTACGATTTTCGTAACCACATTTCTAGTTTCCAGTTGTGGCACACTGGCTTGTTTTCCGTGCTACATTACTTATGCGGAGTATCACGCACAACGGCAAGAGGTTCCACTTTTAGAGTCTTTGGTATGACTCGACCTGTGAATAGAACTAGTCCCTTCCGCGTGAGAGGCAGCTGTTACCGTTAGACCAAAAACGCGGTCCTAACCCTGGTATAGAGTAGGCCACAGTCATTATACACAGTAAATTCAAGGCAAGAACGGGGACGAAATGTACTATCCCACATGTACTACTGATGTTTCCAATTTTAGACTGATCGAATTGTAAACACTTTTTAAAAGATGAGATGTTATTTGACTTTGTAGACAGTGGTTGAAAAACAAGAACAGAAACATAAAAGATGTAAGGATCAAGTATTTAAACTGTTATTTTGACCATTGCTACTTACTGCATGACGACGAGCTACCAACTACGACATGGTTATTGCACTTTGTTGGGACAAAAACTGAAAATACTGAATTTGTTCTTAATATAGTCACAGAATATTTAACTGAGTTAAAAATGCTATACTGGAGTTGCTTTGGCCCTGGACACCGCTAACGTTTTTGAGGCTTCACATGCACAGATGCTATGACATATGACACCAGTGATGTAGATGGCAAGTTTATTATCAGTAACTACCGAGACCCCAAAAGTCAAAGTCTTGGTTAAGGTCATGACCCCATAAGCAGATGGGATTGACTTTCTCTTTGTCGTCCAAGGCTGGCTAAGAGCTTGCTACGACATTGACCACTTTCTATTTCTTTTTCAATTGCTTAGGTTTTATTGAACCTCTCACAAGAAAGGGATCTTGGCGACAGTAATACAGGAACTGGTTATACTTTAGTTTATCCTCGTTAACTTCATCTGTTTGAGTTTGCATTTTATTACAACTTGAAAAACTTGTTCGCATTTCATTGTGTCTTAAATAACATGCCATTGTTCGCATTTCATTGTTGCTTAAATAAATTGCGTGTGGCCTCGTAAGTCAATGCCATTGCATTTAACGTATTATGTTTTTAGTCTCATGTTTATTTGAACTTCTTGAAAAAATATATAAACTTGAGTCATTGTTGTCCTTAACCAAACACCATGATATTCAAGTTCGCTGCAACTCCAGTGGTTATTAATTCTACAAATTTTCCTATCATTTTATGAAGTCACTGTGGAAAATAAAAACACTTTTGAAAGCTGTGCAATGTTTGTGAGTAAACATCTTCGCGCAAAGCGACGTGAACGTAACATTTTACATACCTTATTCCCGACCAGTGACAACACCATGAGATATAGAAAGGGTTAAAAGGCTTGATGTGATATACATGATGAGTCATCCTAGGAGATATACATTTAAACAACATTCATTCTTCATTTCTCCAGAAAATATACCCGTGGCAACCACTCAGAGCCCTCATACTAAATGCAAACAAATATCTTTGAAGGGGGAATTTCCGTGGGTCATGGAATTTTACGTACAATCACGTAGAGTTTTTTGTTTTCTTTGATCTAGTACACCCCCAGACAAAAGTAAAGGAAACATGTCACATTCTTAGCCCCCCCCCCCCCTTCAATGCTCGATACAGTTTTTGAACGATAATATACGGTACAAGATTGGAAGGGGTCGAGGGGTTTTCAGTTGAGTTTGAATGATTATGAGTGAATTATGTCACTGCTCCAGCGATTTCATTTGTTTTTTAGGGATCGTAAATGATTTTATATATTACACAGAAAACTGAGGTACTCGCTAAATCATGTAAATGTAGTTCCCTGGAATTACAAGTGGTAAGCTAGTACTTTTACAAATTTTGTGGGGGGTAAAGTTACTGCTATTTTATCTACAAGAATAAACTGTAAGTTAACAAGGCAGCTACTGCATTTACTTGTTTTCATTTTATACCTGTTTTAACAAGTCAAACTACACTCGAGTTAGTTTGACTTATGACTACACAATTAACGTGAAAGTTAATTATAATTGCTTTTAGGTGTTTATTTCCTTTGACATATTACGTGCTTTTACACTGTTAAAGTAGTAGGAATACCTTAAAAAAATAAGTAAAACAAAAAAGTAAATAAGTAAAATCACTAGCCCGGTAGAGTACAACAGTCGCAAAAATGTGAACAACGATATCAGACTAGTGTGTTTCAATATTTTTTCTGCGTTGAAGCCCGAGCAATCACAGTTGGTAAACATCATACAATAACAATTGTGCAGTTGAAAAAATCTGATCAACTCTAATAGGGAAATATGTTTATTAAACATTTAAAATCTAATATAATAAATCAATTGTGACACTTGTCAATAACATGGGATGTAAACAAGCTGAATGCAATTGTATCACGCTGAGAAAGTCAGACTCTATGTATCCTTTGGATATGATCGGATAACCCTTTTCCCAAGTTAAAGAAAATCAGAAATTCATTAGGCCTATTCTGCAATCTGAAGCTTACATGATCTTCAGTCATAGAAGTAGCGATATGCCAACAGGCAATAAAGATCGACATATTTAACAGAAGATGAAAGCTAATTGCAAAGAAAAAAGACTAATTGCCCAGGTTTGGAACACCATTTGAGCGTCCACAGTACTTGATAAAGCTTCATAACGCTTGCTGACGAATTGTGACATTTATAGCTGATCTTTATTTGAATGGTCAGTGGAAAATTCGTTACCTACTTGTAAGCAAAGGTGGCACATGCTTTTGAGGCACAATGCAATCAGTCACATAAATTCTATTCTTGGGTAGCCTACTAGGCTGCTCGTGAGACATGCACAACAAGAAAGTCACAAATTATTGCTCAAGTACCATTTTAATTTCAGCGAATAAACTTCAACATTTTGCATCTCGGGTCAAGAATGTCCTATGAAGATGGGAGTTAGATTGTGAGAATTCATTTTTCGTACTGTGTAATACATATTTTTGATTTTTTTTTTTTGACTTGAGGTACACTCTAAGGATTAATCCAGATCCATACACGTTGGGGCATATTTCTTGGGGGATATTTTAATCATACGGCTCTTGGAGCGACTGTTTGCGGTTCTTATAGAAGCCCCCTTCCCATCGTTTTTGTAAACTGCCGTTCTTTACGACATGGTCGTTACCCTTCTTTTCATATAGTTTGAAACGTAGGAGCAATTTGCTGACGTGACAGTTTAGGCCATTTTATGAGAAAAAAAAAATGTACGGGGGATTTCTTTCCATTCATAATCGAGTAACTTATAATTGGAACAAGAGCCACTTAACTAAATTTATGTTCTATTTTCTTCAGAAATGAAGACCGTCGTAGAGGGTTAGGAACAGAGAAAGGATAAGATAGCAAAGATGGTAGACTCTGCAGAGTCTGCTCGGATATTATTTAACAAATCGAATTACAGGTTGCAGACCACTAGCTCCAATACTCATACCTCGGAAAATGTTTACTGACAGATGAATGCCTTAAAAATTTTACGGGATGTTGTTTCTGACTGTGTTACTTATACAACACGACAATTTTTTTTCTCATTTGGACTTTGTAGACAATGAGTTGAAATACAGACTGTGCAAAATTCAAAGCAATTTGACAAATTTTAGTGCCATTTTTAGTTCTATTACTCCGCTCTGTAAAATGCCTTCTCTGAGTAGCTATTATGGAGGGAAACATACCTATAATTCAAAGCTCTCTAGCTCAAAATTTCAATAGTCATGATATGGAAATTTAAAGGTGCCATAAAAGCTCATATTATGAGCTTGAACTAGAAGGGTGTCCTGGTTGAAAACTTGGCTCCCACATGGAGTTAAGGGCACGAAATTAGCCTAATTTAGTGTGTAAGTCAATGGGACATGTAATTAGTGGTCCCGCTACCTTTAATCCCTCTTGACTAAGACCTGCAATCACTGCTCTTGACAATGTTTTCTCCCTTGTTCTGTGTCCATTCTGGCAGAGGACGTGGATAAAGGGCGATGCGCGAAAACAGGGGGGGGGGGGTATTAAAGTTGTTAGGGCCAGGGACATAGAGAAAGGGCACACTTTCTCATAGAATAGATAGTTGCTTCATCTGAAAATTTGATGGATTGGATGAAAACGTTAAAACATAAGTCAGGGAATAATATCGCAGAGAAAGACTTCGCAAAGTCTACCCGGATGAGAAAATTGAACAATACCTAACTGCGTAGTTATCTTCTGGCCTAGAAGTCACAACTTAAACACGAAGTGTCCTTGCCAATAGGTGCATGCTTTGCCTGTGACCACATGACCAAACAACATATGATATGGTTGTAGATTTAAAGTGCTACCGTGACTTTAAAAACGGTTTCGAGATTTTGATGCTTTAAAAGCCCAATCCTCTCACCCCAGACGGCGAAAATTCTCCTAACCTTACTTAAGCCCCTCCCACAATTGTCTGAAATTTATCCTCATCCACACACCAAACACAATCTCAGTTTATTGCTTCAGGGTGAGTATAGAAAAGTTCAATGTGCATAATCAAAACACTATCAATACAGTTCATGCTATGTTAATATAAGCTTTGCTACTCTGAGTTGTTTGAATAAGCTTTCAATCAAAGAAATGAGCCAATTGAGAATTTCCGTAAACCCCTACAAGAATTATAGTTTTAGGTGAGAGGACTGGCCCTTTAAGGTTGCAGACTGGAGTTTTTAGTGGAAAAGTCAAATATGTGTCATGCGCCGGGTTATACCTTATATACAGCATCTAAAAACCTAGTTAACTTCAACCCAATTTTTTTGTTAAGCACTTGTAAATATTCTCATATAAGTCTTTTTTCGCTAGAGGCTTTTCTTTATAAAAAAAGGTCGTTACTATTCGGCCCATATTTGGATTAAGCAATCTTATAAGACAAATTTAAATCGGTTCCTATGAGCAACCGTGCAGAACGGTAAGGGAATAGGCCTACTAGATGTGCACTAATCCAACCAAAGAAAGAGGAGGTCAGTGAGAAATTTGAAAATGTATATTTTGTAGACAACGATAGGGGGAATGAGAAGAGATATCTCTGATGAGGGAGTGGCAAAATAAAAGACTGCATAGTTAACTCCCAACCCTCAAACCTCATAAGCCACTGTGATAGCCTACTTAGATAACTTTTGGTCTGGAAGCATTTGCTTGCTTTGTTGGTGATCATTCGGTACATTTACATACAGGAGATCCGATTGAAGCGTTGAACTGTAATAGACACTGCCATCAAACAATACTGAGAACACTAAGAAAGTTCGAAAAACTGAAATTGTCATTAGTCAGGAAATTTTTTATACTTTGAATTTTCAGTAAAAGGGAGTGAAATTCTGGCAGTTTTGGCTACGGCCGGAAATTATTAATATAAAACATTTTTTTAAGCTAAACACATCTATTTTCTTGGTTCAGTAGATAATACCCTCCACTCCATGTTTTGACCAGTCAAATTTTTAAATCACACAGGCCCACGTATCACGGATGTACTTCTCTAAAACTTGAGCTTGTAGCATAACATTTCTATTCCCTCACCTCCCATCACTATTGTTTTACCAGTTTAAACTTTCAACGCTGATATCCCTTTTTGAAACGTGCAAAACTCCGGATTACAACAACTTAACTATTTCTGAAACATCCTGTTATAAGTATCAGGGAGTTGCTTAATAGGAAATGTAGCGACTCCCTTTTTATATCACTAGAACTGTTAGCACCGCCTTAATTTGCGAGTATGAATGCCTTGCATCCTGGTTATATCCACTCTCAAGTACCCTGACGATGACATCATTGTCCCTAATATAGAGAATGATGTGCAGTGACTTTAAATCATATGGTTCATGAATATGTAGCGCACCCCTTGTCGTGTAAAAATTGTTCCAGCCAATAGTGGCGTGATACGAGTTCACTGCAGTTATTGATATGAAAAGTTTCGTACAAATTACTGATCTGAACAGTTGGCTAGTCATTGCATCGCAGGTTATCACATCTTCCTAACCCGTCAGAAGAAAACCGCCGTTTGGTTATCTCAGATTAAAAAGTAAGTATAATCTGCTCTTCTTTGTCGCGCATATTTCGACTTCATTACTCTGAAATGTTTAGAGAATGATAAAAGTTTTCGTGCTGATTCAAATACAGCATATTTTAATTTCTACAATTGCACTTTGTTTCAAACAGAGTAGGTCTACAGTTGATTTACAGTTGCATATCTCATACCCTATCTTTTGCTCCATACTTTGGAGAAGAAAATGAAGAATTTTTAACTGTCTGTAACCAGGGAATTTAAGTTAGTTTGTTCAGTGAAAGATCCGGCAAAGAAGACTTAAGATTGTTTGCAAAGCCTTTCCCGCTGGCGCAAAACGAGAAATAAGTTGTGTGCATGATTTTATGAGCAAACTTGATTAACATTCAAAGGAAATTAATTAAATTTTAGGTTTGTGTGAACTGATTGGTAAGTAACGTTCTGTCCTTTCCTCTACACCTCTGATGAAGGACTTGTGTTGCAAGTAAAAGCGTCCAAAATAATGTTCTCCACTTTGTTTAGGCTAGACAGGACGCTGGACCTGGTCTGGATACAGATGTACTTTATCTTTCAACCAGCTTCAGTGACTGCTGGACTAGGAATGATCTAGTCTCCAAGACTGTACACTTTGAAACCTTTTACTGTTAGGTTTTATTTAAATTTTCAACTAAACTTAGATTTTAAATTATTGCAAGTGTGCGTATACTAAACAGTACAACAACTGTTGTAATGTAGATAAAGAAGAGATGGGTTATCTTTTCGATTACAGAATGTAAATGAGTTAAATCCTCTTAAAAGGTCTTTATCCTGCTTGATCAAAGTTAGATAGAAACGATTCGATTGGTTAACTGCAATCATTAAGTGATTATAACACAGCGCGGCGGACCAGAAGTTTTCCAGGGTGGAGTCCGAATTCCGAAATGTGGCCGCCGTCCTAGGGAGGGGTATCCCCCTCCCCTCCTGATTTTTTTCAACTTCAAATGCTAAACGACATTTCCACCTCATAATTTTCACTGGGCTAGAGCCACAACAGCCCTGCAGGGAAAGTCGGCTTTTAACTGGACCAGCCGAGGGTGCTTTAGCCCGACAGGCAAACAACTTCGACGACTGGGCAATCGATTTTAGTGGCAAGTGCGAGGAAAGCGGGAGTACCTGCAGAAAAACCCAAGACTAAGCATGTCGAATGGAACTGAAACCCATGCAAATGTGAATCACATTGATACACAGCAGCTGGAATAGACCACGTTGCCTATCGACGACCAAAGACAATGCAGGTCTTGGCTGTTTAGTCTTCAAGGTGGAATTTTGTTCACCGTTAGGCAACATCGACATGTCGACTTAATGTCCCCGTAACCAGTGACGACCAAACAATTGCGCTTAATACCTATGGAACTTTTAAATCTATTTGGTCTCATTGATAATTCGTCGGCGCATATCTGCAGCCATAGGTTATACAGACGGCAACTTCATTCAGAATTAAAAAGTAATTAGTTTATTTGGCTGGATAAAAATACACATCTTATTTGTAAGAGTAACTGTCCTTCTATTACGTACATGTTTACAATTAAGAATTTCTTTTTCTTTTTTTTTTTTGGTGGCCAAGAGTAAGGGTCTGAACCCCTTGGACCCCTCCTCTGGATCCGCGTCTGTATAGATTCCGGGGGGTCGGAATCGGTTGGATTCATAAAGGCTAGCGTGGTAAGCCATTTGCGCTTTTGATTTTCATTCGCGGTTATTAACACCATGATATTCACTCAGTCTCTCGTCCATGGGAGAGTTTCATGTGGAGACGTAATATCATGAATAAAATAAATCTTATCCTCATCACCTACGGGAAATATAATCAATGTTATATTTGTACGGCCGCAATGGGAAACTTGCCATTATACCTACGATGTCACGTATAAGACAGGCTGGAAACCACGGGAGGGCCAGTGAATGTGGACCACAGGTGTAACCAGACATTTTCTCAGGGGACAAACTCCCAAATTTTCCGATTTTTTTAAAAGTGTGAACATTGCTGTCTATATGAACGTACTTTGTGACGCACGAAGGGAGGCCCAAAATTTATGCCCTCTTTGAAAAAATATTTAAAAACACGGAGCTTGTTTTGCAGAAAATTTTCAATGCTCGGTTTTCTGTAAGGTTATTTGAAACGCTTGGGAATTTATGAAGAATCAACCTTCCTATTAGAAAGAAAATCGGCGACTAAAGATAGTTGTTAGTTACATAATACTACCTAAGGCTTGCGGACTGAAGCTCTCCGACGACATCTGAAAAGTATCCGAAAATTTGGCTTTAAGACAAATAGATGAACATAGTGGGCATATATTGGAGAAAAGTCTGGTGCCATATAGGGCAAATTTCCGATTTTTCCTTTACCAGAGGCGGGGATTTTTTCAAAACTTTGATCATAACAACATTGGGAATAGGCGAAGCGTCGAAAATTTTGTTTTTTAAACAAGTATTAACTTATATGGAGCTTGTCTTGGAGAGATTCCGGAATTCTGGACTGAGTTCCATAGATATTTGCCAACGACATTGGTTTTTCATAATATTATGTGTAAAATTTAATGCCGTAAAACCCTAATTGTTAGCTACCCCTCCAATTCGTTACCTACCTAAATTTTCATTCTAGCTATGTCGCCTAACTCACCAAAATATGTAAGATATTGGGAAAGCAGAGAAGATACAGGGAATATAATAGTCTGGCTATCGGTTTCTCCGCCAACAGGTAGGTTACTGCTGTAAAGTAACTAGAAAGGTCTTTTAGTCCGTGGGCTGTAGGGGACCAACCTAGCAACCCCCCCCCCTTTCCCACCCTAGAATTGATGAAAAGGGGATAGGAATGTAGTTTAAAGTGTAAATTTTCAGATTTTTTATGTTTACATTGATTTCTTAGGGATGAACCATGGCTTCTATAGGTGCAAATGTTGATAGTGCACTGCAGCTGAGTGTCTCTATTTTGGGGGTAGGGCAAATCTAAATAGCAATAACTCTAGAAATAATTGTTACTTTTTGATGAATGACAAATCAAAATGTTTGCCTTGATCAACTCTACCACATAAAAAAGTAAAAATTCAAGTTATGTGCATAATAAGGTCACCAGAGGTTAAAAGCTCATCAGAGGTCAAAAGGTCACCAACTTTGAACGATGTCAAATGGAGCACACTCATTTTAATACGGCCATTTCTACCCCGAATTTGTACAAAACACTGTTAACTAAATGGACAGTGTTGTTTAGACATCCCCTCGCATATTTTTAACCTACAATATTCATTTTTTATACATTTATTTCTGTGAAAAACGGAAGTAGGTCATCGGTCAAAAAGTGGAAAAAATGAGAAACGAAGTTAAAAAAATAACAAAAAATATTCATTAAAAATACATTTCAATAAAAAATTCTGAATATCCTTGTATAAGATTATAGCGTATTTTGTAAACATTATTTCTGATATTTTTTGCAGGATCTCAACTTAACCAAGATGGCGAAAATCACAAAATTGCCCCCAAACTCCATCATAATTTATAAAAATAATATAAACGAAAATCATTGAAAATTATAAAACATAGCTGCCCTTTAAATCTGGCCATATTTTTTGCAACATATAAATTGAAGTTATATTTTGATATCATTTTTGTCTTATTGAGGTCAACCAAGATGGTGTAGATGGCGTAAAAGTAAAATGGCCGCCAATGCGATAATTATGTCAATTTACGATAAAAAACAAAACAAAATGTATTCATTAATAATATTCTCCAATAAAAAGTTCTACATTTTGATAAGAGATTACAGCATATTTTTAAGCAATATATCTGATACTTTTTGCAGGACTTCAACGTAATCATAGCTGGCGGAAATCACAAAATGACCGCCAAAATAACAATCGTAATCTAGAAAAATAATATGAAGAGAGAGCCCCCTTCCAGCCCTCCAGAATAGGAAAGCTAGTCTTTTTCTATCTGCATGAAATTCCTGTAAGAAATTTGAGTGTGGGGATTATTGGTTTCGATGATAAGAGAAACCTATGCATTCATAATAGCGTGCGTGCGTATGTTTGTGTGTGCGTATGTGTGTTTGTGAAATTCTTCTTGTTTACATGGTAACTTTAGAAGGGAAGCTTTGACTGTTCTCAAACCTGGCACACAAATGCCCCATACGCAGAGGAAGACCCCTGTGGTTTTTGGTGGAGGTCAAAGGTCATCTAGGACCACAGGGGATCAAAATCTGAAATCCTTGTTTACACGATATTTCAAGTTAGAAAGCTTGGATTTCTTTAAAACTTGGAAGTAGATGCATCATAACAAGTAGAGGAACCCTATTCATTTTGGCCGGGGTCAAAGGTCATCTGGGGTGAGCTGGGATCAAACTCTGAAAATCTCGTTAACTTGATATCTCAACATAAGAAGCTTGGATAGATTTCATATTTGGTATGTGGATGCGTAATAGTCAAAATGTAGTCCCTATCGCATTTGAGGAGGCCAAAGGTCATCTTGGATCAGCAAAGGTCAAAGTCTAGAAATCTTGCTAACACGATATTTGAAGATAAGATACTTGAATAGATTTCACATTTGGTATGTGGATGCTTTATGGAGAGGAGATGGTTCCAAATGTTTTTGGCCGAGGTCAAAGGTCATTGGGGGTCACCGGGGGTCAGAGTCTGAAAATCTTGTTAATGCGATATCTCAAGGTAAGAAACTTGGATAAAATTCATATTTGCTATGTTGAAGCTTTATGGTCAGAAGGTGGTCCCTAATGTTTTTGGCAAAAGTCAAAGGTCATCTGGGGTTACTCGGGGTCACTGAAAATATCTTTAACTTGGTATCTCAAGATAGGAAGCTTGGATAGATTTGGATAGATTTAAAAGATAGTCCCTATTGTTTTTGATGGAGGTCAAAGGTCATTTGGGGTCAGCTAGGGTCAAAGTCTGGAAACCTTGTTAATGCGATATTTCAAGGTAGGAAACTTGGATAGATTTCACATTTGGTATTTGGATGCTTTATGGTCAAAAAACGGTTCCTACTTTTTTGGCAGAGGTCATCTGGAGTCACCGGGTGACAAAGTCTGAAAACCTTTTTAAATGCAATATTTCAAGATAGCTGACTTTCTGTCCGTCTGTTTGTTTGTCTGTGTATCTATCAAAAAAGTCATCTGGGGTCACTGGAGGTCAAAATGTGAATGAAAACCTTGTTAGGTGTTAACACATCTTAGGATGGGAAACTTTAATAGATTTCACATGTGATACGTAATTGCATATTATGGTGGGAAGCTGGTCCCTATTTTTTTGGTGGAGGTCAAAGTCATCTGGGATAACAAAATATTTTTTGAACATGTTACTTTAACATTTGAGTCAAAAGATGGTGGTACGTGATAGCATTACTTGAAATGAATCATTTGTGTATCATCGAAACCTCAATCCATTTTTGAATTCTGGTTGAAGAATCTGTACTTCCTAATAGCAAATATGAGATTGCACTGACACCGAAGAACGTTGTTGTTACAAAATGTTATCTACTATAGGACATGCGGATTGAGCCTCAGGCTCTCTGAAGACGTTAAGAACGATTAGAAACTCAGTTGTTGCATTTTTCAGACAAAGCACTGTATTTGCTTATAATATAGACTGTTTGGAATTTTCTGAAAGAAAATTTAGGACACAGACTTAGGTTACAGGTGCCACGTATGGCAAACTTCCGATTTTGTTTTTCATTTCCATAGCTAGGAAAAGTTTCCCAAATTGATTTGTGAGTGAACACTACCATGTTGGGAACTGAAATTGCGCGCGGAGCGCGCTTAAAAATTTAGGGATAGTTGTGTCAGCATACTCTTCTCAAGACATTGGTTGTTTTTTTCTTCACTTTTTCCGTCTTGGTCCATAATCTGGAGCGGGGGACTCAACCCCAGAATGCCCCTGGTTACACCGCCAATGTAACCTACCTAACTAATCGACTCATTCAACCTATATAACCTAGCTATAGCTAACCTAATTGACCAACTAGCTACAAATCTTAAAATCAAACAGCTTCGGCGTATATATATATATATATATATATATATATATATATATATATATATATATATATATATATATATATATTTATATATATATATTTATATATACATATCGACATATATATATAGTTATATATATATATATATATATATATATATATATATATAAATATATATATATATAGAAACTGAAGAAACATAAATTTTTTGAAATAGTCGTCTAACATTGGCAACCTTTGCCCTAGTAAGAAAGACGATATTAAGAAATGATGAAAAACTGAACTCCAAGCTGGTTTTGAACCAACGACCCACTGCTCAACGTGCAGTACGCTATACCAACTGAGCTATCGGAACTCTGCTGGAAGAACTGTTCAATTTAATTCAAATACCAGACGGGACAGTCTCTCATCATTACGTCACTAGTAAGCTCCGTCCAGCTTATGTAGAACAAGGAAGTGCAGATGTGACATTGCGACCTCTAAATATAGAAACTGAAGAAAACGCCCATATATAGGTCGAACGTGGTAGGGTCGACTGTAAATGTAGGTTGAAAAATTGGTAATGATTCGATCATGAATTTTAATTCAACCCAAATACTGGATTTATTCACTTTGGTGGTAACAAGGTGGGGAAATTGAGTGCGCGGCATTTGTAACTTGGGTCGAGAAATCACGTCAGTCACGTTTAGTGCAGTGGTAAGGCATTCGCCCGGAAAGCGAGCGGTCCTGGGTTCAAATCCCGCTTTGCTGAAGTTTCCTTCTGGTCTTTTTCTATATTTCTTCCCTTGTTCAAAAGGAAATGCCAGTACTTGGGTTGAATTAAAATTCATGATCGAATCATTAGTAATTTAGTAAAGTAAGGGTAGGCGGTGCACCATCTGATGTCACAGGGATAGTCTGCAAACTATAAGCACATTTGAAGGAAAGGCCCGAAATCTTTAGTGTAGATTTCATACGAAAGACTTGGGTGGCATTATAGATTATGTGCCGGGGGGTTGATTATTGTTGGTTTGGTCTCTGTGACCAGAAGGCTAGACCGGTTTCTGTTGCTTTGGCTCAATTTATGGCCCAACTTCATCAGTAGCGAACCGTTAAGAGGGTTGGGGTAATTAATCAACATTGTCTCATGGTGCGGACAACATAGTAAAAGTAACAGCTGAAAAAGTTCTCGTAGGTCCCATAGAATGTCGCTTTTGGGAGCGTAACTTACACTTATCACAGAGGCCTTACATTGGCCGGGATAAGATCTTGGGGAATACATATTTGTAGGTTGAATTAAATGCCATTTAATTATAGGCCCGTTCATAACATAAAAGTTATAATAAATATGCCGTAGACTGTAACAATTCCCGGCGGGTGTTGCCTTTATCACCAGTAGTGTGGAAGGGGAGTGTAACAGTAAAATTCTGTATCCTCTCCACAGTAAATTCGGTTTAGATGAGACAAAGATCCCACCAGATACTACATTTCACGACAATTTTTTAGTTCCTTAAAGCTTTTTAAGCAGGAGTTTAGGATCGTCGTTCTCAAGAAGTCTAATCCCTCTGGTGCAATAAACCGAGGGTTAGGTGTCGTTCTCTCAACGCAACCCCTTTTAAGTTTTGGGGGGAGAGTTAGAGAACAACACAATCTCGTAGGGTCTCACAAGGCATGAGGTTTTGAACTTGATAAATTCGGAGCCTTAATTTGATAGGCTCAGGTTTGAGTCTTTATGACTATCGAGAAATTAATCGTGAGGTACTTGGGTTTCTTTCGCCATTTAAAGGGTTATGGGCAGTTCATGACTACGTATAGTCTGTATTTCCTTATAGGCAAGATAATGACACTATAGTAACTCTGTGGTTACGGTTAAAGATATGCCTTTATTTCAGGCTCTAGGGTTGTTTCCTCTGTTGAGTCTTTGGAGACTGGGGTTGCTGAAGCATCAGAGAGAAGGTCTCTTACAATGTCATTTGGACCTGAAAGAGAATACCTTAGATTCTGTCTTCTGATTGGTCAATTTTATTGGCGCCAAGGCTGCCGTGTTATGCTGTGTCAAAATCGAGCGAGGTTGTGCTAGTTTGAAAGGTTCTTTTCGAAAATATATACTTTTAGATCTCCTCCTAAAGGTAGGAAAGGACTTGAATATTTAGTCCTTATGTTAACGTCAGAGATTCCACAGAGGAATTCTCGGTGTATCTAACCTACGTCCCAATTTTCCGAAAAAAACGGGAAGCAAAATCAAGTAAAGTAAGGGTAGGCGGTGCACCATCTGATGTCACAGGGGTAGTCTGCAAACTATAAGCACATTTGAAGGAAAGGCCCGAAATCTTTAGTGTAGATTTCATACGAAAGACTTGGGTGGCATTATAGATTATGTGCCGGGGGGTTGATTATTGTTGGTTTGGTCTCTGTGACCAGAAGGCTAGGCTGGTTTCTGTTGCTTTGGCTCAATTTATGGCCCAACTTCATCAGTAGCGAACCGTTAAGAGGGTTGGGGTAATTAATCAACATTGTCTCATGGTGCGGACAACATAGTAAAAGTAACAGCTGAAAAAGTTCTCGTAGGTCCCATAGAATGTCGCTTTTGGGAGCGTAACCTCCACTTATCACAGAGTTGTTTTTCATTTCCATAGCTAGGAAAAGTTTCCCAAATTGATTTGTGAGTGAACACTACCATGTTAGAAACTGAAATTGCGCGCGAAGCGCGCTTAAAAATTTAGGGATAATTATGTCAGCATACTCTTTTTAAGACATTGGTTGTTTTTTTCTTCATTTTTTCCGTCTTGGGCCATGATCTGGGGCGGGGGACTCAACCCCAGAATGCCCCTGGCTACGCCGCCAATGTTTCCTACCCAACTAATCGACTCATACAACCTATATAACCTAGCTATAGCTAACCTAATTGACCAACTAACTACAAATCTTAAAATGAAACAGCTTCGACGTATATTATATATATAAATATATATATATATATATATATATAAATGTATAAATATATATATATGTATATATATATATATATATATATATATAAACCAAATGGAAAAGCACCACACCAGTAAAAACATAAAACAAATAGTAAAAACTGGTAAAACAAGAGCATATATTTAGCTTTCAGGACCACCGGCCCCTTCCTCAGAAACGTGTTTAGAACACTAAAAGGCAAAACGAAAAACAGACACTATAAAACGGATGAAAGGCAAAAAGCACTTACTAGAAATCTAAAAACAAACCCAACCCAACACAAAAGATAAAATGTAAAAACTAGGACCCCAACAAAGGAGATAAAAGCTAAGTAGAAGCAGGAGACATAAAAGGGGATAAAAAGGCGGCTACAGTCTACGAGCACGTCGTTTTTTGGCTTGACAGTTAAAACCGTCATTTATGTTGAGACCCTTTGGGTAGACACAATCCAAATTCCAAATCCACTCCCTCTCCTTTTTATCCAAAAGATTATCCCTATCCGAATTGCGAGAAGAATGCACTACATCTAAACTTTGAAAATAGAACTTGGTGGGTGAATGTGCCTTGAGATGCTTGTAAAGCTCTGTGCAATGTTTAAAATCAGAACCACCCTTAACACATTTTGAAAGATCTGACTTATGAGCATTCATACGGATTCTAAAGTTATTAGTTTGACCCACATACTGATAATTACAAGTCGGACAAAAGATACAATAAATAACCAATTTAGCATCACAAGAAGTATTAAAATTTCTGCACTTGAACTTTCTACCAGAAGAAGTACTGACAATAAAATTATTACAAATAAGCAGACCGCACAACTGACAGGGTTTGGTCTTGTTCTTATTACAAGGTGCGCAGGGGGTCCCCCGACTGGGAGGAGTTTTAAGTTTAGCCCGGACTAATAGTTTTTTGAGATTGGGGGGTTGACGGAAGCTAACAACAGGGGGGTGAGGAATAACACGCTTCATTAGTGAAGAACAATGTAGAAGAGACATATTTTTATGTAAAATGCCGCTAATATCAGGTAACCCCGGATGGTAGTCAACAGTAAAGTAAACCTTCTTGTATTCCTCTTCAGTACTAGCTGGGGGATGGGTGGGGCTGGTAAAATTGGAACGGGCCCTTTTAATCTGCTGCATAACTTTACGTCGATTATAGCCGCGTTTTACAAGGTATGTGGCAAGATCATTGCAACGACGAACTGCAGTTTGAGGGTTAGAACAGATTCTAAGGATCCTCATAGTTTGACTATACGCGATACTACGCTTAATATGACCAGGATGACAACTGTTAGACAAAAGAAATTGATGGGTGTCGGTCGGCTTAATATAAAGGTCAGTGCTGATTAAACCCGCTTCATTTTTAACAATAGTTACATCCAAGAAGTGAACAGTAGAAAAAGAAAAATCAAAAGTGAACTTTAAGTTGGGGTGCTGAGAATTAAGAACCTCCATAAACTCGAGAAATTTACCAGACCCCGCAGTCCAAACAACAAAGATATCATCAATAAACCTGAGCCACACGTCTGGTTTATAAGGAAAGGACGCACGCGCTTGTTCCTCAAACACACTCATAAAAATATTAGCATAAGAGGGGGCCATTTTAGTACCTATGGCGGTACCTGAGGTTTGTAAAAAGAACTCTTCATTAAATTCAAAGACATTATTGTTTAGGACAAAATGAGCCATTTTACACACAGCACTAACAACCTGAGTTGGGAGTTGTCTATGGCTCAAGAAACTCCGAAGAGATTCGAGCCCATCCTTATGAGGAATACTGGGGCAGAGAGACACCACATCTATGGTAGCGATGATAGCATCTTTGGGAAGGGGACCAAGCTTACGTAACTTATCAAGAAAGTCCATTGTATCCCGAACATAAGAAGGAACAGTAGGCACAAGGGGTTTAATAAAAAAATCAACTAATTCTGAAATCCCCTCAGTGGCAGAACCACACCCAGAAATAACGGGCCTCCCGGGCACCCCATTTTTGTGGACCTTAGGTAAAAGATAGAATCGGGCAGCTCTAGAATCAGTGGGGGTAGCAAACTCACACATATCATCAGAAATAGCATTCTGGCTAACCAAAGACTGGAGCATCAAGGATGCTTCATTTTCAACATTGCTAATAAAACTGCTGTCAACCCTTTTATATACAGAATCATCACCCAAATGACGATAGCCTTCTTTAACATACCTTTCTTTGTCCATAACGACAACCCCTGAACCTTTGTCAGCTTCCTTAATAACAAGTTCAATGTTATTTTGTAATTCTGTAATAACGGAACGTTCCTGAAAAGATAAATTACTGAAAAAACTGCGGCATGGCGCTTCCAATAATTCTTTTTCAACCACATCAATGAAGGCGTCAAGATGTTTGTCTCTGTTAATTGGAGGAATCCAGGATGACTTTTTACTAAATTTTAAGTCACCGACATCAGTGGAAGTTTCCCTGTCGTGGAAATACTCAGCTAAGCGTAACGAGCGTAACGATATATATATATATAGAAACTGAAGAAACATAAATTTTTTGAAATAGTCGTCTAACATTGGCAACCTTTGCCCTAGTAAGAAAGACGATATTAAGAAATGATGAAAAACTGAACTCCAAGCTGGTTTTGAACCAACGACCTACTGCTCAACGTGCAGTACGCTATACCAACTGAGCTATCGGAACTCTGCTGGAAGAACTGTTCAATTTAATTCAAATACCAGACGGGACAGTCTCTCATCATTACGTCACTAGTAAGCTCCGTCCAGCTTATGTAGAACAAGGAAGTGCAGATGTGACATTGCGACCTCTAAATATAGAAACTGAAGAAAACGCCCATATATAGGTCGAACGTGGTAGGGTCGACTGTAAATGTAGGTTGAAAAATTGGTAATGATTCGATCATGAATTTTAATTCAACCCAAATACTGGATTTATTCACTTTGGTGGTAACAAGGTAGGGAAATTGAGTGCGCGGCATTTGTAACTTGGGTCGAGAAATCACGTCAGTCACGTTTAGTGCAGTGGTAAGGCATTCGCCCGGAAAGCGAGCGGTCCTGGGTTCAAATCCCGCTTTGCTGAAGTTTCCTTCTGGTCTTTTTCTATATTTCTTCCCTTGTTCAAAAGGAAATGCCAGTACTTGGGTTGAATTAAAATTCATGATCGAATCATTACTAATTTTTCGACCGATATATATATATATAACCGTAATAGTGAAAAATAATTAAAAATTAATAATGTCAACCAGGCAATGGTAAAGTGCTCAACCCTGTGAAGGGAGCTGTAATATTGAAGAGGTTGCAGTAAGTTCTTACAACATAGCTTTACAGAACCGTTTCGTAAGGGCCAAAAATGTAGGTCCTCACTCCTCAGAAGCCTGAAGTAGAATGATGTCAATAACGTTAAATACGTATGTGTTCGCTGTTTTTGAACGTGTCCGTTTTAAAGCATGTGTTCGTTCCGTGTTCGTTGTGAACAGGCAAGAACGGTCTACAGCGAGCCAAGATACATTACCTATTAGAATAATTACACAGTAGATGTTTGTTCCTGTGTCTACAAGAGCTTATCAGTTCGTTTCTTTTATTTAGATTTGCTTAGGAAGGTTTGAGTATAATGAAGAACTTTTCTTCCAGACAGAGATTACAAGATTTAGAGGATGTGGAGTATGCTCCGGCTTTGTTCATGAGTTTCCATTTTACGGAGTGTTCTACATTTGAATCCTTTAGTTTCCAGATGTATTGACTGAGTGCAGTTGCGTTTCTTTTGTCTTTGTGTTTAAAGCTAGACTTGTGGGCGGTGTATCTTGTTTTGAATGTGTTCTCTGTTAGACCAATGTATGTTTCTTCGTTGTGGTTGTCGTGGCGTGTTACGGTTGCTTGGTACACAATGTTGTTCGTGAGGCAGTTGCCTTCCAATGGGCACTCGCTTTGCTTTCTGCAATTGCAGTTGCTTCGCGTTGCTGGCTGTACTTCCTGTTTCGCCAGTATGTATTTGTTGTGCGCTGATATAATTTGGTCTATGTTTGCCTTGCAGCTGTTACTCAGTTTCACCGTGTTTCTGCTGAGTAAAGTATGTAGTTTGTGCCCAGGTGGAAAGCAGCTGTCCAAGAGGTTAAAGAATTTCATGCCAATGTTGGTTGTGACACTGTCACTATACGGGGGGTTGAACCAGGTTATGTTTCTATTTCGTCTTCGTTTCGGGCCTCCCTTGGAATGACTGGTGCTAGGGGACTGGGTCTCGTACCTTAGGTTGTACCCATAGCCACTTCTTTGTAATGCTTCTTGGTATACGGGCGATGATGTGTTGAATGTATTTTCGTCGGAAGAAATGTTGGATAGTCTCCTGTTAATGCTTTCTGGGATGTTCTTTATGATAAGTGGGGGGTGGTTGCTCTGTTTGTGCACAAAGAGAGGGTTGTTGTTGGGTTTCATGTATGGTTTGTATGTGCTTGTGCTAAGATCAAGGGTAAGGTCTAAGAAGTTCACTATTTTTTTTTGTTTGCTTCAATTTCTATTTTATGCTTGTTTTTTGAGAATATCTTGCATATTTCTTTCTTTATTTTTTCTGTTTGCCTTGGTGTTGCTTTGCAAACAGCCAAACCGTCGTCTCTGTATAGGCCAACATTCATGTTAATGTGCTGAAGTTGTGATAGAAGGTACAATCCTATTAGTTCACAAGTTTCAGCACCGTCGAAACTACACGTGGTGACATCGAATAAAGATTCGGAACGCTTGCACCATGGTGTTTCGACGTTGAACAGCATAGTTTTCTTTGTGTGGAAGATAATATGCCTTTCGAATGCTGGTATGTCTGTGTAGTTTAATGCAAAGTCTAAAGCCTCGTTGAGGAGGTCGGCAGTAATTGAGGGGTAAAACTCACAAATGTCAAAAGCAATTAACGATGGTTGGTGTTTGTCGTGTATTTTACTAAACCAGTCTTTGACTTCACTTGTGTTCTTCAATTGGTTGTAACCTGTAGATTGTTTGAATTCTGAATTTATCCGTTCTATTATTTGTTTGCTAATCTTCCCTAGTTCTGATTTTGATGGGTTGATTAGTCTGCATGTGGGTTTGTTGTTGAAGTTCGGTTTGTGATCTTTTAGTGTAATAAATGCTTGTTTTTCGCTTGTGATGTCGACTCTGTCACTAATTTCAAGTTTTGAAGCTATAATTTTGTCAGCTGCAGTGATTTGATTGCGTGTGTTGGGCGGTGCTTGTGTCCACTTAAGGTGTGTCACCTTTATTTGAAGTCCACAGATTGACCCAATTTGAAACAGGCAACATATATCATGGTGATTTCAACCACTGATGTCTACCGAGGTAGTGATTGAATCGGGTTCATTTGTTGACACAAAATAGATGGCGTTCTGTATTATTAGAAGTCATGCTTTGGAGTTACTCACTCTCCAAAAAATACTCATCCGAGAGGCCTGAACAATACGTGGACACGAAAATGTCCAGTTAATGTCAAAGTCCACGTTTTGACTCAATTTTTCATGCGCAATGTCCACGTTAGCACGCATTTAGATAAATGAATATATATATATATATATATATACATATATTTATACACACGCACACACACACAAACATATATATATATATATATATATATATATATATATATATATATATATATATATATATATATATATATATATATATGGCTGACTTAGAAAGTAAGTTATTGTCACATTCCCAATTAAAACCTTCACAATACACTCGGTATATTGATGATATATTTTTCATTTGGCCGCATGGACTCGATAATCTTAAAGTCTTTTTGAGATCTTGTAATGACTTTCATACGTCTATCAAATTCACCCATAGTTATTCTGATGTTGAAATTCCCTTTCTCGATGTTCTGGTTCAACTTAGACATAATGTTATTGCTACAACCCCATATTGCAAACCGACGAATACACATACTTATCTCAACTTTAATAGTTCTCATCATGTTAGTCTGAAAAATCCATAGTATTTTCACAATGTATTCGTATTAAACGTATCTCAGTTTGAGTACGACATACATGTCGGTTATCTAGCGGGCTACTTCCTTGAAAATGACTATCCGCTCAAGCTAATTAAGGACAGTATTGTAAGAGCATCGAGGTATTCCAGATCCCAACTACTCTTGTATAAATCAGAAGCCAGCAGTTCTCGTATCCCCCTTGTTCTCGATTATTCCCTTAAAACCGAGAACTTACACAATATAATTCGTCACGATCTTGATGTACTTCGAAACCAAAATTCTATATCTGATTTGTTTCGGGATCCTCCTCTTAAAGCCAGGAGACAGCCTCCTAACTTAAAGACTCTTCTGACATCATCTAAGTTAGTTCAGTCTTTAAGCACCGGTAATAAGAAACGCGATAAGCCAAGATGTCAAGTATGTCAGTTCATTATAACAGATCGATCATTTACTCCACCTGGATCAACTATTTCTATCCGACCGCCTTCCCTTGATTGTGATACTCCTAATGTTGTATACCTTTTACGTTGCACTGCGTGCGAGGAAGGTAACTACGTTGATCAGACGGGCCCCAAGTTTAGGTTGCGATTTAACAATCACAAAAAGTCAATCATCGACAAAGTCACCCTTCCCGTTTCCAATCATTATTGCAGATTAGGGTATCATCTCTAATCTGCGTTGTATACTCCTCTACTCGGGATTCACTTCAACAAACCAGCGACTCAGAGTGGAAAGTAAGTGGATTATAGCTCTTAATATGCACAAACAGGGCCTTAACAAAGACTTGGGCGTACTCAGTGGTTTTAGCTTTGCTAGCAACCGTTTGCCCTTAGCAACAGTTCACCTTCCTTGCGCGCCTTGACTTTTCTCTCAAAGGAGTGCGTACTGTGCGCATAATTTCATATCTGCGTGTTTGGCGGTTTGTGCTACAGCTTTGGTTTGTTTCAATTTTGCTACATTTGTTATAACGCAGTTGAAGGGCACAGGAGTGTCCGAAATATTCGTTTCAAATACAGACTATTATGCCATGAATACCGTCGCTGTTATAATTTTTTGGTTTTCTTGTATATATATATATATATATATATATATATATATATATATATATATATATATATATATATATATATATATATATATATTTATATATATATAATATGTGAATAACTAGTAATAAATAGGAAACGGTTGCTTTCCCTGAGCATCGTTTAAAGTGAAAAGAATAAATGAAATCAACCTCAGCGAAAAATTGACCACCTCCACTGGGACTCGAACCCAGACCTCCTGCTTTACGTGCAGGTGCCTTAACCAATTAGGCTATGAAGCCGGTCTTGGCTGTTCTCATCACAGAAAGATAACAATCTCTCACTGAGGGGGCGCTTCCTCAGTAGCCCTCAGTAGCCTAATTGGTTAAGGCACCTGCACGTAAAACAGGAGGTCTGGGTTCGAGTCCCAGTGGAGGTGGTCAGTTTTTCGCTGAGGTTGATTTCATTTACTCTTTTCACTATATATATATATATATATATATATATTATGTGTATGTGTATATATATATATATATATATATATATATATATATATATATATATATAAATAAGCAAATATCGCTTGCCCCCATTTCATGGGTGAGGGTACCTCCAATACCAACATAACACAAAAGCGTTGTCTAATATTTCGAGGTCCTTCCTCTTCCTCGGAGACTTGAGTAATAAAGCAAAGTACACTCTACTACGTAAACTCGTTTAAAATGCCCAAATCTTTGTTCAGACCCCTGGTATGTGTTTTTAAGGATAAAATTAGTATAATCTCCTCAGTTTTTCGTTGATCGTCGTCCCTAAAGTTGCCTTTCCAGATGAATAGCTTTAGATTGTCTATTGTGTGTTAGGGAGAGGAAAATGCTCTGCAACAGAAAATCCAGTAAGTCGCTGTGAAATGGTGTGTTTATGATTGTTGAAACGAAGACGGAATTTTGTCTTCGTTTCTCCTACATAATTGCCTTCAGTGCATTTATTGCAAAAGAATACAAATATAACATTGGCAGAATCACAGTTAAAGTTACCTGGATAAAGTTTGTATGAGGTGCCTGGGGGGGATATGAGGGATGAAGTACAGACATGCTTACATATTTGGCATCTGGGTTTGCTGCATGGCGAGTTCCCTGTAGGGCTAAAAGGTCGAGGAATTTTTCTACTTACGAAAATCTTTCTTAGGTAAGGGGGCTGTCTGAAAGACAGGAGAGGTCCATTATTGAAGGCGCCCTCTAATTCGACGTCATTTTGAAGAATTCTCCACAGGGATCTAAAGTTCTGAAAAAGATCCTTCACAGTAGGATGGAAATTGGTAGTGAAGGGAATCCGTTCAAGAGAGGTGGGGGTTTTGTATTTCAAAAGGTCTTGCCTTGATACTTTGTTGGCTCTCTCCATATTCGTTCTAATGAATTTAAGAGGGTATCCCCTTAGCATAAATTGCTTTGTAAGATGATTAAGTTTCATGTTCAAATCGTCACTGTCAGAACAAATTCTTTTGTAACGAAGAGTCTGGCAGTAAATGATAGATTTCTTGGTATGGTCTGGGTGGAAGCTGGTAAATGGTATGTATGTGTGCCTGTCTGTGGGTTTGGTGAAGACAGATGTTTGTATGCTGTCATTTTCCAAGGATACTTGAATATCTAGAAAATGTATACTTGAATTAGAACATTCAATCAGTAGGTCGAAGTTGGTAGATCGAAGTTAGAATGTGTAGGTCGAAAGTGTTGTAGTAATGAATTCGATCATGAATTTTATACCGATCCAAGACAGAGTATAAACTCGTGCGGCTCAATTTTTCTCTCTGGTGTTTTTCTTCAACCGTTCCTTCTTTGATAAGAGTTTATACTCTATCTTGGATCGGTATAAAATTCATGATCGAATTCATTACTACAACACTTTCGACCTACACATCCTTCGATCTACCAACTTCGACCTACTATATATATATATATATATATATATATATATATATATATATATATATATATATATATATATATATATATATATATATATATATATATATATATATATATATATATATATATATATATATATATATATATATATATATATATATATATATATATATATATATGTATATGTATAAATATATATATATATATGTATATGTATATATAGGTCGAATAATTGGTAATGATTTGATAATGAATTTTAATTCAACCCAAGTACTGGCATTGCCTTTTGAACGAGGGAAGATATAAAGAAAAAGACCAGAAGGAAAATTCAGCATAGCGGGAATTTGAACCTGGGACGGCCCGCTTTCCAAGCCAGTGTCTTACCACTGCACTAAACGTGGCTGACGTGATTTCCGGCTAGACCCAAATAACAAATACCGCGCACTAATTTCCCCTCGGTTTTTCCGCCCAAGGGTTGAGTTCTCCCAACAGTCGCGTTTTTTCATGCTATATTTCGCCTAAATCCCAATTTATAGAAATATATATATATATTTCTATAAATACAAACAGACCAATTGAAACAAAGGAAACGAAGAATAACCTGGTTTAACCCACCGTACAGCAAACATGTCAAAACGAATATTGGAAAAAAGTTTCTTGCACTTGTGAACCACCACTTCCCTACAGGCCACCATCTACACAAAATTTGTAATAGAAGCACTCTCAAATTAAGCTACAGTTGCATGGACAACATGGAAACCGCAATAAAGGCGCACAACAACAAAATAATCGATTCTGCACCACATGACATCCAGCACACCTGCAAATGCAGAAGCAAAGATGATTGCCCCCTCCCAGGAAAGTGCACGGCCAAAAGCCTCATCTACGAAGCGAGAATACCCACTCGCAATAGCGAGAAGGCATACATAGGTTTAGCAGCCACTACTTTCAAAGAAAGATACGCAGGACACAAAACGACATTCAAGGACAAAGAAAAAAAGAATCATACTGAGCTCAGCAAACACATTTGGCAACTGAAAGACAACGGAATCCCTTACAAAATCACCTGGCGGATACTGCGGCATGCGCAGCCATATACACCTAGAACAAAACGTTGTAATCTTTGTCTCTGGGAGAAATACTACATCATAACTTCCAACAAATCCGCTATTCTTAACTCACGATCCGAGCTCATCTCCACCTGTAGGCACAAGAAGAAGTTTCTTCTCTCCGACTATGGATAAGCCTAATCCCCGAATTGTAGACTGTGCTAATACCAATCAACAGGGATGACAGTAGAACTGCCTCGTTTTATTCATTTTTAGTTGCTGAAGAGCCTTCGGGCGAAACAGTCTGTACAACTTAGCTAATTTTTTCCAACCTAACCTTAATATATAAATATATATATATATATATATATATATATATATATATATATATATATATATATATCTATATATCTATATATATATATATATATATATATATATATATATATATATATATATATATATATAGTGAAAAAAAAAACAAGAAAACTTGTGGGTCCAATTTCAGGAATTTATTTCAAATTTTCAGTAACACAGTGCCTTTCTCAAGAAAACAGTACAAAATGACAAGAAGACCCCAACACTCTCTACACAAATAGACATAAAAAGCCAGGAAAAAAAGACTCGAAGAAGAGAAAATTACTAGATCGGAAGTAAATAAGGTACCACCAGTTCGGGGGAAATCAATTTTCACCCGATCGAGGGATTATTTTGCCATGGGTGGCGCCATTTTCAAATATCTCCCACGATGCATTACGATCCTACCGCGCAAATTCAAGTGGGTCGTGCTCACACATATGTTTGTAAATACGTAGTTGAAGGTCCATGGTAATTTCGTTTTCTATGTCCAAACTATTACCTCACAATTGAATATACACACATTTATTAAACAATTCGACGACTGTGAAGAGGTAGACACTAAGTGCTCATAAATATTCATACCGTTAAGACAGGCAAATTTTCCCCCAATCGGGGCAATACTCATTTTCTCCCGAAAGCGGTTATCTCCCGAACTGACCACTGGCACATACAGAAGCGTGGCACTGGATGAGCAAGAAACATAGAAGAAAAGAAAGCTGAACCGCGGGCCAGCAGCGAGGAAACGAGAATTAACAAGACTCGTATTAGACAGCGCGCGAGGGCCGTCTCCTCGGCTTTCTGATCTGGCTGTCAAAGCGATCACTAGAGTGTAGACCATCCGGCCATATTGTACCCAGTTTGTTCCACATCCATAGTCTCTCAATAGAGCCAAGTTTGCGACGTGCTTTATCCAAGACAAATTTCCTAGAGCTAACGGACATATCCGGGGAGAAAGTACGGGTGCCATGGATTGTAAAATTATTAACTTGAACTCATTAGGTGAGTGTTCCGACAAATGTGAGTACAGCCTAAAACAATCCTTCAAGAAATCATTATCCTCCCCTCGTTTCCTAATCTAACCCTGTTCCAAAGGGCACAACGATGATTAGCCACTAAGTTCTTTAAGGTTTGTTGTCATCCCAACATATTGAATCCCACATTCTGGTCAGAAAATACAATAAACCACCCAAGTAGACGTACAGTTGACATAAGCAGCCTTCATTTTATAAACTCTATCACTTGACTCACTGGTAACCTTATAAGTGTTAACAAGGCTCTTGTATAATATACAGTTCCTATCACAGTAATTGCTGGGACCAAAATAAGGATCCTTTGAGTAAACCTTTGCCCTGACCAGTAAACGACCCAAACTAGGAGGCTGACTAAAGGATAGTAATGGTCTATGGGGCACAGCCTCCTTCATAATCGGAGAAAGATGCAATTACGACTGGTGCCGTCCGAGAATCTGTTGGATATTAGGCATTCCGGGTGATATTCGACGACAAAAGGTGCGCGATGTGAGGGCGCTTCCTCTTCATCGTGTGTCTGAGAACAATCTTTAAGTGCCCGATTAATAGCCGCTTTAACCTTACGCTTAGAATGACCACGTTTATTTAAAGCAGCAGCAAGCTCAGTACGCCTGCGTTGAACAAGTTGGGGCGAAGATCAAATAGAATGAATGCGTTTAGTCAGGCTATAGGCAATACTCCGCTTAACGTGCCCCGAATGGCCATTATTAGAAGGAAGATAAAGCAGGGTATCAGTTGGTTTGCGATAAACGTCCGTCTAGCCATTTTTATCGGCAGTTCCCTTTAATCAAATGTACAGCAAAGCAAGCTTTTCCATGAATGTGATCATTACCGGTTGTTTCTAGTCTCTCGGTAACGTTAACTTCGTTTTCCTAGTAGATCCAAACCTGTCATAGTCCATCATGCATAGCAACGTATCCTACAAAAGTCACAACCAATGGAAACTCAGGGACCGCGGATCCAATTTTGAAGTGAGGGGGGTGGGGCTGACAATTTATGAGGCCCATCAGCAATATGGACGACCGGAAGGTGCCATGAATTGTAATACCTATGGGCCTACGTAAATCTGAAGTCTCAGTTACACTTTAACAATTACGAATACAAAAATATTCTTTTTAAAGGGAAATATTGCGTTTAAAATGCTCCAACATAGCATTAAAAGTAAATAGCTCTAGTCATTATCAAAACATTCAGTCTCAACAATTCACCCTAGCAATAGCTTCGTCTCCTCAAAATATTATGCTCAAAGAGAGTTATGGAAGTTGCATCCTTTGAAATGTTGAAAGTTTGGGTGAAAAAATTATTCTTGAGCAACAAACAACTGAATTTCTCTCTGAGTGAAACTTATTTCTTAAAAAGAGGGCTACCATACTGCCTGATTTGTAAAAATTTATCACTCTACACTGTTAAAAGTTTCTCTGTAAATTTACATAATTTTTATGGCAAATTTTTTTCCAACCAAATAATGTTTTTTTTACAGCCAGACTGTAATCATGAAAAAACATTAAGTGTTTGTTTTTTCTTTACAGTTTTTGCATGTAAATTAGTTTACAAATGTCTACTGTAAAATCGAATTACAGAATTGTTCTGTTTTTTTTTTTTACCTTAATTTTATGTGAATTTACAGCCTACTGTTTTCATTCTCGGCGTTTTAATATTTATTATAATATCGCTTTTTATCCTTTCATATGTTATTACGTAACATACACTTCACCATTACGTAGATCAGGTATTTGCTTATCAACGTAATGTGTCGTTACGAAGTTGTTTTCAATCAAAACACAATGAGGATGCTTTGTTGTCATATTGTTGTCAAGTAGACTACTATCTCTAGGAACTTTGTAATTGGAAAGTCACATTTTTTGAACAATATAATAATTGTTTTTAAAATAAATATGACAAAGAATGCAAATACATTGGTTGCAAACATTTCCAGACAAGGTAAACGATAGGTTTATCACTTCCTGATTAAAAAAACGCCAAAAGAGATATTATTCAAAGCAACAGCAATCCTTTTGTTAGGAAAATGCCTACAAAATAAGCTCCACCCATTTATGCAAAATGAGATATACGTCATAAAGTGGTAAATTTACAGACTCTTTCAAGTAAATTTGTGAAACGTTTTTAATTCGATCAAGTGCATGAGCGCCTGTGGCGATGAGTTGACATCAGTATACCAATTGTCAGTATAATAAATGTAAGTTAATTTTCAAATAGGGCCATAAATTTGCCAAAAATGTTTTCTTTTTTAACTGAAACTTCGCAGAACGATGCATGTTTATATATTGAAAATTTTCTGGCTATTTCTTATTTGTTTGTTTGTTTGGGCTTATTTTTGTTTCTTTTTCAGCTTAAAAACAAAATGAATGTTTGTTAAATGACAGTATATTTATGTGAAATCAGAAAAATACAAAATACTGTTAAAATTTCTGTAAATTTACAGAAAAAGTATTACAAAGTAGTAAAATTTGGTTAAAAAAGCAGACAGAAATGGTTTTTCAAATAAACAGAAAATACATGTTAAACAACCTTTTTTATTGTAGCAATACAAAGTGTCTGTAAAGATACAGAAAATCTCTATTAAAAGTAAAATACAAAAAGATTAAGTCTGTAAATTTACAGAAATTTTTAACAGTGTAGAAGGATGAAATTTCCTTGTAAAGCGAATGCAATATTTCCCTTTAAGAGCTTGAAGACCAGTATTAAAAGGCGTTTCACCCATTAGTTACGTAGGGACTTATTATTCCGACATAGGCACATATATTTTATAATGCAGGAATGTATAGGAATGGGATAAGAAAATCATTCACTCAGTTTCATTCATTCATTTATTTGGTTTACTACAACACAAAAATTTACAAGTAATATTAACAGGTAAATAACAAAAGGTGTGATAGGGAGTGCACTTAGACACCCTCAGTAAGGGCTTATCGTGAAGTGTCACTCCCTAAAAGAAACAAAACAAAAAAGAAGCAAACAAAAAATAGATTTGCAAAGAAAGAAAGTAAACGCTACACATTAATAAGCTAATTACTACTATAATCTAATTACTTTAGGCCTAGTCAACCCTTTCCTCATCCCAGAACAGAGCAAACCCTGCCACCCCAATTACAGGTACCCTAACACCTTACCCAATCTCAGTTACCCATCCCTGGAAAAACTAGGAGAAGTGCGGATAAATGGTAATGGTGGTAGGAAATCATGGGACTTAATACAAATTTATGAAGTATCTTTGAAGATTTTTCTAAAGGATGCTAACGAAGGCTTGGCTTTAGTGTTCAGGTAAATGATTCCCGAGAATAATTGCCCGGTAATGGAAACTTTTCTGGTACAGATTGTTTTGATATAAAGAAATAACTTAGATGTCTATGTATACATGTATGATTCCTTGAACGTAACATCAATAAGAGACTGAGGGGGTGCTCGGAAATGAAATGTTCAGGTTTTCATTCAATTAAAATCCCGGTCTGTTACTTATGTTACACCACTGTAAGGCTATCTCAATCTCTACCAAGCTTGGGCAAGAGCAAGAATTGGTTAGAACCACACACTTAGCTGAATGATGCATTAATCCTTTAAAAGTTCCAACTCAAAACTAGCTTGATTAAAGGAATCATACACGAATTTGACATGTCACTTAGTGCAGAAACAGGAAAAGGTATTATTTCAAAAAAACAATAATGAAGCATGATATTCCTTTCATTTATTTCGTCCACACAAATATAATTATATAGTCAGAAATGGTACAGTAGAAGTATGAACAGGATATTAGAACAAACACATGAGTGTCTAACAAGGCTAGCAACCTGTAGGCTTTGGGAAAAAACAATAGCAGGGGGAGAAACAGAGAGAGAGAAAAAAGGAGGAGAGAGGAAGGAGAAAGAAAAAAAGACTAACAAAACCATACTCAGTATTTATCAAGTAGTAAAATGTTCAATTGTTTCTTAAAGGAGTGACAAGATTTAAGTTGTTTTTAGGCGATTTGGGAGGTTGTTCCATAATCTAACACAAGAGAAATTTTCCATGCATAGAGTATTGCCTAGTAACGGAGAACAGAGCGTTGTTTCACGTGCTTGAATGTATACGAAACCATATTACGATTTCTATGAAAAATAGTTCTACAAACATACGATAGTACCCATCAATGACATATGAAATGTCATGATGGGTACAATTTGGGGAATATATGACAGTCCTACTTCTTCATTAGACCAAAATTTCTTTTGGCGGGATGAACTTTTGGAAATGAATTCATTGGCGATGGAAGTTTAAAACATAAAACATTCTCCAGATTATGAGCTTTTCTTCATCAGACATTTTTTCGACATGGTTCAATACTTCTCTAAAACAGCTATAGCCGTGGAATCCTTCATAAGAACTTTGAATATGATCAGGTGTGCATCCAGGGTAGATATCTTCTGAGTAATGATCAACGGTAAATTGTTTTTCCTAATTATAATCCTCGGAATGAATGACCTTTTAGAGTAAAGGTTCTAACTGTTCATATGTCTCAAAACCTGTCTGATTAAATCGGTCTTGCAAGCAAGACACCAATCGGTCAATAGCCTCGAAAAAAATCTGTCTAAAATGATCCTTTGGGGAGGACGGAAATGAAGGCTCTCCTGTTCCTATTTCAAACCTTGCAGGGGCTCGTCCCCTTCTAGGTAGTGTTGGTTGCGCTATCGAAGGATGTGCATATTTCTTTAGTAGCACTGTTTCATAGAACGCATCAAAGCTTTCGTTATTCCTCATTCCTTGCAGCACCTTTTTTTTTTAAGGGATGCATTGTGATTTGCACTGATGGCAGACATCTTCTTTGCCTGTAATGTTGTCGACAAATTATCGGTATGGGCAAACAATCGTTCACCTAAATGCAAACCGAAGAAAAATTAAAATGTATTCATTTTGCGTGACATTCTAATGTGCGACCACGCACATCTGCTTCCAAACGGCTATCCAAACAAACATTTTATTCCTCCAAGAGAGAGTCTGATACGGTTACGCTTTTGGTTGAAGAGTTGGTACTCGACTTAACTTGCGTTCCTTACCTTATTTCGAACAGACAACAAATAAAGCGGTAAAACACGCTACAGGGGACATATTTTACGATAAAACAGAGGGAATGGTTATTGACAAAATAAAACTTAAGCCTATCGTTATATTATGATTCCTTTTAAATTTCTGTAAAATATTTTTAAATGCTGATCAGTACTATTTCAAAGTTCCCCGGTGGCTCATTCATAGTAGCCGAAACTGTAAAAGAGTGCGGGGGCTAAAGCTCCCCCCCCCCCCCAGCCCCGTCTCCGCCGTCACTGAAACTTGCAAACAGATAAGAGTATTTGAAATGTCGTTATAGAAATAGTGACTTATCAAATGAACTTATTAAGTAAAGGTGCATTCACACAGCTTAAATCTGCCGAGTTTTGAGGTCGGTGCCCAAACTTTTTTATTTTACTAAAAATAAGGGCGATTTGGGAAATATCCCGTATTCTCATCTATGTGAAAGCAATTTTCGTTTCATTCCGTTGGCCATCCTTCGGCCAATAACGCCTATCGATCGTTAAGATACGGTCAGACTGCTTCCGTGGGATTTCCCCGGACTACTTACAAAGGGGAAGGCTATGGTCCCCGGCCTATATTGTGCACGCCATTTGCAAGTCTCTCTATATATTATGTTTATTTTTTCCTTCCGAACAGAACGACAGGTTAGTGTTTCTGTGACAATCTTGCTACGACTGCCGACAGCTTGAACCGGTGAGAAGAAACTTTGCCAGGTGTTACCAAGATCAGCACGTGAGAATTTTAATTGGTTTATCCAACTGTGAAAAAGTTATGTCCTCATTTTGCATTGCTTAATTGTCGTATAGGGAGAGGAAATTTGAAATACCAAGTACATTCAGGGCATTAGAAAAGGCGAATTAGGGACTTCAGGACTCTCTTGATCCCCCTACTAACCAAAAAAAAAAAGATGAATTTGAGGGTTACTGGAAAACGATCACTGGTACAAGTGGGACTGTGTGAATGTTTTACAATCTAGCAAGCAACCGTGATGACTTAGTACTAGGGTCTTTTAGAGAACTACTAGATATCATACATTATCTGATTATCAGATCTTAACACTCTGTAGATAGATAGACTAAACAGTTTGCCATTCATTGTCAAATGACATCCGTAGCTACTTCAGTGCAGTTTTATATGTAAGTCACGTAAGAAAAGAACAAATTTTCTTTTTTACCTTATTTGCCTCGGAACATTTTAAGAACGTTTTTGAAAAAGAGGTTTAGCTCTATGTTTCAACGACAAAGGAATCGGACCTACCTAATGGATATTCCGATAACATGGGCTTATTATCTCATCGCTGTGCATATCACAGTGCACACTGTGCAGTGCGTTCGGCACAAAGCCACGTGTATTTGGCATGAATGTCCTCCAGCATGGCGGCTTCGTGACGCAATTGCAAAGCATCTATATGGCAATGCCAGCCTAAATCGCAATGGTTACCATGGTAACGGTACATTTTCCCAATTTACTAGTCTCAAGGTCTAACCCATGGTGAGGTACCCCGGGATGACTGAAGGTCCAGGAATGAGAGAATGGTCAAAACCTGTCCGCGTGTGTGTGTGTGTTGGTGGGTGAGTGTGTGTGTGTGTGTCCAATTTTCATTCCTAATATTTTGTAAACAGTTCGGCCGATTTTCTTCAAACTTGGTAGGATGGTACCTTAGGTGGAACAATTGCATTTTAATGCACAACCGGAAGTGAAGGTCAAAGGTTACAGGTCAAAGGTCAAATTTAGTGAGATCACCTTTTCTGCTATATATCAAAACGAAACATCCTCCTGATACGAAACTTCACACATACGATGATTGCATCTAGACCTACCAAAATATGTAGTTGCCATAGCAACAGAGGTCAAAGGTCAAGTGGTAGAGTGGAACAAAAGTTTTTCAAGTGATAATTTGTTCGTAAAAAAAACCTTTTTGTCTTTTAAACTCCTCCTAGTGGGCTGGACCGATTCTTTTCAAAATTGGTAGGTGGGTACCCCAGGGTGGGAACTTATGTCCCCCAGACCCTCGGAAGTAAAGGTCAAAGGTCAGAGGTCAAAGATCAAATTTTGCAAAAGACCACTTTTTGTTACTTTTTTGTACTAAAACTTCAAAGGAAAACATTCATTTTACATGAAACTTCACTAGTATAATAGGGTAGATTAATTCTACCAAAATATGTAGTTTCCATGGCAACTAAGGTGAAAGGTCACGTGACAGGGGGTCAAATACTTTTCTTTGTATTTACTATAACTCTTAACGGAAGCATCCCACAAATCTGAAAGTTTAATAGCCTAGGCATGACAAGTTGTACCGATATGTGTAGTTGTCATGGCAACCAAGGACATAGTTCACGTTACAGATGGTCAAAGGTTAATGTTTTGTAACCAACCTTTTTTTCATCAATTAATATAAATAAGCTAGACTGAGGCTCAGGCCTAGTCTAGTACTTCGTAGTAGCACTCCCTTCTTCACAACTCAAACTCTTATTTCACTACCTTGTATACTGCAGTGAGATTTTTAAGTTCCTGCTCGCACTTCACTTTGATAGCCCTTATATCTAGAGTGTTCCCATATGGTCTATGCAGACAAATGTTTTCACTCCAAAGTTGCTGTAACTGTTAGGCCTAGTAGTATGAAAGTTAAAGTCTAACCTTGGGCTAGACTTGAAACCTGAAGCTGGTTAACGGTATGTAGGCTAGGTCTGGGGCTTAGGCATGGCTAGACCTACACCATTCGTAGGCTTGAGTTATAACCCAAGATATGAAACTGTGGGTGACTAACATTAGATTAGGCATAGGGCCTACCTATCTTACATTTTAGTGCCCTTAAAACGTGGCGGTTCTGAAGCATCGCCAAAGAAACGTAAGTGACTTTTTTCTTGCCACGGGCTAGAATTCACCACAGGCCAGCACGCAGTTTGTGCGTCGGCCGGAAATCTTCTAACGCCACGAGTTCAACACGGCGCACACGCCCAGTTTCTGAATTGAGACGCACTTGATTTGAACACAGCTCGACACACATGAAGTTTGCCGTCGCGTCAAAATGGAGAATACGGGCATATAGCGAGTGAATAATAACGATTACGCACTTGTCTAAAGCGCCCCCGAAAGCGTCTTACTTTTATAATAGTTGCGTGCATATCCATATCAGTTTAGTGAGCCATCCCTTCCGATCATGTTAACTTCTGACTTACAAACTTACTGAAGGATCTGTGCTTTCCTGTATCCGATACTTTTTACAGTTCTATAACCAACTTGCGCACATGTTAGCGATGAGATATGCAACTCCGTGGATTGCCCTCTTGTTCCACTTTTGAAACAACTTGCGATTTGACTCTCGAGTGACTTTTCGAATTGATTAAAACTGCAAAAGAATTTTATTTATTTTACATAAGGACGTCTTATATAGGATAAGAGGCAAAAGGACAGCGGTATTAAGTACGTACTATTTAAAAGCTTAAATGGCAATGACTGGCTTTCTTTGATACTATTCACTCATATCACTGCTACGTACATTTTTCTACCTCGAAACTAGGGCGAAAACCGATTCGGGGGCCCGGGCCAGAGACGAGGTCGGAGCAGAGGCCGGAGTCGGGGCCGAAGCTTTATCGAAAACGGTGATTGATGGATTGGATGGTTCTGGAAAACCAAAGAGTGAGAGCAATCACATTAAAAAAAGACGAAAGCAAGATATTTATGACTTATTATGGAAAACAGGCCTGCACAATCCATCCACTCCGGATAAGGTGCTCGAAACGTGTTTAATCACTGAACTCACGATGAAGGAAAACAACGTAAAGAAACTTCTTGTTGTTCCAAACATTCCAGGTAGGCAGAATGGTGTTCATGCTGAAAAACTGTTAATCTCATGGATTCGCGTAAACCAGGCAGAGCTTTGGTCAGAAGACTTGACTATTTACATGAACTATACTCCTTGTTCAAATTGCTGTAATGATATTAATAACTTCTGCAGTAGAAATGAAGGTTTCAAAATGACATTCATATGTTCGCAGCTTTACTTGATTCAACGACCATCATGTCCAAAACGTGGATGTACATGTCACTCTCGTTTACAGAGAGATTCTCATGAAGATGGGATCAAAGATCTCAAAATGTTAAATGCAAATGCAGCAGTATCCCCTTCCAATTATGAGTCCTGGAAAGGTCTAGATTCACTGCTTTCCAGTTACACCTCCAACGACGACACCTCAGACGAAGCGGTTAACGATATTGCTGAAGGATTAGCAAATACGTCAATACGGAACCAGAACGGTGATTACACGAGGCCTAATAAAGAGGATGATCATCTATTACAAGATTTCGTGGACTTAGAATTAGCATAAAAAGCTTTCGTCCTTGACAGAAATTTTGAAATCTGAATCTGTCACACGATATATCATTTTCCATATGAAAACATATCCACATCATTAAAATTTGTGAAATATACAACATCCCATGCATTTTCCTTTCTTATGTTTCGCATGCTATCGCTATTTTAATACATACTAATTCTTTAAAATTTGGGACAAGCTGATAAATTCGTAGGTTCCATTTTCAAACACAGGCCAAGCGTTCGTCTGTCTTTGAAACTCAAGAATGTTTTTTGTGATCGTTCAGGTTTTTGACAGAACTCTTTGTAAATTTTTAGTTTCTGAGTTTATTTATTTTTTTTATGTTTAGTGTTCTATCTCTAATAAAAGGAGTGCAGCGTTGGGCTTTTATATTTAGTTCCTTTCAGTTTCAAGTAAGATACTGTAAGTATGCCAAGTTGAAGTTTATTATTGTATATACTTGAATGAAGAAACAAATGAAATATGAAATGAAAACTCATATCAAAAATCATAACCTTTTTTATATACTTTTTTGAAAAGGTGAAGTAAGTACAGCAGAGTGTAATAAATCTGGGGGTTCACACAGCTGAAATTTGGTACTTTTCACAATTTTTTTAAAGAGAGATGGTGCTCAATCAGCAGCAAAAGTGCATGGGCACCCAAAGAGGTAAGAGCCAATGAAAAAATCCGTTCTTAAAAAGTGCTCATCAGCCGTCTCTGTTTGTAATGACGGGTTCAATAAAGACGAATGTATGAGTCGGAGAGAACTGAAGCTTCTACACATCAAAGAAACCGATATTACTCCTAGCAAATAAGGAACATCGAATTCTTCAAATACACTGGAAACAGAAAGCGTTCGCCTTTATGAATCTGGGGTTTTGTCAAACTTATTCTTACTCTCTGGTGCTTGCACTCTTGCTTAAAATGCATCTGCGCATAGTACCTAAACTATTCTGTAATGAATTTTGTATTGTGAGAATAACTGCATATATACAATAGCAAAATAAAACAACATAAGCGCTAATTCCTAATCAGATTGCTCTCCTCTACAAGTTGAAGGTTTGTTTAAGCTTGAAAAGTGTTATATCAATTCGTGTGTTGAATTTATTCACTTGTCCCTTGAACGATTTGCCGTTTGACCTTGAGCATGGTCGGTCAATTTTCGGGGAACCTTTTTTGGGCATTGACACAACATTTTACAGACTTTGACGGACATTTGTTGTCGAATATGAAGCACCTATGCGGCACACTGTAATGTTTAAAATCTTCATAGAATATTATTAATATTTGTAGCAGTTAGCAAAAATGAATCGATCAAAATAACACGAGTAATTTACCGTGATTGTCAGTATTCTTGCGAAATCAAGGTTAGCATTTGGAAATTTAAGATTTCTGTTAGCAAACCTATTCACAGGTAAGCAAGTACTTTACTATCGATGTACTTCTTCATAAATAAATTTAACTTCGAATAGTCAAGTGTGAGACAAAAAAGTACATCCAACGACTTCACAAACACTTTACCACCCTGTCCTGAGATGCAAAATACTAAGAGAAAAGTAGTCCCTTTGCACAGCCTGTCCAGTTAAGTCTACTTTAGATAAGAAAAAATACGATTAATATTTCGAATGATAACATTTCAAATGTAGCCAACTCTCACCTCAGAGTTGGCCACAGGAATTCTCAATTGGCATAGCTCTTTGACTGACAGGAAGTTCAAAAAATGCAGAGTACTGATATTACATAACGTGTAATGCACTGAGGGTGTTTTCATAACATATCTGGATATTGGCGTCTATTATACTCACCCTGAAGCAATAATCTAAGATCATGTCTGAATGAGGATGAGTTTTAGACATGTTGTGGGGGCGGGGTCTTAAAGGTCAAGAGCAGTCCTCCCCCATTTGAAGTAGTGTAGTAGATGTCTTTTTTCATCATTAGCTGTTGGGAGTCACGTAACAATATTTTTTCTCCTCCAGCATGTAATTTACTTGAAGTTACTGCTTGGTTTACCTTGAATATGCAATATTGAAGTCCTAAAACACTATGAAGGATACCTTAAAGAGAAATAACTGGCGCATTTTGAGAAAAAGCTGCTGCTTCAAAATGAGTTTGCGGGACTGCTCTTGACCTTTAAGTAAGCAGGGTATAAGAGTAATAACTGTTCAGGGTGGGAGGATTAGACCTTTACGAACGACATACAGGGGAAAGGGGGAGTTGAACCTTTGGGCTATACTTACGAATTATCATTTGCTAAATGCAACTGCGTATTTTTCTTCTTCTTTTTCTTCTTCTCGAAATGTCGACACTTTATCTACTTTGCACTGGCTTTCTATACAACTGTAAAGTATATAATGTACCGGTTTAGACATTGAAGTTCCCTTAAAGGCATGAAACTGCCTATGAAAGTTCACCTAACTTGACGTACAAACTTCAGCGGCTCATAGGTAAACTGAATGACAAAGTACTATCTTGCATCACCATATCTTGCTGCTTAGTACCATCTTAACTCCCTTGATACCTGTTCTCCTAACTTCATCTCGCTGCGTATGAAGAATTGCAAAGAAATGTAGCAGGAAAGGCAGTTACCTAGGGAGTGACCAATCAGGAACCAGCGTGTAGATGACGTCATTGTTGCTAGGCAACGTTCAAGTCACTGTCATTGTCTTAGCGAATCGATGAAACCGCTTGGTCAAGGTCCATATGTCTTGCAGTCGGTCAAGGTGAAAGGCATATGACATAGATGAAACAATTCATTTCATGCAATGGTGATCGTTGTTATTTTACTTTTATTTAGCCTTTCATTGTTCTTTCATCGTTTTATATTCAGTTGTTGTTACTATTGCTGCGAGTGGTTTTAGTTCCTTGGGTGGACAATGACAACTACAGAGGAACGGTTACTAGTGTGGGTATTGTTAAGAACAGTTTATATTTTCATTGTTAATGAACTTCTATTGTTGTTGACATTTTGGAATTTTTTCTAGCACATTGATTCAAGTGTTATTACTGCGATTTTCATTGTAATCATTTTGGTGATTGTCGTTGTATGCATTTGTATGTATTATAGTGAATGTAGTAGAGTAGGCCGTACTACATTATAGTTGAGGGAACGATCATCAAAACACATCAGAGGTGACTGGCCATGAGTGAGTCCGATTTAAATTGGAGCTTTTTATCTATATTAAAGGAAAAGGGTCCAATTGGTCGATACAGGCACAAAAGAGCGAAAATACAACACAATAGAACTGTCTGCTGGACGAGACGAAAGTTGTATTTGCTTTTCAATAAATGTACCAATACTGATGAATGATTGAACAGAAAGGCCGGTACAGTGTACAGAGCAGAACTACCTGTATATGTAGTCGCTGTGTTGTGTGCATCTAGCAAGAAATCAACTTACTATTTGCTTGGCATTCGTAGCATGCAAAGTTACTTATCTGTTCAGCATAAAAAATGATTTATGTAATTAATGACTTCAGAATCGGAGGACCCTGTTTAGGCCTATAGCATCAACAAATAGTGGAAGGAGAATGGATTGTCTGTAGCTTGTGTTCCTCCGTCTACGATCACCGCGAGTATGAAAAAAGTGTTGACAAAGTTGGTGAATCAAATTAAGTGCGGCTAGCTTTAATCTTCCAAGGATAATCGACTAGTAGGCTATACACCAAAAGGGCACTGAGTAGTGACTACACAACCGACTACACAACCAGAAAGTAAAATAATCATACCATTTTTTACACGTGGCACTTTAACAGATTTCGTCAGTCGTTGCCATGGGTGCAAAGTTAAAACATCCCTTCAACTGCTCCTTCGCTAAAACTGTTGGCAGCGGAAAAACCGGGGCAAAACGTGACCACTTTCTTGTATACCGTACTTGAAAATATGTGTTAACAATGGAAAACAGAAAATCATAAACTAAACTGTGCCGCTTTAATCTGAAATGCTCCCCTATGCTCCATACTCCAAGCGTATGCACTTCTGCTCCGAGAGCTCGCCCAGTGCTCATGCTCACATGCTCCACGATGTATGCTCCGAGCATGGTAGGGTACACGTGGTTTACTTTAGACCCTGGAGTGATCGATTCCTAGATATGTTTGGACAGTTGCTCGTAAATGTCTGCTTTGGGAGAGATCAACCCTCTTAATGCGTGACACACCTTCCTCATGTAGATCAGTTACCTTTTACTCGACGGTACAATCTAACAAAACGAGCGCGTACTGTCAGGAAGCCATCGCTGGTAGATGAGATGCCTATCAAGAGAAAAACGACAAGGATAGCTTTGAATTCACCAACATGATTATCGTTCTTTAAAAGTTATATATATTTATTAATATTTTTGGTTTTTAACATTCATCTTGCAACAATGTAACGCGTCTGTTATGTGAATATTGTCTTACTAGATCAAATAGATTGTTTTTGCTGTGAAGATTGTAAAATGTGTGTGACTTTGCTGTGGTAGTTTAGTCAAAACAAGACAAGAGCTGCAGTCTGGAAAACGCTTTTGGGGCTACATGGGATCATCACCACATAGGCCATGACATATTTTCTAGTGGCAGAAAAAACTGAGAGGATATCAATACGGTTGGTTGTGTGTCAAGCGTTGCATGAGGTCTCTTAAAGTTTTGAATGACTTAAGGAACGGACAGGAATGATACGGGGACAGGTTTTTCTATCTTCTTGTTGTTTTGACATGCATAGACTAGAGTTTTATGAAAGGGATCTTCTTTTATGTTGAAAATAAATAAAACAATGTAAAAAGTGAAATAAGTACAGTAGAAAAAGTGAGTTGCAGATTCAAAACGCCCTTTAGTCCTTTATGAGATCAGCGTCACATAGGCTGCGACCTATTTCCTGGTGACTGAGGCAGTGATAGGGGATAAGATTTCTGCTCGGTTGCTTTTTAAGCTTTGGGTTCGTTGTTTGCGCCCTAAGGCTTGTTCTATAGCGTAAGAATCCGAAAGGACTTATAGTTATACTGAAAAGATTGTCCCTGTCTCTTCGTCGCCATGACATTGTATAAACCAAAGTAGTGCTTGTCACGTAAAAGTGTATCTTTGAAATGTATTATATTCATAAAGAACTGAATGAGTAAATAGAGCTGCACTCAAATTTTATTCTATTTCCTTTTTTATGTCTTGTCATTTATAATTCGATAGGGCTTATTATCAGTTCGGGAAATAACCGCTTTGTGGGGATTCAATTTTCCCGCCCCCGATCCGGGGAATATTTTACTTTGGGTGGCGCCATTTTCAAATAACTCCAATGATGCATTGTATTCCTACCGCGCAAATTGAACGGAAATGACGTTCAAAACAACCCTGCAATTTTTATCCAATTCAGGAAAGAGAAGTTCTGGCATATTTAAAATCTCTGTTATAGGAGAATGAAAAAGCTTTGTTCTCTTCGGTTTTTTGCGGTGTTCTCTGTCTCTAGGCTCGACACAGTCGCATTTAAGTTTTGCGCAATATCTTCTTTCTAAAGGTGTGCCAGTGGTTCGTGCCAGTATTTGTTTTTGTAAATACGTTGTTGAAGGTCCCTTGTAGTTTCGCACTTAGCGTCTTTACTACAATATCACATTTAAATATACACATATTTGAAAAACTTATTGACGACTGTGAAGAGGTAGATGCTCATAAATATTCATACCGTTCAGACAGGCAAATTCTCTCCCTATCTGGAGAAGCCCAAATTTTCGCCGGAAGCGGTTATCTTCCGAACTTTTTGTGAACCAAATCTACCCCGTATCCGTATTCTCGATTGTCCCTTATCACTTTACTTTTGATACGTTGCCTAGCAACATCACCTCACCATGTGCTATGACCCGAAACTAAGAGTTGCTGAATTTAGATAGACGGCTTGCCTACATTTAGTACATTTCATTCAACGGTCACGCGGATGTTTAGATGTTAACCAACAACTGCCATCCAATCCACCAAAAACAGTCCGTTGACAATCACTTTTGAACTTGACCCCTTTCGGACCCAGTCCTTTCGACATTGATAGTGATGAGTAAGCGCGTTGGCTCTGAATACTTAAGGCGTTAAAGTTTACAATATAAGACACAGAATTGAACGATGCCTTCACGCGATAAGTAGGCCTTTATTCAATCCTTATGAACAACCATAGTACCTTACATTTGAGAATTTCCATTTTTATTTGATGGAGGTACTCTTAACGTCAGCTTATGATGGCGTGGTTTTAACCGATTGAAATTTCAGATCTCGGTCACCCCAACTAAGCAGTTGTGGCAAAACAGGAAGAGTGGGAGTTCAGCCCTCCCTTGTCAGGGTATGATCCAATTGTAAGAGCCTTAATACCTGCTATAGCAAACCAGGACTCAGCCGCGCCGACAATAATACCTGATTTTGCTCAAACAAACGACAGGTTCTCTAATTAAAAGAAGGTTAAAAGAAGGGTTTAAGGTCACAACAGAATTTGGTATGTAGATGAGGTGCTGATTCCAAGCATTTTGGTGAGACTTGCATGAAAATCCCAAAATTAAACGAAATCCCTAGATTGAAGTTTGATTAAGATTTTACCGAAGTACTACATGAATGTAGGGCTCACATGAGATAACACAATTGGATAACTAGCCTCAGTATTTACAGCATCATGTGCAGGAGCACTTTCCCCAGACAAGGTGGTGGGGCAGTCCAAGAAGTCCCGATTTAATTGGGTGGGCATGTGAGCCCTACATTCATGTAGTACTTCGGTAAAATCTTAATCAAACTTCAATCTAGGGATTTCGTTTCATTTTTGGAATTTTACCTAGTTACTACATTCATTCCGTTTCACATGAGACTTCAAAGATTGCTCCAAACATGATAATTATACAAAGTCAAGTCACTGTGCTTTAATGTTCATCATAATATTACTTTTCTGCAAACTTTCCCAAAGCTCAAATTAGAAACAACTAATAACAATAGCTTTTCCAAGCTCTAAGTAGAATATAATAATAATTTCCAACAACTTATGATGCAGTATTCCATGAATGATAATGAAACTTTAGTTCCTTTCAATCAAGGTTGAAATCAATTTTTTTATTCTTATGATCAATTTAACAATCACTTACACCTTGTTTTAAAATAGACATAGCAAATTTCCCTTCAAAATCAATTTGTTTTTTGTAAAATTTCGCAAAAGTTTTTTCGGATGACCAACCAGCAGTTTTTAGCATTTCCTCCACTGGTACGTCCCTATTACAGGCTGCAGAGGTTGCAGCAGCACGTGTGCTATGTGCACTTTATACACCCAGGTCTATACCTGATGCTTTTAATACTTCTTTAAGCCATCTGGATAAAGTGTCTCTGGACACAGCCTTATGTGGAGGCACATAACTAATGAATAACATTGTCTCCTTCCCTCTAAGTGTAGATGTTCATTTAAGATAAAGGTTAAGAAGTCGCAAAACATCAAATCGTTCATCATTGGGATAGGATGTACACACCACTTGAAGTTCTTTACTTCCTGGCTTTGATTGTTTGAGGGTCTTTGGTTAAACAAATATAGCTTCAGTTTCTCTCACAATCAAGTTTTTAATGTCTAGCATCTGCAATGTCTGTAGTCTCTGTGCTGATGTGAGAGCTATGAGCATCAGCAGCTTAAATGTTAACTGTTTAAGGCTAATGTCTGAAAAAGATGGCAGTCCACGCAAGTAGTCCAACACTGGCGATAAATCCCATATATGTTGATAACGTGGTTTGGGGGTTCTTAGCTCATAAACCCCTTTAAGAAATCTGCTGATTAGAGGATGTGTTCCAATCGATTTTCTCTTATCAAAGTCTATTAATGCTGATAAAGCGGACCGTGCAGAGTTAATTGAGCTGTAACTTAAACCATCATTAAACAGTTTAGTCAAAAACATTAAAACATCTTTCACAGAGGGATGAAATGAATCAATTTTTTGATTGGCACAGAATTTGAACCATTTGTTATGATAAGAGCTCTGTTGCTTTTGTGATGACTTTCGCCAGGATGAAAGCAGTATGTCTGAAGTGTTTCCTGGAAGGCCCAAACTTTGGAGTCTATGCCTGACACCTGGCATGCTAGCAACTGAAGGTTGTTGCAAAGGGGATGTTTTTTGCTTTGATCCTCTGGTAGTGCCAGTACATTCGGTTGTTTTGGTAGCATCCTTGGCATATCGATGGTCATGTTCAATATTTTTGCGAACCAATGTTGGCTTGGCCACAGTGGTGTTATGATGGTTCCCTGTGCCAGATCTGCCTTGATCTTTTGAAGGACTCTTCCGATCAAGCTAAAAGGAGGGAAAGCATAAAACTGTCTGTTTTGCCAATTTATAGAAAATGCATCGATGGCTAAGGCATTTGGGTCAGGTTTCCGTGAAATATAAGTGCGAAGCTGTTTATTTAGACAGGAAGGAAAAAGATCAATGTCGTATGGGCCCCACATATGAGTTAAAGACTTGAAAATGTCAGGATTTAGCATCCATTCAGTATTGCTTTCAAATTTCCGTGACAAGGTATCTGCAATGGTGTTATGTTTACCAGGCAGATGATAGCAAGATAACCACACATTTCTTTCTTCTGCCCATTGCCAAATACCTTTGGCAACCATATTACAGTGGGGAGAATGAGTTCCCCCCATAGCCCTGACATACGCTACAGCCGTACTATTGTCAGTTAAGATTTTGACATGTTTGTTCTTGCAACTCCGAAATAGAGCTTTTAGAGAGTTAAATATCGCCATGATTTCAAGAACATTGATATGATATAACCTTTCTTCCTTAGTCCATTTTCCTTGGATTTTTTGATCATGCGTAGGGGAATATCCACCCCAGCCTAAAAGAGAAGCGTCCGTTTCCAGGACTATATCATGGTGTGGCTCAACTATAAAATTGAAAGATGTTGCTAAATGTGCCTGCCACCAATCAAGGTCATGGAGATCTGTGTCGGACAAGCAGATTTCAACATCATAATTTCCACCACTTTGGCGAAGCGACCTTACTTTAAGTAATTCCATGTCTCTGTAGTAAAGGGGTCCATATTTTACCCCCGGAAAAAGAGATACAAGGGTTCCAATGATGTGTGCAAGATCTCTGACTTTTATCTTTTTCTTGCTTTTAATTTTCCGAATCTCTGATAGGGTTGACTCTACCCTTTCCGATTAAGGGCGAACAATCATATTTGTAGAATCAAGGTGAAACCCTAAAAAAACTAGTGAGGTTTTCGGTTCTAAAACCGATTTTCTGGATGTATTATAAATCCAAGTCTTTGAAACAATGTGACAGCTTGCTTAATTGCTAATATGCATTGTGATCGTGATTAAGCTTGGATAAAAACATCATCTATATAACTTAGGCAAGAGATACCCATTCTGCGTAATTCTGATAACACAGGTTTTAGCAGCTTTGTAAAAACTCGTGGCGCTGAGGCCAACCCATTTGGTAGACATGTATATTGGTACAATGTGTTCTTATATAGAAACCTTAGGTATTTTCTACTACATTTAGAAATAGCCACTGAATAGTAGGCATCTTTCAGGTCTATGGATGCCATGTATGAATTTGGCTCCACCAGTTTCATCGCTGATTGCAAAGTGTCCATTTTGAAGTGATAGTATTTGACACTTTCGTTTAGATTTTTCAAATTTAGAATCATGCGAGATGTTCCATCAGGCTTAGGTCTAAAAAATACTGATGATATGAATTCAAAGGGAGAATGTTCTGGGACTTGCTCAAGAACTCCCTTGATTAGTAATTTTGCTATTTCTTGCTCAAAAATTTGTTCTTTTGCCAATACCAATGGCTTGTATATACTTTTTGACTTTGAATAATCAATAGGCTTTCCAATGTCAAATTCTATGTGATAACCTGTGATGCAACTCAGGATTACTGGATCATTGGTAATCTCTTGCCACTGGGGCAAAAAGTTAGTCGGCCTCCCAGCAATTACGACTGGTATAGGCATTAAATCAACACTCACCTTACCAATGGATTTTAAGATCTTTGATTCTTCTGTTTTGGTTGCCCCTTGTTTTGACTGGGCTTCTATTGGCCTAAAAAAGGCGGGTAACGTCTACTTTGATAACTGCCTCTTTGAGTTCTGAATTTACCACGTCCCTGGCCACGGGTTCTACCCCTTATGGGGAACATGCACTTTTTGCTTAACTTGTTGGCATCATTGATGTCACGCAGTTGCTGTGACACATTATCGCCAAATAAAAACTTTGACACTGGTGTTGATTTATCACAGAGGTTTTTGTACTCAGAGTTCAACTCTGGCTTGATTAGTTCACGCCGAAACAAATTAAAATCGATATTGGCGCTACCTAATAAAGCAAGGGCATCCGTAGCTTTTGCTAGGATATTCTGTTTTTCTAGCCCTGCCTTTGATATCATGCAATCATTTACAAGTGTAGTGATTGCAGACATAGCTTTAACAATAATCATTTGGACCTTTTGTAATTTTATATCTCTGGTCCTGGTGGCAAGTTGCAAGTTGTCCCAAATCAATTTGTTAACTTGAGTGGTTTGTAAAAGTTCGACATTTTCTGGCCGCTTGTACTTATCACATTTCTCCTTAAGTTTTGCTGGTTGTAATTCGATAGTGCAAATATTAGCTACTACCGAAGCCAATTTATCTGAAATTTTAGGGCCAGCTGTTGTTTCGTAATCTAAGTCAGAAACAAGAAAGTCAAAAAGTTGTTCCCCTTGCGAATTGCTATCTGGGGGAATGGTAAGATCAACTACCGATGCCATTGGTGCATTTAAAAGATTTTGTAATTCTTCGTCAAAATCTTGACCCCCTGGATTTTCTTGGGGGTCATCTGAAACTTCCAGAGCAGTGTTACCTGGAAAATTTTCTTCTGAGAAAGTATCAGCTTGATGGTATTTCTCAACTTCCAGGGGCTGCGAGGCCAACCCCACTTTCTCAGACAAAACTTTCATTTGTGCCTGCATTTGGGCAAAAGCTTTTTAGATATCAAAATCGTGGTCAGGTGAATTATTGCCAATTATACACCTGCCAGACGGAAGTAGCAAAGAGCTACTCCGCTGTGAACCATTTCCAGAGCCTGTTTGAGAGTTGCCCTCCTGACCACAATTTAATTCTGGTTCCATATCAATACAAGTGTGACAGCTTTGTGGTAGCCTATTCAAACTGCAGTTTTATATAATGATTGATATAGGCTTATAGGCCCTGTAAGTGCCGTAGGCAGGCCTGGGTTTGATAACCCTCAACTTGCAAATTGCAAAATACCAACAAATCACATACCAAGCAAAATACTGGTAGTGTAAAGTAAAGAATACGAGGATGGCAAAATACCTCCCGAGTTGTCCGTAGGCTTTATACACTTGCAAGGCAAAATACCCGCAGTGGAACCGTAAGCTTAGGCTGGTTTAGCCTAATTTACCGTACAGACAAAGTCTCTGTGTCAAGTTAGCAAATAACAGTACCAAATACAAAGTGAATGTGCTCAAACCCAGCGACCATTGAAGGGACTGTGTACTCTGCTCAAGCCTCGGTGCAGTTACTGAGTGTTGAGAACCAAAGAGCGAAGTTAAAACCACACGTCGTTTTGAACAGATGTTAGGACAACGTTGTCCAAGCTATTGTTTTATGGTTTGACTTCAAGCAGTCAAGAAGGTTCTGAATTCCGAAAGGTTATCATGCAAATGAGCACACAATAGCTAGCAACTTGACTAACAGAGACTAGAGCGGGCGGCTGTGGCACGGCTTGCTTTGAAGCACATACACAATAGCCGCAAGGCTAGCAATTGAAAGGAGCTTCAGCAAAATACGTCCGCTCTCTCCAAATCCAAATCATGTACTGAGGCTAGTTATCCAATTGTGTTATCTCATGTGAAACGGAATGAATGTAGTAACGAGGTAAAATCCGATGTGTGGTTCTGAAGATGTGGGCACGTAAAGATTTCACATTTTCAACAAAGAGGGAACTTGAAGCAAGCACATATAACAGCATATCCCACATTAGTGATCAGTCTTTTGTTTTTCTTTAAACTTTATAGAGTCGATTTTCTTCTCAACAATCCCATATTATCGAAATCATGGGAGGTCTTATTCCCATTAACTTCAAGGTCAACACAACAGCCAGATAAAACTAGAACAACTGTATTTGGTGGCCCATACATTTCATTGTAGTGCGCAAAGTAAGAGGGTGAATTATTATTGTGAACACTGGACTGTGTTTGTCTGACAAGGTCAAGTTGTTACCAATGAATTTGTAAACAAAAAGAGTTTGACGAAGGAATTGGGAGGTCTTATCACTTTGTTTTATCTGGAAATTATGAACTTGCTGGCAAGTACCTCAAAGCCATTGAAAGTAATGCAATGTTGCAAGCTAAAACTCAGTTTGTACTCATAACAAAATGCACACAAGGCTAAAGCTAATTTAAATAAATTTCATTAAATAACACTGGCAATGCACACTAGGGGTGACACTAGGATATGCTGTTGTTGTCAATTGGGCCAATGAGGCTATTTGAAAGTTTCTGATGCACGCTCGTAGCTGAAATCAGATGTTTCAGTTTCACTGCTGCTGTTTAGTCGAAGAACCAACAAATACATGTATGCAGACTCCTAGCTTCAGTGAAAGAAGGGCAGGGGAAATATACCTGTAGGACACACTGTATGCTGCAAAGCGCTGGGCACCATCTGCCAACTCCCTAAAGTCCCATATAGGTTTTATATGTATTTTTTCTTTACATATACTGAGATGTTAGCCTGCCACTTCACACCCAAATGACTGCATTAAAGTCCATACAAGTGTTAGCAGTGCACTCATTGGTAGGATTTGCCCACTTTGTGGTGAAGGCTACACCCAGCAGGAGAAGTTGAAAAGGGGCAGGGTAGGGGAGAGAGAGGCAGGGTGCAGAAATACCCTCACATGAGGGCATTGTGGGACTGAAGAGCGGGGTACGCTTCTGCTGTGAAACAATGAAGTTAGTGGTCCGATATATGTACCCTAACACCTGCCAAGAATTACATCTTATTGCACAATCTCAGGCAAAAGCATTTAAGCCAATGTCATCTGGTAGTACATGGAAATCTATTCTTCCACTGCACTTGACAGATTGGTAATATGTCAGATTAAGTTGTTCAATCTGCACTCATACTGTTGCTGAACTTAAATGTTCACTGCTGTTGTTTAGTCCATGAACCAACAAATATACATCCTTATTCCTGCCAAGAATGATATCGTTTTGCACATTCTTAAGCAAACGAATTAGCAAATACCATCTGGTGGTCCATGGAAATCTCTTGTTCCAAGGCTGGCACTGGACAGATAGGTGACGGTCTATGAGAGAAAAAAGTACTATGTGATATACTCAATTATTTGGTGGTGAAAGACACACAGACAAAAATTCCCAAAATATTTAACTACATTACTAGTTTGTACTTGACAATGACCAGTGGCATGATTAACTTTTCTTAAATCTTCTTTAGAATAGCGTTTAGGTTATTGTGATCACTAAGCAAAATCAATGGTTAAAAAAGAAGCTATTGAACACACTGCAACAATTACACACTGAACAAATCTGACTGCTCATGCTGGAAGTAAAACTATGTGTAGTACCATTTTGCTGCTGTTGGTATTGTCATTTTGCATTCACTGAGACTTTGCCATAACAGCATTAACTGAGAGTTTGCCAACACAGTATTAAAGTGTTTTGTAGAGTGTCACTAGTCTATATTGTATCATAATGCACAGAGGAAAATGGAAAGTGTTTCTCAAGTGGTTCTCAATAGGGGGCCATGACTTGATGACACATCACATTTTTTGGCTGGAAAATGCCCTTCCTGGTGTTCTATCAGAATAAGGAAATTGGGACACATGTATAAATGAAATCATCCAGTTGTTGGAAATGTTAAGAATTTCCAGAATAGGGAATATTCAACATCGGGTGCTGTGTGAACCCGAATGAAAGACAGCATGCTCAAAATTCGCACGGCCTGTTCAGCATAAAACTGGACAAATGGCCACCCTAGATATTTACTAATTATTTACTTTGTCTAGCTAGGCTGTAACAAATGGGGATCCAAGATAATTGCTACAAACACTTTTTCTGAATATGTGGAAATTATGCCATATGGCACTGCACTGACATGATAGGTGGCGTACAAGGCCCCAATAGGCCTATAATCTACTGATTGTGCTACTGGCGACGGAAACTGTATGATAAAATGACTGCCAACTGCACAGTCCCATCGATTTGTGCGCATCTGCATTAATAGTTCATATAAAATCTTGATATGATAGAGCTCTTAGGTGCCAGCCGCATTCGACAGTATAGGCCTAGGCCTAACGTTACACATATACAAAATGATGGCTAGTCTAAATGGGAGAATGAAGTACTTCTTCTTTCATCTGAGCAAAACAAATGGGAGGTCTCTTCGTAAGGCCTCAGCAACACGAACACACGGAGTTTAGTCAGGCGTATGGGCTACGCTTGTAATGTATTATGCAAGTTCCTCAGTCTGTTTACAGTGGCAGTAACGTAAGTTAGGCCTAACGTTAGGCCGGGCCTATGTTACATGCGTGACCGGACAACCCCCACGTGGACAATTCGCACCCGGACAATTCGCACCCGGACAATTCGCACCCGGACAACTGCCACCGGACAGTTGGCTACCCGGACAATTCGCACCCGGACAATTCGCAACTCGGACACTTGCCAACCCGGACAATTGCCCCCCGGACGATTCCTACCGAACAATTCCATTCTTACGTACGAATCTCCGCCACGAATTGCTCTCAATCATGCCATTTCCTGAAAGATGTGCAGGAAAACTCATCCCACAAAATCATACTATACTATGTGACTTAAAATGTAGGCTTAACTGTTTCCTGCAAGAGAGGTTTGAACTGCTATTATATCAGATTGTAATGTTTTACATTCATATAACTGGGGTATCTAAAATATGTTAGAATTGAAAATTGAAATCGAATTTAGATACCGTTAAGCCCTTTAAGAGAATTATCCTTTGGTCAATTATAAAAGGTCTGTTTGCTTTACCAAACTGAGACCTGTATTCAGGCCTGAGTTCGTGCGCCGTGGAGGTTCAAGGGCGAAGCCCCCGTAGGCTAGTGCGGTTTGATGTTTCAGAAGCCCCAGATAAGATTGTCCTAAGCCATGGCGTAGCCAGGATTTTTTATTTGAGTAGCCAATTGCACAGGGTCTGATAGCCGGTATGGGGGAGGGGTCTAAGGAAATTTTTGAATATTTAAGTACCCTCAGATGCAATCTGATGTAAAATTTAACATCAATTGAAGTCATTTTTTGGTTTTAATTACCCAAACAATGAATTTCTCTGCAAAGAAACATTGGCACACTGTGTCCGACACTGAACTGTCCTAAGGAAAACTTTACTTAGCAAATCAAAAGTGCAGTTCTACGGTGTAAAAGTATAACCTATAGTAGTCAGGTGTCTTCCAACACTAATTTACTTCTCATCAGTATCTGGGTTCACTTGTCACTTGAATGACCATATTTACCATTATTCAGAATCCTAGTAGGGTTGTTGATTTTTATATAAGAAACTTTGGAGCAAGACCATAGGCGTATAGGAACATTTCCAGCTGGGGAAGGAGATTTTTCTGTCCGAAATATATAACTCCACCCGAAAGACCATGGGCGTCCGCAGAAATTTTTACAAGGGGGGGGGGCAAGGTCATCCATAGATGATTGAATTGTGTACACTATCTAAGCGGAGTGCCACCATAGGTTGGAGCGGAGCGTACAAGAAAACTTTGGACCTTACAAACCCTCCAGATGGCCGGAAACGACACTTGGCGAGTGTTCTAAGCTGCATGTACCCAGCCCTGAAACCGGAATTTCATGTCTGTAATTTTTAGATTTTTAGAATTTTCAGTGTAAAAAATTGTTGAAGGGAAATCTGCCTTTCGGCCAAGGCCTCGCATGCCTAGGCACGATAACACTTGAAACTGCCAAACAGCCTATATAGGCCTATATTCCTTACCCGAGTATGAATCTTCCCCCCCCCCCCCATATTCGCCTTGTATATCCCACTTACATTTGCGCGTCGTCACTTGAGATCAGCACGGGACCAAACCAAGACCAACGCATTCATGAACAGTCGGATGCCATATGCACACTACATACCTGACAACTAGTACAATTTTGGAACATTTTTATAATTACAAATTTTCAATAGATATCACGAATGATGGTCTCCAAATTACGATTTCACTATTTAGCATACTATCTTCTCTTTTGCAATTCCTGGTCAAATGTCCGCATATTTCACGAGTAGAAACTGACGCTGTGAGTGAGGATATTTTGATGATTTATTTTTAATTTTTTTATTTCAGTTTTTAATTAATTTTTTCACAAGTTTGATTTTCCCTTCCGGACGCCCATGCGAAAGACTAAGCGGAGCGAAACCTTCAGTTAGCGCATGAGCATACGGAAAATTTTGAAACACTGCGACCTCTTAGATGGTCGGAAATTGCATTTGCAGGCTCGTGAATAGAATCTAAGCAGTCATTATTTTGAGTTTTTCTTTGCAACAACATATTCACTTTGATACAAATGAGTAAATTAGCCTTCACAATGATCAGAATATTACCACATAGAGGGAACAAATGCCATTTTCGGGCAAACTTTTAGCACATGCATACACCTGTACACTCCCGTCTTCCCATATAGGCCTAATCTGGCAATTGGGGTCATCTCACACATTTCTGCAAAGTCTGCCCGAAACGGGCAGGCACAGTGTCGACCAAGTCTATGAAATAAGGCTGAATAATACTTGTTTAAATAAACTGCCCGAATGAGTCGAAATTCCTGTAATCGTTTCGATTTTTCGTGAAAATTTTACTGTTACTGTAATGCGTTGTTTCGTTCAGACAAAATTTTGAAAAGATTTGGGCTCTCAAGATTAGGGACTCTTAAATAAATGACTACCCGACTTTTTCCACACCCTTGCCCGAAATTCAAGTTAGCTTGAGTTAGCTTCTTTTCGAAAAGTGGGTCACTATAACTACTGATTCTCTGGAGTACGATAACAAAGCTAAACAGGTAAACATACGATATTACCTGTATGTTATGTTATAGGTAGACAATGGGACCAAAAACATTTTCAAGAATTTTCTCTGCTTTTATCTGAAGGACATTCATGAAGAATTTCACTTGTAACTTCCACGGGTTTTTAGAAAAGTGTCAGAACTTCTCAGTTCCTTTTATATCTGAAGCAGGCAAATCCCGCGCCCCACAGTATAAGACAAGTAATATATTAGTAGGGCAAGTACACTGCTCAGTGTCTCATAGCCCGTCGGGCAAGTATCGTTTGAAAGTCTCCGCCACAGAGGCACACTAAAAGTGGACAAATAGATATGCATGCCGACAAAGATACCTAAAGAACTGCCAGCCCGATAGACAAGTAACGACAAAAGAATTTGTGGAAGCCTGTCTGAAGTTAAATAACCTCTTTCCCTTTCACTCTTCTTCTTTTCCCTTTCTCTTTGTTTCTCCCTTTCTTCTTTCCTTAATTTTTCTTTTTTTTTTTTTTTTTTGAACGCGGTCACAGTGGATTGAGCTCATTTTCCCGTCAAACCAATCGGAAGGGAGGTTCTTTGCTCCCTGACCCACCCCTGGCAGATAAGCTACTGTTTCTCACTATGTAAGAGACATTGAGAAGTATTCGGTGAATTTCCTGCCCCAAAATGCGAAATTTCAAATAAGTTAGAAAATAATTGCGAGCGTGTCAGTAAAAATGTAATAACGGTTTGAAAATTGTCAACGCTAAATTTGGAATACTTCAGTTATTTGTTTAATTAAAGCATTAGTAAAAGAAAGCCTTCTTCTATAAAATAGCTAGCTCGAAAAGCTCCCGTAACTAAAGACAATTGACGACAATACTCTTGCCAAATCTAGTAAAATAAGCAAAAAATCTAATACACTTTCAAATAATTTTGTTTTCGTTTTTGTTTTTGGATTTTTTTTGAGGAAGGGGGGGGGGGTTCACTTCCAACGGACTGAAGGGATAAACGTCAACGAATGACTTGTACTTCTTTCAAGTGTGTATGGGTAATGCGTATTTTCTTGGGTAAACATTTTACCAAAGGTCAAATGTAGGTATAAGTAATATGGACAACACCAAGGTAAGGCTAGAAACGCACACAGCGCGCAAAACATTGACATTTTTAGAAAGATTACAAAGATTTAGAGAATAATCAAAATAAACCATTGACTCTGTCGAAGAAATTTCTCAGCCATGGAGGTATTTAATGACACTTTTAACACGTCTTTTGGGGAAATGAAAAATCAATGGCACGCGCACCCATTTCCCCATGCAAGTTGGCCCCACTAAGGAATGAAGTGTGAACCATAGCAAGAAAAACGGGACAGAGTTATCAATAATATATTAAAAGAAAAAGTCAAAACAATCAAAGATTAAAGTGCGCGAAACGCAAACAAAATTGGCCATTAATAAGCTTGGCAAGATTATTTTGGTTGGTTTCTTACGATCACATGACCATATTTGTCTCGTTCCGTTTATCGGCCGATTCCCATTAAGAAACAAACCGATGTTTTAGAAAAAGTTTCGTACAGCAGAAGAGACTAGTAAGTGACAAGATTGGTTGGAAATGTCGCCATTTACGAAATGTGGGACATTTTTCCTCAAATGCGCGGCATTAAGTAGGTCAATTAGGTTTATTATTATATAAAGTAAGCTCATTATAATATTAAGCAGATTGATGACAATATTAAGTGGGCTAATACGCAAGATACTTATCATATGACACAGTCATGAAAGAGGGATTCTGTCCTACGTTGGTCCGTTTTTCTATTCTCTTTCCAGATCGCATGGTGTTTGCTATCGTTTTATGTGTATTTATACCATCAATTTATTTAGTACCCTTTGGTCACCAAATTTGTGAGTGTTACATTCGTTTCATAAATTGATCATGACGGCACCTGTATACATTTTAAAACGTGCGTTTAATGTTTCTCCAATTTCCTGGAATTTCGACAGAGCAATATGCTACGATGTCTCTCTACGTTTGAACTGCCTTTAGTTTAAGAATGTACAACATGCTGATATGTGTATATTAGTAGCATGCACGTATATTTCGTGCTGGGCCCGGGGGTTCGGAGCATGCATCGTAGAAAGCCAGCATTGCGATCATTGCGATCCGTGTAAAAGCGATGTGACCGATTGAACAAAGTTTTGTAACGTGTCTAAGGTAAATATTACTAATCAACAAACGTACAGAAGACAAGAGCGATCTAACCTCAAGTCAGAATTTTTGATGCAAATCTCGTATTTTACCAGATGTTTTGACCATTTGATTTTCAATTGGCGGCATATTCTAAATTAGAACAAAGGTTATTAAACACTTGCTGCACTCCATGCTTGGACAGTGACGTCAATCCTGGAAGGGGGAGGGGAAGGTAGGCAATTGCCACTCCAATGAAAATATGGGGGTTAACACGTTTTTTGCCCCTCCAATAATTCAAATAGATTTAAAATAACAAGAAAAACAACAAGCAGAAGAGACAAAATTTAACATTGTGGGATATGAAGCGCTTCCACAAAACGTCAATTTGAGTGCATGTGCGTATCACTGTGAGAGTGTATGTAAATTTGGCATTTTGAGTATGTACGTGTGCGCTTGCCTTCGTACGGGTACATTGCTCCTAGATAAATCCGGTCCTGGACACGATCCAGGGTTCAGCTTACCTGGTCCTCTATGGAAAGAACAGGCACTTGGGAAAGTGGGACTCTTTGGTTTCTCGACAGGAAATACCTCTGTAGTCGTGCGGGCATGACTTAGTTTGCAAAAACTAATGTAGTAGGATCGCGCGTTTTAGTGTTGGCGCAGGGAGGTGTGTCATCCTGGTTGGCGTATACTACGGAGGGTCCGCTCTATAGTCCACCGTCTCATTGGTCCCCCATTTAACGTAATTCGTCTCATTAGTCCCCCGGTTAGGGTTTAGGGTTAGGGTTTAGGGTTAAGGGTTAGGGGTTAGGGTTAGGGTTAAGGAACCAATGAGACGGGGGACTAATGAAACGGGGGACTAATGAGAATGGGGGAATATAATCACAATCCCCATAGGTACTCCTAAATTATTGACGAACAAGACAGAGCTATTACTTTTGTGCACTGTCTGAAGCCAATACCGAGCTTAACTGATTGAAATTGGATTTGTTGAATCAAACCTTTAAAGAGACAAATTTTCACGTGAACACTGTGTCTCAAAAGATAGCATTGTTTGGAATGAAATAAACATATTGTAACTATTTGTTTCACAATGTATTGTACGTAATGAATGGATTTTTTACTACATTTTTGAAACCTTGAGGAACCGTACGATCACTTTTGATGTGAGAAGTATTTTTACATCCTTTGAAATGTATCTAACCTTTTTGAGCATTTAGTGACCTAGTAACGTATACGTTTTAAAATTTTAGAATCCAAACTAAATTGTGGAACGTTTCCTTAACGCCAACGTTAGAGAAGTCAACTAACCATAGTGAAGGCCATTACTGAAATGCACAAACCTACACTAATTTTGCAAAGGTCATGTATTCGCGACTACAAACGAATCCTTTTCGGGAAATGAAAACTACAGGCTTAAACGCTGTCCCAACAGGGAGTTGCTAGAGATTGTCTAGCAACTCTCTGATCTCAGCGTTGTTTTTCTTCGCGATCACTCCTTTTAAATATACTACCTCATGAATCAGGTTTAATTTACTTCTCGTAGATCATCTCGCATATCATATAAATCTATACTTTATCACTGTAAACCAGTAATGCCTTAAGTCGCATGGAAATGGTCCCTATCCACAAACATTATCAAAGTTTTTTTTTCATCTTAATTCACCTGTATAAAATGACAGCTATTTTCCAACTTTTGTAAGATGAACTTTAGCGGTGGGTGTCATTATAAAATGGGACAGGAGCTTAGCGAAAGGAGATGCAGACTCTCTTTTACGACACTTTTTTGGCAGTTCTAGTACTCATTTCGCTAGATATTTAAACCAAGAGATTTTTACCATGCATTTACATTCCGGAAATTTCATTCTTAAAATCATTGTTCCAAAAAGCCCTTTGAAAACCTGCGAATAATCCAAATCCCCCTATTTCCACAATTCCTTTGTATTGATAATCTCAGCCTTCTGTTTGGTTTGGTTTTGGCTGCTGGAGTTTGAAGCCTCAACATCTAACCTTTCATCAAGGGCACCTTTAAGTGTTGGGCACTTGATTTTTTCTCCTTTATTACTTGCGGAGTCATTCGGGGGGGGGGTATAGTTAAACAAGTAAATGCGACCTGGTGAAAATGCCCGCCGAAAGCGTGATATAGATAAACCTCACGTTGAGTGCAATAAAATTACTGAGTTTGAGTACCCTCTTTCAGGAGGCTGATGTGTACTCTCAGACAAGAAATTCCCTAACTGTTCAGCGATAACCCTAGTCACTAACCCTATCCCTAACCCGAACTTAGAATACAATCGATACAATACAATGACAAAGGCCAATTAAAAAACACCTTGTTAAACAGTGCGCATCTACCCCTTACAAGAAGCTGTTCACCGGCCCTCTAAGAGGGTCTCCCGTCGTTCTTGAACAGTTGTAACTCGAAGGGTGAAGAACATCTCTCATCCATCAGAAGGGTAAACGGGACATGTGCACTAGTCACTCTACTTTCATGTACTGCACTCGGCTAATGAGGAAGCCAGTACTTTGAAAGGGCTAGAATGTTCGGACCCGTACTAGTCCGTTAACTTTACATTTAATGATAATAATAATAAAATGGAACAAAGGTGCATTTAAGGGAGTTGATGGAGGCTTTTTTCTGTTTTTAAAATATGAAATATATCTTATCCCCTAAGTTAGCAAGGATTTGCTCGTACCCTTACTGTTGGTTCGCCGAGGCTTACATCGAATGTGTGCAAAGTCGTGCTTGACTACTCACAGTGCATCCTAGATTTCTCATCGTTGATTACCACCACTCCGGTAAATTCTGAATCCGCTTTTTTCATTGAAATATCCTACTCAAAATCGTGTTGACCGGTATTTTTTCATTCACATATTACAGCTCTACATAAAACTGTGATAACTGCAAGGGTAACAACGGCCCGGTTTGCCAATCGTCGGGGTCATATATTGTCTGCACGTTCATTGTCCGGGTTGGCAATTGTCCTGAGTGGGAATTGTCCGGATGCGAATTGTCCGGGCGCGAATCGTCCGGGTAAGCAATTGTCCGGGTGCGAATTGTCCGGGTGCGAGTTGTCCGGAATGGGAATTGTCTGGGTTGGCAATTGTCCGGGTGCGAGTTGTCCTGTGCGAATTGTCCGGGTGCGAATTGTCCGGTGGGAGTTGTCCGGGTACCAGTTGTCCGGGTAGGAGTTGTCCGGCATTTGTACGTTAAATCTCATCTAACAATGTCAGCCTGAGAGGGGCGAGAATGACCTGCATGGGCTCCGCTTTGAAGCAGGTAGATACTCTGAGTGTCAGCACGATCTAAGTCATGGCTTCCAAACCTTTTTCTGAGTTTTCTACAGCTAGTACAAGTTGGTTACCTGTCCATTTCTCTTCCCAGAGTTGTTCTATGATCATAACGTATTTAAATTTCCAATCCGGCCCTTCCTTTCACGGCGGAACTATGTTAGTGACGAGGTATAAAAGCGACCTTTATGAGTTATGTTTTTGTCAGGTCTAGATTCAATTGGTTTCATGTTTCAAGATTTTAGAAAAATGTACTATCTTTGTGTAGATCTAGATCTACCAAAGCCAAAGACAAGAAATATTATACAGAAGTAAAAAAAAGTTTGGAACTAAATCACTGTAAGATATACATTTCTGGCATCTGGAAATCAAGATAAATGCACAGCAGAAAACCATCACGTATTTAATACACAACAAATATTTTTGTGTGAGCACTTAGTAAGGCAAAAGGTCTGCTCGGCTCTGGTCCTCTAGATACCCTCTTCATGAAAAAAGACAGTAAGCTTCGTTACATATGATATTTTGGGTTTTGAAAACCACAGTGGAGACAGAAGCATTATGATGCAGTTTAAGATGACCACTCTGCTTTTAGCCCGGGCCTGTATCACAGAAGACCATCGTTCTCATTAGAATAAAGTACAAGTACTTGCGACTGATTGGGCATTTTTTAATCTAGTCTTTAGACAACAACTTTCTGAATGGGATGTCTGACTCTTTAAACGCCTTAGTACCAATTATAAAACAATTCCATAAGATTTCGGGCTTAAAGCTAAATTTTGACAAGTCTAATCTTATTCGGTAGGCTCAAAGGAACTTTCAATAGAACGGATTGGTCATGATTTTGGTTTCAGTTGGAATGATGGGTGGTGTTTTACATATTTCAATCCCTTTGAATGAAAAGATTACTTTAAATTATTATAACTTCTGGATGACATTAGGACCTTTAAGTGTGGCCTAGAAGACAGCTGACTGTTCTTGAAGGAGTATTTGTTGTGAAATCACCCTGTCTATCTAAGTTGTTCTTTGTGGCTACGGATTAACCGAATCCCGATGAAGCCTTTTTCACAAGTCTTAATTCAGCTTTGTATTCTTACATTTGGGTTTCGTGAGACAAAGTCAGAAGGAGTCAATTAATTAAAAATTACAAACAGTGTGATCTGAAAATAATCCAACTTCACAGTTATTTCAAATCATTTAAATTGCGTTGGATTCAACGGTTTTACTATGGTAATGCTTTTTGTTGGGAGAACGTTCTTTGCTCCTTTTTGAAAAGACATTGTTGTGTAAAAACCTTTTTAGAACTTGGTCATAAATCAATGAAGATCCTCACTCTAAATCTAGATAATAAGGTTTGAAAAGTTTTTCAAAGTTGGGCATATGTCCTTGCTATTCATTCGTCATTCTATTGATGAATTTCCTATTCAAAATGTATGTTTGGAATAGTGATGTTTTCTTATTGACAATCAATGTATATTATCTAAAGTAGTTATACGACAGAGGTATTCGTTTTGTGAATGAATTTTTAGGCAACAATAGCTATTTCTTTTCTTACGATACCTTTTCGTAAAGGTTTAATGTAACTGTTAACTTTTTACGTACTTTGGCATGGTAAATTCTATTCGTAAAGTAGCACGTAAAATTTCTCTTGGGTTAAGTACTTGGACGAACATATTTAGGACTTACTACCATCCAATGTCTTGCAGGGTATTTTTTTCTTTCAAACAAGAATGCAAAATCTTTTATGAACTTCTGTCAAAAGATTTTTTCTTCAGACAGCAGCGCACGCTTGCGTTGTAATTACAAATTTACAAACATAAGTCAGAAATCTTGGGAGAATATATTCTTAGTTAAATTTAGGGATAATGATTTATGTTCTTTTTGTGGAGGTGAACAGTGAAAACATTTAGCATTCACTTTTTGTTGCCCTATTGCATATAACTTTTGGGAGGAACTAAGAGAAATTATCAAGTCAAAAATGAATTTAGCTTTTTAACTGAATGACAGAACTACTTTGTTCGGTATGGACTTCGAAAAAATATTGAATTGAATTATCCTTTTAGAGAAGTATTTCTTTACAGGAGTAAACTTATATATATTAAGCCAACACTTGGGGCATTTATCTCCTATGTAAAATATTATTATCGTACTCAGAAGTATGGAGCGTCAGTTAATGATCACTTGGAAGTTCTTACGAAGAATGGTATCAGTGGAACAGTTAATTTACTTAAGACTTCATTTTGTTAAATGTAAACTTGTTAGAACGCAGAAACAGTATGATTCAGTTTAAGATGACCACTCTGCATTTACCCCGGGCCTGTAATACAGAAGATCACCCTTCTCACCTGAATAAAGTACAGGTGGTACAGGTACTTGCGACCTTTTGGGCGTTTTGTTATCTAGTCCTTAGACAACTCTATTGAATTGTGTCAATAGAAATATGTAGTGTATGTAAGGGTGCAAGACTGACGGTACTAAAGCCGAGGTCGCCGACAGGCAATTTTGGTCCCTCAAGAGGCGGTCGTCCACACCATAAGATAGACGCTCCGTCACTGCTTAGACCCCAACCAAAGCCGGTGACGACACAACATACTGCGGGCCCTTGAATTAATAACTCGCTATACCACTCAATTCATCCAGCTTTTATCTTCCATACCCTGATATCCTCGCCTTATGATAAAGTGTGGAAGGAAGGCCTAAATGCCTACGGATATTCTGCACTGCTTCCAGCACTAAATCCTCTAACCCCACCTATCCCATCCACATGTTCAAATTCCTGAACTTGACACCTTTGGGTTTGTGTAAAGAAATGCAGAGAAAGGCCTTGTATGAAAGTGTAATACTTTACAATAGAAAAAAAAGGATAGTTCCTGTTTTACATCAACAAAACGGAGGTGTTATTTGCACGACTCCTTTAAACACAATGTAAACCGTTTGATATGAGTACATAGTGATTGTTACTAGTTTACCCTCAGTTTTCAGGAAATGTTTTCTTTCTGGGTTTCTTGGCATTATCTCAATAAACGTTTTGGGAATTTCCAGATGATCTAGTGTCAAAATTGGCTGGTATAAGCTTTGAGGGGCCGATCGTTTCTCTACGGAAGCCGCGAACGGCGCGGAAGGGAAAAAAATCGATATCACTGTACCATCATTCCAAAAAAGTAGAAGAGGGCGTACTTGAAGAACGTTTTTTGGAGCATGTAACTGAACTGGGTATCTTCAAAATAAGTGGACGAGTCTCAGTGCTACTAGAAAACAGATCCTTTTAGACAAGTATAATGTTATCCGCTCCGTTTATTCTACCGTTTATAGCACAAACAAGAAGATCTTGAGAAATACAGGTAGATAAGTTTTTATGTAACTAGAGCAAAGGCCACGGACTCGAGGGCGTATAAAAACTATTCCAGGTAACGAAACGAGCAAAATATTCGAAAAAAGTTTAAGCTAGCCTTTTTACTCGAATGCGGTACTCATTTTTGGAGAGCTTCATGCTAAAGGATGTAAAATTTAATCAGATAAAAAGAGGCCTAGCCAGACTATCTGCTATTCCTATAAACTTGGCAATTTTACCAAGACCTGACAGTTTTCTGTACGTAGTCCAAGATGATTTTTTTAGGGATTTATATGGGGATTGTTGGGGCGTGTGCGGGTCTCATGGTTGAAAAAGGGAAAGAAAAGAAAGGATGAAAATAAAGAAAAGGAGAGACGGAAAACATTTGTAATCTCAATCAAAAGTGCTCCAATTTGCCAATAAAGTGACCCATAATTCCTATCAACATTTGGCCTCATCGGAGCATATTTTACAAGGATTCCATAGCTTTTATAGTGGATGAAGTTGTTGTCTTTGTCTGGAAATCTGGAATGAATTTTCAAGAAAGTAGCTAGGAGACGTATAAAGATAAAGGGCGTTAGAAACAACCTTCCGGTCATTATGACTAGCAAGTAATTTAACATATTAACAAGTGTGTGTCCGTGGCGTCAAGGTCCCACCCCCCCCCTCCTCGAAGAATAATAAAAAGAAACACAAGGAAGGAAAGACTTAGGAGATTTGTAAAAAAAAACACACACACAAAAACATGTAACACTATACAATCCGTGCTGTGTGTATCAAAAAATTTTTTAGCATGAGTTAAGCGTCTATGGCGGCATGGAAGGTCATTGAGGCACTTGCTATAGACTGAACTAGATTTCGGACAACTACTTTTCAAGTTCAATCCAAAAGTGGCTTTCGTCGGTCACCAAAGGCGCTATATATATTTACAAATTTCTGTATAAGGGTGAGGTCTTCAGAATGTCGCCCCTGTCTCCGCAGAAATCCTCTTCAAACGTACTGAACTGTTTGACAAATGTTACCCTTTTAGCACCTTAGGCAGGCGCCTATGTAGGACCTTTGTAGCGGGAGGAGCACGACTTCCGCCGACCATCTGAAGTGCCAGACGCACCACCAGCTACTATTTCATCAAACACGCCATTTCCGTCCCTAAAGTGGCGGTCACGTTACTCTGAATTCGGATCGGATTACGATCCGATTGTTTTTTTTTGTTTTTGTGATATTTAGTAAATGTCTCCTCCATCTCTGATTGTAAACTACGGCGCCAACTTGTGTAAATATATGATTTTTATCTCAGGGCTAAGAAGCTCAATTTGTACTATTGACAGTATTTCGTGACGTCACACACTCTGAAAACACCCTGGTTAGATTTAATCAGTATCGTGGTTACAGATTAACCCAACCATTTCCTTGTTAAAATAATCAAGGAAGACTTGCTAAATTTACCATAAAAATGTTAACATTTGACCACAATTCAAAATAATTCACCAATTTTACCAGTGTTGTGTTAACTTTGACTAGTATTTCCTGGTCATTTTAACCAGAGAAAGGTTGGCTAATCTGTGAACACGATATTGGTTAAACCAAACCAATGTGTTTTAGAGTGCCCCGATATGCAGACAGCTTTTATCAGACCACGAGTGTCCAATAAAAGCTTTCTGTCGGTGTGACGTTACAAATTAATTAGTTAACATTTTATTTTCGTAGTCCTCCAATACAAATCATATTGCACAAGTTGGCAAATTTTAAGTTCTTTCCGAAAAGATATTTACTTAGAACAAAAAAAAGAAAAATTAGATCGAAATCCGATCCGAATTAATTGTAGTGTGATTGAGGCTTTATCCTTTAATTTTTCCTTTTTTCCTTCCGCTTTTTGTACTGTCCATGACGTCATGGACGTCATTCAATGTTTCTTTATTCTCAGTGAGTGGCTTGCTCTACAGTTGAGCTCATTATGTAGAGTCAGTCATGTAGACGGGAACGAGCCTTCATGGTCACGTTTGGTAATGATATGGCCTAAAATGAGCGGTTTTTATTTTGGCATTCATGTATTTTATTGTTTTGAAAAAAGAATACTTAAGTCAAATTTGAAAAAGCTTCCTAGCTAGCAATGATATATGGGCCCAATATGGGGCCAATATGGTGCACTATATGGGCCCAACATGGGAATCCCACATGGGCCCCGTACCGATGTGTCCGTGGGGGAAACGCGGGGCCTATATGGGATCCTACTCGGGGCTTTGATGGGGCCTGCACGGGCCCTATATGGGGAAACAAATAAACTGACAAGGTAATATCCTGGATCCACGTGGGTCTTATGTGGGGCCCACATGGGATATATATGGAATATGATATGGGGCCTATATGGGGTAAACATGGGATAATGTTACATAGCCTGGGCTCAACATGGGGCCTATATGGGAAATGCATGTGGCGTTTAATGGCCACGCTGGGCTTTTGGGGGGTAGGCGTGGGTTGGGGCCCATAAAGATATTACCTCTGGTCTATTGTAGCCTCACGGGTCCTTCAGATTTCTGTAAGGTTGGCTATGGCCTCTTGCGCTCAATTAGCATGATCAGCAGGTATTGATAGTATTCAATCAGACGGAAAGAAAAGAAATAGTTTTGGATTAAGTACTGACTGTTCTTTATTCAAATATAGAAAGGCACCTCCATCTCTAGTGTAATAAACACTTATAAATAATTATTTAAATAACTGGGAGATAGGACATAAAGGCATGTACAGTATTTACAATAAAAATTAAGATATTTTTACAAAAGGCATTACAAAATGGCACAAGACAGGCTTTTTTTTCAGGACATGGTATACCATAAGAAGTTGCTAAGAAATGGCATGACTTGTATCAAGGATAATTTTTAACTTATTATTGCACATTGCAAAGTTGGAGGCATGGAAGCTCAAAACCTCAGATAATACTGATCAATAATACTACTGATCAATCATCCCCCTATCTACATTACAATTTTCCCTTAACTAAAGGTTTCTATGTCATTTGGGACACATATGCTCAAGATTCAAGCAAAAGGAAGGAACAGAATGTACAGAATAGAGGATGGTGGCACATAACGACATACTTTTTTCAAAGGGAGAAACTAACCCACTAGAGAGAATGTACTGTATGCAAAATTCAGGTTACTTATATTTTCAAATAACCATATTGGTAAAAATATGACTTGAGATGAAAGTGAAGTGGGGGGTAGGCGGTTCACTATCTGACGTAACCAAGTCGGTGAAATGTTTTATTTTTCGGGAATAGCACCCATCATGTCAATGTATGGATGATTTAAGCAAAAGCTTTAAATTCCACTCTTTTGGAGGAATAAAGTCGTTCTCAAATTGACATTTAAGCGGTGTTTTATAAACCTGTGTGGTTTTCCCATGCCCACGTATGCTCACGAATCCCACGGAAATACCAGGTGGGCCCCATATAGTGTGTTGGCTGGGTTGCATGCAAGTTGATGGTACATTGTTTACTGTACAATATACCTATGTATTAAAGGGAAGAAAATTCTTTAAATGTGTTGAGAAATACTTTTCTGACCTCAAATTAATATTTTCTTCAAAATGGCGTAAATTTTGTCATCAAATTTCCTTTATTGAATTTAAAGAGATTTATGTGATATTGTTTTCTGGCAAATAGCAGTCAATCCATAGTCCGGGCGCTATCATCTGTATACAGTATACTTGCTCATCACACAACAGCCGCATTGTACCTGTTGTTTATCACGTACAGTGTGCTAACAAGCTGCTTTGTAGTATTGTGGCCACTGATCTACATACATGGATGTACGGCGTGTACATAGCTGCCTAGTGACAAATTGAAGCAACCGAAAGTCTTGCGGTGGCCATTTTGCAGGTGGCAAAAACAATCAGCCGCGGCGCAAACTTTACTGATTCGTATAGCCGTATATGTGCACTGAGTGACAACTGAAAAACTTTTAACCCAGCTAAATTTTTTTGATTTTCTGACTGACACGTATACATCGTATGAAACCTGAATTGAAGACAACATAGTGCAGAGATCATTTTCTGTTTTTAGTTTCAATTATGCAGCAACAGATTGCAAGTAAATATGAAGTTAGAAACATTGACGCCTGTGCTGGTTTGATGATGGTAGGCCTACTAAATGAGAGTACTTCAAGGTCATGCTTTTACAAGGCACCCAAGCAAAGTCTCCCACAACTGAAGTCTTCTCAACACAGTCTTCCTAGTAACAAAAGAAGACACCAAGTTACAAAGTCAGTCCTGACAAATTCGCCTCCTTACAAAGTCAAAAAAAAAAAAAAATACTCAAAACGAAGACTGTTTAGATACTACCTGCAACCATAGAAAATGCCATTTGTAGCTGTCTGATGGGACACGCCCATTGCGGGGCAAAAAAGCAGCAGTCATAAAGTCGGTAGATGCTGCTTCTCGGGTAGCTATACGTACTACGCTACAGTTTTTCTCCTTTAGTCAAGGACTAGGGCAGGGCTTGTGACGTCAGGATCGAAAAACACTCTATACATGCTACATTCACATTCAAAACGGTAAAAGGTTCTTAAATACCGGAAACTCAAATTCTATTATTGATGGTCCTTAATTCTTAAATAAGTTTTGCTTTCAAGTTTTCGGGGTTTGAATGTGCTTGGTAAGCCTTCTTAGTCATTTTAAACTAATTCCTTCCACTCTTGGTCATCGTTAAGGTCATTATAAAAACCTTGTTTGCTGCATTTTGTATTTCATAATGAATTAAGAGAGAAAAATATAACAGAAGCGAAACGAAATGATTCTGGACCACAACGACTGAAAAACAGCCTTGATCCCTTCAAATTTCAGCCGAGGTCATAATCTCTGTCGATTGAGTCAATGAAGGCTGCCAGTGCCCGACTCAGCAAGGTTTTGGTCAATTAGGGGCTACCCCAAGCCCTCCCGTTCTGTGTGGCTATGCTCTCAAGTAAGACATAATCATGAAACTAATACTGAGGGCAGTCTGCTACACTTTACTTCAAGTTGGGTGACTGTAATTTTCCTTAAAGTTCGGCAGAAAGAAAGAAAATATTTTTGGCCTAATGTTGCAATGCCGGTGTTTTAAAAAAAAAAAAAAAACTAAAAAAACAGAACCCCCTCTTGTTTGTATGTGTTGTTGTGTGTGAGTGTTTTTTCTTTTAATATTTTTTATGTTACTTTAAAGCTCCTGTAGCTTTTACATGTAACATCTCTGTATAACGGCCAGGGTGTCAGTAGAGATTAATTTAATGAAAATAAGACGGAAATTAAATAAAGCTCCTACAAAATATAACAACCGATTTAATTCTGAATAGATATGAAACGGCGAATTCTTAAAATTTACAGAAGAGAAGGTGGTCTTCTTTCTGGGACCTCGATTTTTGTCTCACTGACGGTTACTCTTTGATGCTTGCATACTTGATGAAAATGCATCTGCGTATGGTACAACGGTTTTTTGCAATTGAATTATATTGTAAGCATTATATACTTACAGCTGCAAAGTAAACAACATAAAAACCCTAATCACATTGCTTTCTAGAGTGTTGAAAATTTTTATATCTGTTCGTAACTTAACGAAATGCACTTATCAATTCAAGACGCACCGTTTAACCTCGGGAAGGTTCGCTCAGTGTTCGGGTGAAACATTTTTGTGCATTGACGAAATGTTTCATAGATTTTGACGCACATTTGTTGCAGAATATGCCGCACATGTTAGTTTGCTTTGACACACTTTGACACACTTCTGCTTCACAACTACAACGAAAATGGCGCACATCTGACTCACCGAGTGCCCGGGTCAGAGAGTGTGTCTTAACCCGGGTGAGTCTTCCAATTGATGAGTGCATAGGCAAGTCTCGTCGGTGGAAAGTTTGCTAATAGAGGCTTTCCATATGACGCAATAATACTCCCCAGCGACCATGTTGGAGCAATGGTAAAAACGTAATAGACCACACTCGATACCTCTGCTCGTTGAATGTGTAAGCACACCGCGTATATCACACTGCTTACTGTGCAATGCGTTTAGCCCTAAGTCACGTGTATTTGGAATAATTGTCCTCCAGCATGTCGGAACCGTGACGTAATTGCAAAGCCTGTATTATTTTCTGTTGCAATAGTGATCACTTCAAGTATATTGTAAAGTTCGAACTGTATAGAATATGTAGCATTTTGAATGATATGCATGTGATGTGATATTCAGCGATATCACCCACATTGGACCGATTCATTGATTACGGTATATTTTTGAACAGATTCTATATGGGTCCCTCACTGACTGGTCAACTTTAAGCAAACCGTTCCTCGAAATCTTCACAAAGGCAAGAAGTTTCTGCCGTGGGTCGAGCCCACTCCCTACAGCCGTTGTCATACTACAATGAATTCGGATCGGATTCCCATCCAAATTTTAGGGTTTTTGTTAAAATCTTCCCCATCTTTGGTTCAAAAGAGCCAAAAATTTGCCAACCTGCGTAAAATTATGAATTATACCGCAGATGATGTAAATTCAATTTATGCTAATTATTTCGTGACGTCAAATCAATGGAAAGATTTTATTGGACAATGCTGTCCGTTAAAAATATATGCCGGTGTGACGTCACGAAAAAGTTAGTTGACACTTATTTTCATGGACATCAGATGCAAATCATACATTTACACTTGTCCACAAATTTTTCGGCTATTTATTTCCGACCACAGATATAGAAGATACAAAAAAAAAAACCCTGAAAGATCGGATCGGGATCCTATCCGAATTCGTTGCAGTGTGACCGCGACTTCATGGCAAGCCGTTTTGGCATTCACCTCGCAATTCCACTTAAGTGAAATACATTTCACTTAAGTGAAATACTATTCAACTTAAGCTAAACGCAATTCTGCTTAAGTGAAATGCTATTTCACTTAAGTGGAATTCAATTTTACTTCAGTGGAATACAATTTCACTTAAGTAAAAGAGCATTTAACTTAAAAAATAGAAGGGCGATTCAACATATTTAGCTTAAGTAAAATGGTTTCCACTTGGCGATAGAATGACGTTTGTCCGCGTGGGATACTATGTATGTCACAGGCTAGGCTAGGGCCATATACACTAAATTGCTGCATGGCTTGTATATGCATTCACTAACTGGCGGCCCTTTGTACATATAGTACACGTAGGCTATTTAGTACACGTCCTATTTAGCGCGCTCTGGCTTGACCAGTCAAAGTCTTCTGGGAGCTGGCCAATCACATTTCACTTAAGCCAGTAAGCCGAATAGACTTTAGTGGAATTCAATTCGACTTTAGTGAAATAGAATTTAGCTGAAGTGAAATACGATAGCGATCCATTTCATTCCACTTAAGTGAAACGGAATTTCATTTGAGCGAAATGAATTCCACCTAAGTGGAATGCATTTCACTTTAGTGGAATTCAATTCCACTTAAGGGCCATTAGACTCCTGCATACATTTTGTGCTCGGGTAAGATCGGCGTGATGTATATCTCGACCAATACCTTGGTGAAATCCCCAAGGAGGTAAGTAGGAGCGAAGTAGAAACATGATCTTCTTGCGTAGATTATAGCTGTCGTACGCTTAATTCTTTCTGTTCCAGAACGGAAAATTATGTAATTCTGTCTTAACAATGGAAGAAGTGGGTATTTACACATCCTTCATAGGAGATAGCAGTTAGTCAAGAACTTAAGGAACCAAAACACTACCTTGTCCGTGCATATTCTTTCAGAATCAAGGTTAGCATTTTTGTATTCCAAATATATATTGTATATATTGGATAATCCGTTCACCGATAAGCAATTGTTCAGTGGCGGCGCTACGGGCGGGTAAAGAACGGGCATTTGCCCCTCAGATTTTGTCCTTGCCCCACTTGCCTCTCCCAACTAAGGTCAGTTAGGAGTTGAGACAACCCCCTCCCCAAAATAAATAATATATTATCTTGATCCCCAAAATAAATAATATACATTGATAGACCTAATTTAGGTTTTTTCATCCAGAGGTTTTCATAGGTTTCTCATCCAGTGATATGCTTAACCTCAGAGCTTCCCTGAAACCCATCCCCAGGAAAGTGCGCTTTGGGCTTGGCTTCTCTCTGCTCCAGGAAATTGCCCCCTCAACATGATCCTTTTACCTCAGTTTACCCCCCCCCCCCCATTTAGACATTCCTGCGCTGACACTGCAAGTGCTTTACTATCGTTTTCTTGTAAATAAATTTTCCTTAAGAAAATAGTAAATTTGGGAAAAAAGTGGCAATTTGGGAAAGACTACTGATTAAGTCTACTTTAGATGAGAGAAAACATGGTTACTATTACGAAAGTTACATTTGAAGAACGGCAAAAATGAATAGATTGAACAAACCACTCGTGGAGAGGAATCGAAACTTTGGTCTATAACTTGAAAATATCAGTTTCGAGAGAGGTCACAGATTATCTTTAGTCCTAATCATAAAATCATTTTAGTGCAGCTGGGTTTTTTGGGGGGTGCAAAATTTCACCATGTTATCTCTGCTTTGCACTTTTTTTACCACTGTACTGTATAAAGAAAATACAGGCTTAGTCTTGGACATTCTTTTATTGGAAAAGGAAACTTACCTTTTGTTTATTCTAGTTTTAAAATTTCAGCTACTTTCCGACCTTAACCTTCCTGCCGTCAGAACTTACGTCTCGCTGCACATGAAGAATTGCAAAGTTGGTCTTTTGAGCAAAGTCGTTATATTTTACAATACAGGACAAAGAATGAAAAATTTGGAATTTCATTTTTATTTGATTTAGGTAACTTTGAACGTAAGTTGATGATGACGTTGTTCACACTGAATGATCTTTCAGATAAACAAGATTTCGGGTACTCCCAACTAAGCAGGCGAATGTGGGGAATGAGAACCATGCCCGTCTCATTGTGGGAGCCCATCAATTAATGCGTGTTCTAATCACAACACAGGGTTCGTACTAGGCCTTGAAAACATCGAAAGTCGTTGAATTTAAATCAGCCACTATCAAGGCCTTGCATGAAAGTACTTTAATTTTGTACTTTTGCATCATAGTCCTTGAAAAGTGCTTGAATTTTACAAAAAAAAAATCCACATTTACCAAACACATGTACACATAAATATGAACATCTCAGTGTCATCAAATTAATTCACCTTAAAACCATCTAAACCCTTTGATTTTATAATCACAAAACGTTCAGGCACTCGAGAAAAGTCGGCAAAATGTTTTCCGTATACGCTCCACTTTCCCTATTTTTATGTGCAAGGAATGTTACAATAATTTGCCTGAGAGGCTGTAGTATGTTTTGTTAGGTTGTATGAATTTGAAAGGCTTTGTTTGCATTCTTCATTATTGTTTTCATTCAGCTGGCATGACACCGTTCAATGATATGTTAATTTCTTAGTGTTGTACTATGCGTGTAAGTAAGACTTTCTATTGTGTAAGCCCTCCTGTCGGACGAAGTGCCTGCTTTATAGTTAACTGCTGAAGGTGTGGCTCAGTCTCTCCTCCTTTGGACTCCGATCAGACATGTCTTGATATAGACGTCCTCTATAAGTTATTTTCACCAGCCCAGAAGCCTTTTGTTTCCAGACCTTCCGTTATGTTCCTGCACCAGTGAAAGAACTTTTCACTTATATCCCGTTTTCCGTTCAACCGACTGTTTTCCGTTTCTGCATGATCTGTTCCTTCCCTGTCTGCGACACCTCACCACACCCCAGCCTCGTCCCGACAACACTCGCGTGACAGCAGCCTAAAGCTCGCACGGGGACTTCACATCGCCTTCATCAGCCACCACCCCCACCAGACGACAGGAGACGCTACGTTATTGGATCAGCCAACCGGAGGTACCTCCATGCGCGCCTAAGTTAAGTTTTACCCATTTGTAAGTACCGGTACCTTTTATTATGTTGTAAAATGCTATTCTGTTAAGTTGTTTTCAAGACCCGAAGGAGTTAAATTACATTTCTTTGAAACCAATACTCATTCTCTTCTTCATTATAGTCTGCTTCCTAAAATTCCTAAAACTATGTTCGGTTGGGGTTTCTCTTACATCTGAACTTCAGTCGTTTGATTTCCTTTCGTTTCTATGTGAACTTCGTAACACTATGCTACAGCAGGGAGTTTCAAATCTCTCGCTACAGTGTGATAGGTTATGTCGCCTTGAGTGAAACAAGAGTTACATGCCTTCAGGATCGTAACTGGACAAGTACAACAGGGAGCACACCATCATTAGGGGAATGCCCTTCCCGCAAAAAGTAGTTCCAAAGTACACCATCAATTTAACGTCCTCTTTGAGTGTAAACTGCTCACATTTTTAGAACAACCATTTGCTGCTTATTTTTTGTGGATATGAAAAAGAAAATGTTAACGTGAACAACACTTAGTCCCGCTTGATTTTAGTCATAGAAACGGCAGCAAGAAACCCCAAAATTACTGAAATGAGACCTCAAGTTGTCCGATTTCCTTTCAAAGAGATTCACATTTCGTCCATTTCTTCAAGAATATTCTGTAGATTTAGATGTGAAAATAGTAAGCTGCAGGTGGTTACAGGTAAATTTGAGGGTATTATTTATCATGAAAGGATTTGTGAATTGTGCGATGGTGAGGCCCTAGGAGATGAATTCCATTATATTTTGCAGTGCCCTTACTTTACTACAGAACGAAAATTATTACTTAAGTCGTATTTTAGGAGACGACCAACAATTGTTAAACTGAAGGAACTTTTTCATAGTAGAAATAGGAAGATTGTGTTTCTTTGTTTAAGTTTTGTAAGCTAATTATGGATAAATTCTCAGGTAAATTTTAATCTTAAATCTTTAGGTGACTGGTGACTGGTGTCTAGTTTGTTTAAGTTTGCTAAAAGCAGAGTCAGATGGTGCTATCATTACGTTTATTATAATTTTTCTTTTTTTTTCTTTTTCTCTAACTTTGTTTTGTTCTTCAAACCGTTCTTTTTTGTACTTTGATGCATTTTGTTGTATCACTTCCATTTGTTATATTCTTTATGTCTATTGTATGTCTCTTATACCTCTTCGAGGTGAAATAGAAAATAAATGAAACTGAAACTGAATGAAACTTCCATTTTTTCGTAGAATAAGGAAAACCATTCTCGGCACGATCCGCACACCGAAAACATTTTCCTTCTTCGCAACCCAGCGTCTTTTTTCGGCGATTCATGTTAGCTCCCACTCCCCTTCTCCGTCATGACACTTTGCCCCCTGTCAGGCAAATCCTAGGGCCAAAGTTGCAACTCTGTATAATCAAGTTTTGAAAAGAGCAAAAATTATTCGGTGTATAACCGACAGTTTAAAAAGATGTGTAATTTGGGGGGAAATAATTGTAAGCCAGCGACAATGATCTACTTCTTTGACATGCAAGGAACATTACATTAATCCAAGGGAAGCCCTACGGGAGCGAGAGGGGATATTTCCCCCCTGTGTTTTGTCCTTGCCCCCACTGCCCCTTCCCCATTTTTGGACATTCTGGCTTCGCAACCGCATAAACCATTAACCGGCACTAAAAAATAACCAGGAGCAAGGGGGCTAGAAGCGCCCGCTCCGGGATCAGAGGTCATGTCAGGCCAGCAAGGGTCAAAAAGCAAAAAAATTCCTGGACTGGCATCAGGGGTGCTCAGAGGTTAAAAAGCAAAAGTTTCCAAGAATTCCCACCCTCTGTGAGTTGCGGTTGTAGCATACCCCCACGGTATTCCTCGCATGTCGTAAAATGCAGATGAAGAAGAAGACTTGAACCTGTTCGCACCGTATTTGACACCAAATTTCAATCTAAAATGTATTTGAGTTTTTTGTTTTTTCTGACACTGTATAACACATCCTTGTTTGTGCCATCGAATCCAATCTAACCGACTAACCAACTAACTAACTAACCTACCAACCTTCAAGAATTCCCATGCAAGATCGGCAAGACCAAGCGTTTTGGCTTTGGGTTGGGGATCGAACCCCCATGACCCAACCTTGAAAAAAAAATTGCAAAAAACACCTGAAAATAGCCGTATTTTCTCCCTCTCCTTAAACCTTTTCCTCATGTCGTGCTTCAACCCCCATGACACAATCCTGGCTACGCTGCTGGTTTGTACACATCCAGTGGAGTAGCCTGGGGGACATAGGGCTACCCAACCCGTCCTTTTACTGATGCCGATTTTTAAGCTTCTAAATGACGTTAAATTTGTTAACAGACTTTCCTCTTTAAGGTAGGTTACGTGGCATCAGATTGCAAGGACATCCATTTTTCAAAAGAAAATGACAACTCTGCCCTCAGACCCATTCAGAAGCAAGGGGTGTTGCTCAGAGAGGAGAGGCCCCCTGTTGGCTGGGGGTTGTAGAATATGTCCACTGTATTTCCCACCTAAGAGACGACTATAAAGGGAAACCAAACTTGAAATTGAACCATCCTTAAAAATAAATTTAAACTTTGAACTTTTTATCGAATTAACTGACACCATATATAACACATTCGTGTTGATGTGTCTTTAAGTCTCATCTAACTAACTAACTAAATCAGTCTGAGAGGGGCGAGAATGGCAAGCAGGGGTTCCGCTTTGAAGCAGGTAGATACACTGAGTCTCAACGATCTAAGTCATGGCTTCCCAACCTTTTCATGAGTTTTGTAGAGCTGGTACAAGCTGGCTACCTGACCATTTCTCTTCCCAGGTTTGTTCTATGATCATAACTTATTTAAATTTTCTATCTCTCCCTTTCACGAACTATATTAGTGACGAGGTATTAAAGCCACCTCTATGAGTTATGTTTTTGTCAGGTCTAGATTGTAGGTTTCATGATTCAAGATTTTGGAAAAAGGTACTTTCTTTGTGTAGATCTGCTAATGCCAAAGACAAGAAATATTATACAGAAGTAAAAATAACTTTGGAACTAAATCACTATTAGATATACATTTTGGCATCTGAAAATCAAGATTAATAAACAACAGAAACCATCACGTATTTAATACACAAACAGTATACATGTGCAAGCACTTTGAAATAGTAGTATGTTGTAAGAAATGGCCAAGACAAAAGGTCTGCTTGGCCCTCTGGTCCTCTTGATACCCTCTTCATGAAAAAAGACAGTAAGCTTCGTTACATATGATATTTTGGGTTTTGAAAACCACAGTGGAGAAAGAAGCATTGTAATGCAGTTTAATATGACCACTCTGCATTTAGCCCGGTCCTGTATCACAGAAGATCACCCTTCTCACCAGAATAAAGTACAGGTAGTAAAGATACTTGCGACTGTTTGGGCCTTTTTTAATCTAGTCCTTAGACAACAACTCTCTGAATAGGACGTCGGACTCTTTAAACAATCTCATAAGATTTCCGGCTTAAAGGTAAATTTTGATAAGTCTGATCTTTTCTGGTTGGGCTCAAAGAAACTTTCAATAGAACGGATTGGTAAGGATTTTGGTTTTAATTGGAACTTGGAACGATGGGAGGTGGGTGTTTTACACATCTTGGTAAAACTTTTTTCAATCCATTTGAATGAAATTATCACTTTAAATGATTAAAGTGTGGTCGAGAAGACAGTGGACTGTTCTTGGAAAACGGGGGTGTGAAATCACTCTTTCTAAGTTGTCCTATGTGGCGACGGTTTTACAGCATCCCGGTGAAGCCTTTTTCACAAGTCTTAATGCAGCTTTGTATTCTTACATCTTGGGTTCGAGAGACAAAGTCAGAAGGAGTCAATTAATTCAAAATTACAAACAGTGTGGTCTGAAAATCCCACCTCACAGATTTTTCAAATCATTTAAATTTCGTTGGATTCATCGGGTTTCTATGGTAATGGTTTTTGTTGGGAGAACGTTCTTTCCCCCCTTTAAAGAATACATTGTTGTGTAAAAACTTTTTTAAAACTTAATCATAAAACTATGAAGGTCCTCACTTTAAATCCAGATAATAAGTTTTGGAAAGTTTTTCAAAGTTTGGTACACGTCCTTGCTATTCATTCGTCATTCTGTTGATGAATTTGCTATTCAAAACGTTTGGAATAGTGATGTTTTTCTTATTGACAATCAATTTATATTTTTTGAAGTAGTTATACGACAGATGTATTTGTTTTGTGAATGAATTTTTAGACAACAATAGCTAGTTCTTTTCTTACGATACCTTTTGTCAAAGGTTATATTGTCACTGTTAACTTTTTGACGTACTTTGGCATGGTAAATTCGATTCGTAAAGCAGCATGTAAAATTTCTCTTGGGTTTAGTACTTAGACAAACACATTTGGGATTTACTACTATCCAGTGTCTTGCAGGGTATTTTTTATCTTTAAAACAAGAATGCAAAATCTTGATACTTCTGTCATTTTTTTTCTTAAGACAGCAAGAACGCTTACGTTGTTACGACAAATTTAAAACACACAATAAAAGTCAGAAATCTTGGGAGAATATAAACCTGAGGCCTTTTATTACAACGAAAGATACAAAATTGCAATGGCTGCAATGCAGAATTGCAAATTACATTCTTAATTGCAAAGATTATTTAAAGAAAATTAAATTTAGAGACATTTATGTTCTTCTTGCAGTGAATAGTGAAAACAGTCAGCATTCTCTTTTTGATGTCTAACTTTATCGTTAACACGTAAACCATTTTGTACGCTTATAGCAAACTCAAAAAGGTTTTACAAACAATTCTGTGTTGCTGCATTTAACCTTGTCATAATCTACTTTGTGTCTAAATTTGGAAAAGATTGAATGACTTAAACGTGTATAATTTTCGAAAAGTCTCCAGTTCCACGTGTAAATATTTTACTTGGGACATCAAAATGGTATCCCGTTATTCACAAGACCATAAAAAATGCAATAACCAAAGTGTACATAATTTTTTCAACTGATTTAAGTGTACCAATGGTAATGAACAAAATATGAGCTTGGAAGGACATGTATCCCATAAGCTGTATGCTGTATGGCATTAAAATCTAAAAATTGGCTTTGGTGTCTTTGGATCACAAAATGCCATTTTAATACAATACTTTTATTTTCGTTATGCAATTAGGCTCTAATTTCAGTGTATTTCCTGAGGAGTTGTATTATCTTTAAGTTGGCATATAAACTCTTCTGCTTTTCCTTTTAATGCAATATCCAATTTTTACCCACAATGTCATATATTGGGCCCCTTTTTTTAGAAAAGTAGCCGTACAGAAATGCAGAGAAAGGCTTTGTATTGTAGCGAAAACGTAAGGTAAGCGCCCTCCTTGCACGGTACCTTTAATCTGTCACATGAAGCAAGTTGACCCCTGACCTGCGTAATTCTAATTAGCTGTTATCGTGTGACTTGTAACGACCTAGTGCCATGTTTCTATTGTTACCCGTGCGGGCCGGATATCACGTGTGTAGATTCCCGCCGGCTCACACTTAGCCTCGTGGGTTGATAGCGAGCGGAAGCAGAGAGGCAAGCGCTAAAGGAAGAGACGTTGTACTCCCTCGGTTCAAAAAGTAACGTGAGCTTAAGTCGTAATTCTTAAGAGTAATCAATTAATAGAGTGACAGTTAATTCTTTTAGGCCCACTATAGAAGAGTGAAGCGATCTTTAAGTGAAGTAAGGCAATTATAAAGTCGTCGATTGTATATGACGTGTGATAATCAATGTACCGTTAGCTCATTGCTTCGTAGGCCTGTGTATTGAGATTTGTACAGAATTTACTATTAAGCTTCTACACAACGGTGACGTTATCTTGGGACCGTTGGGACGAAATTATTCCGTAAAAGTCAGTGTGTATAATCTTCTGGCCTAAGGGTAACCTTACAAGTAATTAACAATCTATATAGACAGTTAACGGGTCTTAAGTTACTGTCGGTGACCTGAATCTTTGAAATTACATCAGCATTAAACCCTAAGCTGGGGAAATTTAATGGTTCCGGTCAGTGTGAAGCGGCCGGCATAAGTTAAAAGTGATAAGAGAAATAGACGGATCATTTAGGCTGAATGCACTTTTCTGGGACAGATAATTAGTTCATTCGAGTGGTTAAGAGTAAAATGGCCCGGGCAGAGCTATGTTTTAGACTTGTTTAAGTCAGTATGTCCCCTGCTGAGACCATCTAGATTTTATCCATTTTCTTGAGTGAGGTTTATAATTAAGGGGAGCTTTAACAAGTGATTCTTACGGGTGATCAGTGCTCGTAAGTCATAGTGGCTATGAGTAACTCTCACGAGCGGGTAGAGCTCACGAGCAGGTAGTGCTCACGAGTAGCAGTGCTCACGAGCAGGTAGTGCTCACAAACAGGTAGTGCTCACGAGTAGCAGTGTTCGCGAGCAGGTGGAGCTCACAAGTGGTAGTGCTCACGAGTAGGGGGACTCATAGGTGGGGTGCTCACGAGTAGATGTGACAAGTGAGTAAGTTCAAGAGTAGCGTAAACTGTCACCTGTCACTAAGTTTAATTAGGTCGTAAAAGTAAAAGTAAGTGATTGTACGAGTTGCGCTTACTCACAATGATGGCTCACCAATTAAACCGAATCGGCATGTACAATTGCTAAATAAAATTGATTGAGAATCAATTCTCGACCTGTCTTCATCTTTGTGTGTGTGTGCTTCTGTTATACTCTACTGCGACTGGAAACGCTGTTGGAGGACGACGGAGAGCGTTACACGTGGTGGCAGCGGTGGGATAATTGGCCAGTCCAGATGTCCGAGAACAGCCGCGAAAGCAGTCAGATGGACAGATCAAGTCCAGTTTCCAGTTCTGCAGAGTCATGGGTAGACATACTACAGAGGCAGACAACGAACGGGGATCAAGACGGACAACATCAGAGCGCATTTTCCAGTCAACAAGATGGTGATATCCGGGAAATGTCAACCACAGGGCCGAGTCGGAGGCAACACAGTGCAGAACCCTTGATTTCTTTGGATTCACGGGGTATGCAGAGGTCACCACAACGAGCCGAGTACGAGGTGCTCAGTACTACGGAGACAGATGGGCCGAGGAGGCCAGCAGCCCAACGAGATTATGAACAAATATCACACAGAGAAGACAGGTGTCAACAGTCAGAGCGGTTTCCACGCAGAGTAGGGGTCAACCCAGAGGAGTTACCTAATACTGTTGGTGGTTACCCTCCCCCTGTTAATTCATGGCTAGACGGGATGGAGAGGGATAGAGGTTATGAGTATAGAGGGCGTCCCGTTACTTGTTCAAGGGAGCAGACAAACCCATTCAGCCAATATTTGCCCCCTGAGCCCGAAATCCCAGAAAGGTATGAGACTACAGGAAATAGGGGCAGGCCAAATGTTCTCCCACCCCCATTCGATGGAACAGGGAACTGGGATGATTATATGGTTCAATTCGAGCTAATAGCAGAGCTTAATAGATGGGACCAAGGAGCAAAAGCTTTGTACCTGGCTGCCAGTTTAAAGGGACAAGCTAGGGCTATTCTTAGTGACCTAGATAATACACATAGGAGGGATTATAGTCAGTTAACAGCAGCCCTTGCAAACAGGTTCAGTCCTGCTAACCAGATACAATTATTTAGAGCAATTCTGAAGAATAGGACTAGTGACCCAAAAGAAACCATACCACAACTGGCGCAAGAAATCAAAAGGCTTACATTGCAGGCATACCCGGCGGCTCCCTATGAAATGGTTGAAACCCTAGCCCGGGATTATTTCATTGATACCCGGGGAGATGCAGACACAAAGTGGAGAATATACCAGTCAAGACCTCGGAACCTCGCTGACGCTGTGGAGGTAGCTGTAGAACTAGAAGCCTTCTACTTAGCCGAAACAAAGAAAGGGAACCTTCGCAGACCCATGGCAAGAGCAACAATGCCCCAAGCAACTGATGGAGATAAAATGGGGAAACAAATAGAATCCATTGGTGAGGCTCTCAAGACCCTGACCAGTAGCATGGAGAAAATGCAGACGCAGATTGTCAGACAACAGACGCAACTTCGAGACCTGGAGGAGAACCAACAGAAGTCAACAGGTCCACCACGGAGTGAACAGAGAGTTAACTGCAGGTCGTGGCAGGAGAATGAGAGACCACTACCAAAGTGTTGGCGTTGTGGTAAGCAAGGGCATTTGAAGAGAAATTGCCAGGAACCACCCAAAGAAGCTGAAAGGACACAAAATGAAAATCGTCAGGAAAACTACCAGCAGCCGAGCTTACAGGCCGAAGGTCGGCAGTAGACAGTGACATTAGGCCTGCAGAATTTAGTGTGAGAGGTTATGGGATAACGGATAACAATGCAGGGATCAGAGTAGATGGTTTTTTGCAAGAGGTGCCGGTTTCCTTTCTGGTCGACACAGGGGCAAATATAACCATTATCAATCCTAGAGTGTATGCTAGTATCCCAGAGAATAAACAACCTAAATTGCTTGCTGCACCGGTCAAAATGTTACTTGCTGATGGTAGTACCTTTCCCTTTCTAGGGCGAGGAGTGTTTCAAGTGTGTGTTGCTGGGAGAATCATTGAGCATGATGTATGGGTTGCTGAAATTGGGTTGGACGCCATTTTGGGTCTTGACTTTCTAAGAAAACACAAGTGTAGTTTGGATGTTCTGGGGTTTGGGGAACCATATCATGGGACAAAGTACACGTAGGGGAGCCACAGGTTGATGGGGAGCACCCTGATGATGAGGTGCTGGGACCTTGTCGGATAGTTTTGTGTGAAACAGTGGTGATTGCCCCAGGTACAGAATCAGTGATATGTGGAGAACTTTCAGGGATATTTCAAGGAAATCGAGGACTTGTGGAGCCAGCTGAAAAATTTGTAAGTAGGCACGGCCTACTGGTAGGCAAATTGTTGGTCGATCCACAAAACCCTGTAGTACCCTTAAGAGTGTTCAACCCTAGTTTCGAACCCATACGAGTGTACAAAGGCACAGTAGCAGGGGTTCTGGAGGAGGTCGTAGAGGTAATTGGGATGGAAGATAGTTCTTATGGTAACCTGGCGACACCAGTTCGAACTGTGAAAACTGCTACGGATAAAGGCCAAGACACGGAGGAATTCCCGCAACACCTCGTTGGATTATTGGAATCATGCGGTGGTAGACTTGAAGAAGAACAGTACGGACAGCTGAAAGACCTGTTGAGCCAGTATGGTGATGTGTTTTCCAGATCTCTCAATGACTTGGGGGCGAACAACAGTTGTAAAGCATACCATTGATACAGGAGCTGCCAAACCTATCAAACAGCCAGCCAGAAGGGTTCCTGTTCAGCAAAGACAAGTAGAGAGAGATCCTGTAACCGAGATGCTCGATGCTGGGGTAATAGAGCCATCCGCCAGTGCTTGGTCGTCACCGGTAGTGCTCGTTAAGAAAAAAAATGGTAAAACTCGGTTTTGTATTGACTACAGGAAGGTTAATGCTGTGACTTCCAAAGATTCCCACCCTATCCCACGTATAACAGATTCGCTCGATGCTCTGAGTGGTGCGCAATGGTTTACAACACTTGATCTTGCTAGTGGATACTGGCAAGTCGGCATGGAGGAGAAAGATAAGGAGAAGACAGCGTTCGTGACTGGCGAGGGGTTGTTTCAGTTTCGAGTTATGCCATTTGGATTATGTAATGCGCCTGCAACTTTTGGGAGGCTTATGGACCGGGTTTTGTCTGGTCTTCACTGGCAGGTGTGCTTAGTCTACCTAGACGATGAGATAGTGTACGGTTCCACGTTCGAGGAAAGTTTAGGGAGGTTGAAAGAAGTCTTTGACAGACTGAGAGCTGCAAATCTGAAGTTAAGTCCCGAGAAGTGCAACCTCTTTCAGTCCAGTGTTACATATTTGAGACATGTTGTTTCTAAAGAAGGAGTGGCTACCGATCAACAGAAAATTGTAGATGTGACAAAATGGCCTAGGCCGAAGAGTCTCACTGGAGTACGCGGCTTTTTGGGGCTGTGTGGCTACTACAGAAGATTTATCAAGGGATTTGCGGACATAGCCGCACCTCTATTCAAGTTGACGGAGAAGAAGCAGGCATTCGATTAAAATCTTAAAACGCAGGCCTATAATCAGTTCAAAGTTTTGCCAAACATGGCACCATTTTGCATCTAGGAAATCTAACGCAAAAAATTTTTCAGAGGGGTACACAACTACTTTTGGTTTTCCTACTAAAGCTGAAATCCATTCAGTGATCTACGGTACGTCCTCCTGAAGTTTACAATTTTTCCAGAGGGAAAGGGAGATACCGGTTCCCTTTAGTCTCATCCCCCAGGCAACAGATCAGAAATGCCCAGTTTTGGGGTCCCTAAAAATGTATGTATTACCTTTTTTATAGATTTTTTTATTCTCACTTTTTGAGAAGTGGCAGACATGAGATTCGTGTTTCAAGGCTGGGTACATGCAGCTTAACGCGTGGGAAATGCCGTTTCCGGCCATCTAAATGTTTGCAAAGCCCCAAATTTTCTTGTACGCTCCGCGCCAACTGATGGTGGCGCTCCGCTTAGATAGTCTTGCCACACCTGACCCTCGGAGGTTCCAGCCCCCCCCCCCACTTGTTACCTAGGCCCCCTAAAAATTCAATCCTGGCTACGCCACTGCTTTAAATGGGAAATTACGAAAATGGCACATAAGAAACAAACAATTTGAACAAATAATGAAAACCTATAAAATGAAACAAAGTGAACTACGGTGGAACATAAAAGAGTTGAATGTACAAAAGCGTTACAACGAAATTTATTGCAGACGATATATAAATGTCAACCATGTGTGGTAGTCATCTCTGTTCAAAAATAAAATAAATACATTGAAACCTGAAATTAACTGCCAACCGTTTTTAATATTAAATCCTGTTCCGCCTTGAAATATTAAGTATACCGTTGAAGAGCCACTACAGATACAATTCATTTATTCATTTATTTATTTGGAAAATGCGGAAAAGAACCATCATGAAAAAGCTTACATACAGGGACAGCTGGCCTACATTATTTTTAATGGTAAAATTATCTGACTGTTTGTCCAAAGATGGGGTTACCAACTACGACATAGTTATTGTACGCTTTGTTAAATAGGACAAAAAATTATACATTTTGTTATGTGTCTTCGGATACGATACATTCCACATCACATAACTCTCACCCCTTACGACAAATTTGTACAAAGATAAATCCGACCACTCAACTAATCATGGTCTAATTTTATTAGCCATACCATCAGCATTAATGTTAAATTTTTTTTTTTTTTTTTTTTTTGCTTACTGTGTCATGGATGTTTAAATACTAAAAAACCTCTTGATTCCTTCAATTTCAAGGAATATGGGAGCTTACTATAGAACTACATGTAGACTATGCCATTGAATCAAACGTAGCATGCTTTTAGTCTCATGTTTATTTGGAATTTTTGCAAATAAAATATAAACAAGTAAGTTCTTCCTTGTTGTATTAGACCAAATAACTTGATGTTCAAGTTTGCAACCCCAGTGATTATGAATTTTACATGTTTTCCTACCATTTTATGAGGTCACTATGGAAACAAAGAGTAATATTTTTTAGAGTTGTGCAATGTTTGTGTGTAAAACTTTGCACAAAGTGACGTAACTGTTACATTTACATACTTCATACCCGATGAGTCACAACACCATACGATCATAACAAGGTATTAAAGGCTTGATGTGTTATAAGATTAGTCACCCTAGGAGATAAATTTAAACACCGCTCATTCTTCATTTCTCCAGAAAGAGGTATTTTAGTGGATCATGAAATCTTAACAGCCATGTTGGTGTTACTGTGATCTAAACTCCCTGACAAAAGTAAATGAAACATGTCACATTCTTCGCTTCCCCCTTTCAATATTGGCTAGTTTTGTAAAGATATTTTACGGCACAAGATTGAAGGGGGAGGGATCCAGGTTGAGTTTATAGGATTATGGGCCCATTGCGTCACTGATACAGCGGTTTCACTTGTTTTGTTAGAGATTGTGGATGATTTTACAGAATGAATTGCACATATTGACAAATTACGATTAAAGTGAGATTAAAGCAATTTCTGTTCGGTTTTACTGTCCGATTGGGTGAATATCAATTAAAAACGCCCCCACTAAGGAAAGATCCTTCAATTTTCAGCATGTGTAAACATGTATGGCTTGTATAAGAGGAGAAAACAATGAAATGAAGATAAAAGTAATCATTTCGTGACGCCACATCGACAGACATCATTTATCGGACACGAGCACAAAATTGGATTGGCTTTTCGAACAAATATCGCTCTGTATGTTGATCGATGATAGTTATGAAATAACAGCAGAACAGTCTATTGGACAGCAAATTGGGATCAGTTCTCGATTTAATGGGCTCCTCCGGAAAACAAAGTCTGATTAAAAAACTTGGTTTGATTTAAAAAAAAAAATATGCACAATAAGAGTTGGGGAAGATGCATTATTTGAATTTTTGAAAGTTTGGGTGAACAAATCTTTCTTGGGCAACGAATACTGAATTTTTCTCTGTGGGAAACTAATTCTTAAAATAAAAACTATCAAAGTGCCCAGTGGCGGCGTTATGGGAGAAAGAGGGGCATTTGGCCCCATATTTTGCCCTCCCACCAAGTTAGGTCAGTTAAGAGCTGGGTTAACCCCAAAAAGAGTAATATACCTCTCAAGAGACTTATTTTTTCATCCAGAGATTTGTTAAAACCTCAGAGATTGCGGGGGAACCCCTATCCTCAGGAACGGGCGCTTTAGGCTAGGTTAAGCCTAGGCCCGAAAATTTTCGTCCTCTACATTACCCCTTGGCCCTTAGTTTGTCCCCCCCCCCATTTTGACATTCTGGCGCCGCCAATGATACTGCCTCGTCGTATTTAAAGGGAAATTCAGTCACCCCAACTTGAATAAGTGTAGTAGACTATCCTGTTTCATGATTGGCTCTTGAGAATCATGTAACAATATTTTTATGCTCAACTGTGAAATTTATCATGAGTAACTGCTTGGTTTAACTTTTAGATATTATGAAAGGTACGTGTCAGAGGAATGAGAAGACAATCATTAGAAGTTAGCTGTTGCTCCAAAACAAGTCTGGGGAGGCTGCTGTTGCCCTTTAGTATTCTGTCACTCTGTTTCAATATATATTACTTTTAACCAGAATGCAAGGCATTCATACTCGCGATTTGGGCGGTGCTTACAATTCTGGTGATATAAACAGAGAGTTGCCACGCTTGCTATTTAGCAACTCTCTGATACGTGACGAATAACAAGTACTACTGTACAGTTGCTAAAAGGAACCATTTTAAAGTTGTTTTAAAAGATTGCTCGGTCAAATATGTGCCGCACAGTACTGCCGAAAATAATGTTAGAATACCTACAGAATGCTCAGCAAAAAACTTGGGTTGAGGTTAACTGCATGGATGACTAAGTTATTTAGATGCGGTACAGTCAGGGAAATCATTCCATCGAGTGGAATAACCCTGACTTGTTCATACCCCTCGATGTCAGGGCGCAGATAGCACTAGTTTTGATTCCAAAGAAGGTGAAGAATAGCCGACATCACAGCGACTCTGGTGTAATTGGTCACCTTAAGATCGATCAGTGCTATTTAAAAATTAAATGTATTCCGAAACACAATTGAACATACCTGTTCTAATTTGGTTAGTTATATGAGATTTAACGACACACCAACACGAATGTATTGTGTCAGTCAACTTGATAAAAAGTCCAAACTTGAAAGTTCTTTTTCATGTACGGTTCAAATGTAAATTTGGTTTTCCTTTAGTCCCCTCTTAAGACAGGCATGCAGGAAATACCGTGGGCATATTCTATATACAACCCCCAACCCACAGGGGGCCATACCTGTTCTAAAGCTTCGAGATTCGTATTTACACCAATACCAATGACTATGACTTTTATTTTTCTAAAAAGCTCTATCTGGAATATTTTTAACAAGTTATCTTCGATAATGCTTACGCGAGAGACAAGTATGAAGCGTACGTAGGAATCATTTTATGTGTTAAACGTCCTGGTTAGGATCAAATTTAACTAAAAATTGTACTGTTTTGATAAGAAACGAAGTTTTTTCTTATCTGTGCTCCCCATTAGCTTAGAACTAACAATAGAATGGATATTCATATAAGATGAGCGCTTTCGTCCCTGATTGCCGAACCAAACTCTTTTGGTTCGTCAAACCACTCTTGTCGCTATCCATTCCCTGACGTCGGGGTATGAAAGGCAAAGTTTATTTTTTATTGTTTATTGTTTATTTTTTCAACTGTACTACAAGCAAACGTACATTCATTATCATTATTATTATGATACAATACGTAATAATATTTACAAGAAACGTGAGTATGAAGACAGTAGAAAAGGAACCAGATGAAGCTTGCAAGCTTTTCTAGTCTGGCCCTAATAACTGAGATGTTCTTAATTGCTTACACAACTAGAATATATAAATACGAATATGACTCCTATAACATTTACATGATTGCATACAAAGAATTGCTGCTAGTTTGATGCTTACTTTTAGCCAGATTTTTAATTATTTATTTATTTGATTATTTATTTATTTATTTATTTATTTTTTTGCCAGATAAAATTAATTATCCACATACAATAACAAGAAGGATTTCTTTAAGTACTTCTTGAATAGATTAAGGTTAGGGGCATTTCTTATGCTAATGTCAATAGAGTTCCAGAGAGATACCCCGCTACTTCTCACGTGAGAGTGCGCAAACATTGTCCTAGGATATGGCTGGAGAAGATTATCTCTTCTTCTTGTTGGATAGTTGTGATGACAACTATTAAGGTTGAAAAAGGAATGGAAATAAGGAGGGAGTTGACCGCTGTTGTGCCTATACAAAAGAACGCCTAACTGGTAATTGTAGTGGTCCTTTAGAGTTAGAATATTATAATGGTGAAAAAGTGGAAGAGAATGAGTGTATGGTGAAGCTTTTGATATAGTTCGTACAGCCCTCTTTTGAAGAATAAAAAGCTTGTCTGTATATGTTGGCAAGGCATTACCCCATAATAAAATACTATAAGTAAGGTGTGGTAAAATTAATGCATTATAGATAGTTAACAAGGAACAACTAGGAATATAATGTTTTAGTCTATTCATAACACCGACGATTTTAGAAACGGATTTAGCAACGTTATGAATGTGATCCTGCCATGTAAGTTTATTATCAATTGTAACCCCTAAGAACTTAGTAGAATTTTCACTACTTATGATGGTGTTCTTAAAATTTATAGTAAAACGTGCAGTGTCACCTTTCATATTATTAAAAACCAATAATTTAGTTTTACTTATATTTAAAGATAACTTGTTTGACGCTAACCATTCAGAAACATTTTTTAACTCTGAAGAAACAACTTGGAGGGCTCGACTGACATCAGGATTATGATAATAAACAGTTGTGTCATCGGCAAATAATATAAACTTCAGTAATTTTGACGACTTATACATATCATTGATATATAATATAAAAAGAAGAGGTCCCAGTATTGAACCTTGCGGAACGCCGATATTAATATTATTAAGATTAGAGTCCTTCCCTTTAAAACGGACAAATTGTTTACGATTAGAAAGATAACTTTTAAACCAATCAAATGCCACACCCCGTATTCCATATCTGTACAGTTTGGTCAATAAAATTTCATGATTTATAGTATCAAAAGCTTTAGATAAATCGATAAATAAGGCCACGGTGCTGACTCTATTATCTAGGTTACACACTATATCATCAACAAACTTTAAAGCAGCCATATATGTGGAGTGATCCTTCCGAAATCCATACTGCCCGGAATATAATAGGTTATTCTTATTTATAAAAGCTGATAATCTATTGTATGTAAGTCTTTCAAAAAATTTTAGAAATAGCAGGCAGAACTGAAACAGGGCGGTAATTAGATACAGTTTCAGCTCCACCAGATTTATAAATTGGAATGACCTTGCAATTTTAAGTTCATTCGGGAAAACACCTTCAGAAAAAGATAAATTCAAAATATGAGTAAGAGGATCAATAATATGGCCATGTATCTGTTTTAAAATATCATTGGTAAGGCCATCATACCCTGGGGATTTCCCACTTTGAAGTTTCAATATAGTACTAGCTACTTCCTCATGACTCACTGGGTGTAAAATAAAGGTATCTAAAACACTAATATCATTGAGATAACAATTGTAGTTATAGTACGTTACATCTATTTTAGAAGCTAGATTTTCGCCTACAGATGTGAAGAAATTATTAAAATCATTAGCAAAATTTTGCATGTTATTCGAATCATCATTTGTATGTAAATTCTCAGTTCCAGTCGCATTAGTGTTGCCACCCCCTCTGTTCAGTATCCCATTAATACCAGACCAAATCTTCTTACTGTTATTTTTATTTTTACTAAAGTACTCATAGTAATACGATTTCTTGGCATTTCGAATTACCGCAGTTAATCTGTTCTTAAAATTGCGATAATGCAGTAAATTCTGTTCTGTGGGGCTTCGCTTATACGCACAATACAATACATTTTTCTTGCGAATGGACTTTAAAATACCAGAGGTAATCCAAGGTGATTTCTGTAAATTTTTCTTACACTTAATTTGACGCATAGGACAGTTTCTTTGGAAAATATCACAAAGTTTATTATTAAATTTAGTAAAAGCAGACTGAGCGTTATTGTCACACAAAATATCATGCCAATCAGTAGAATCTAATTCCAGTTTCATATTCAATATTTTAGAAGTACTAGTATCACGCTTAAAAATAGCAGGCCTAGTGAAATTCCTTCTACACTGACTTAAATGTTCACAAATAATAGCAATGGGATAATGATCAGATAAATCAGTTCTAATGATGGTGGATCTAGTTGCGAAATTAATATTTGTAAATATGTTATCAATAAGTGTTTCCGATACTTCTGTCACCCTAGTGGGTTTATCAATTACAGGATAGAATGAGAATGATAATAATGTATTTTTAAGTAAGTCCGCGTTTTGTCCAGACAGTAGATTAACATTGAAATCCCCTGCAATACAACAAACTCTGCGATCATTATTTAAGGTATTTAAAATACTATTAAATTCAAGAATAAATTCATCAACATCTTCCCTTGGAGGTCGGTAAATAACTCCAGTAATAATTGTTTTACAAACCGCCGTTTTAATTTTCACAAATAATGATTCAAAATGATTCGAATTAGTTATATTATCCATAACGACAAACTCCATATCTGTTCGAACATAAAGAGCTACCCCTCCCCCACGTCTATGTGATCGTCCTTTACACACTAGTGTAAAATTTGGGATGTTGTACAGAGCAGTATAGTCATTTTCATACAACCATGTCTCAGTGATTGCAATTATAGAAAAGGGGTAGTTGTTAATATTGCTTATAAAATTTATAATCGAATCAAAATTTTTGGGTAAAGACCTGGCGTTTATGTGTAGTATAGAAAAATCCACATTACTATTGCTACTAGCAAACACATTGAAATTTTCGAAATCTGAATAACAACAATCAATTGGTACCTGTACAAGATTTGGATCTTCCTCGCGTATCATTTAATCAATAATTGGTAGATAAGTAAATAATAACAAAAAAAAAAAAAGACTGAGATGAATACAATACTTAACTTAATACCCAAAGTACTTACTTCAGAGCGTGGAAATCAAAGCTGATTAAGAGTATACCCTCGATGGACGGGTGACCCTGAGTAGATGCGTTAAAGCATACTTGACGTTTCCACTGAAAATTCAAATCTGCCAAAGTGAAGCATTAAAACCTGTAGATGTCCTTTTATTGTATCACAAGTTGTTTGGATCATGAGGTCACCTTCTCACCGGCAAAGCAAGCGCCTATTAGCAAGAGCGGTCCATGTTTCAGTTGAAACTTCTAGGCCACTGAAGATTACTACGCAGTTCATATTGCTCAATTTTTCCATCCGAGAGACTTTATGATTTTATCCATTCTTTGCTCCTTAACCACTGTTAACGGTCCTCAATTCTGAAGAAAATAAAACATAACTTCAGTTAGTTTGTCACTCTTGTTCGAATTATAAGTTGCTCATTTATGAAGAAAAAGCACCCGTACGGTGTTTTTGTCGTAAAAAATTTCAACTTCAATAGATTGCTCGGACGTTTTAAACTGTAAGCGAAGAAGGGTAACGACCATGTCATAAAGAACAACAGGTAGCAAAAACGATAGAAAGGACTCTCAAGAACGCCATACAGCCACTCCAAAAACCGCATAAGTCAAATACCCCTCAAGGAATATACCTCAACGTGTAATGAGATTAGAGGAATCCTTAAATAAAAATCTGTATTTATGGTTAACGTCTTTTAATCTACAAACACGTACGGATCACCAAAATTAACAAGGCAATAAATGAAAACGCTGTAGCAGTCCATAAACCGGCTACTGTACTGTACTTTCAATTCGCTCGTGAAAAGAAGTTTTTTCCGTAAAAGAATGCAATGATTTTATTCAATGCGAATGCATGAAGTTGGTTAGTTAGATGGAGTTTTACGGCCCAGTTTCCAACCAATGCATGTAAGGATAATGTCAGCCTCACACAGCAGTTTATATTACCCCCTCCCACACACACACGTACACACAAACCCACTTCTGTTTGTATTAGTTAACAAATAAGATTACAATATTAGAACACATGAAGCAATTATATGACTGTAAAGGAAATTTCTGTGAAGCAATCATGATGCGGTATGCGGTGCTGGTCACCAGTTGTTAGTAATGGGCAGATAGCACTTAAATATTTGATCAAAGTACCCTACTAGCTTTTGATCTTGCTTTCCAATCACCGTGACGGTCCACTAAGTCAACTAATTTCTCATCTTTTACAATACGTTCACTATTCGATCTAAAATTGGAGTCATCGGTACAGTGCATGATGGGATTACGTACTACATAGAGCACAATGCACAATGGTAGATCGTTCTATTTAGTTATTAATTCTTCGGTACATGAACCAGCCAGCAGTCGAACTCCAGACCTACCTGCTGAAAGTCGGATGCTCTAACCAATTGACCATGTAGACGGATGGCATAATGTCAATAATACGTATGAATGTCAGAGAGAACAACCATTTGAACAAGCGTAGAAACCCATATAGTTGAGCAAATATGAAACAGCACAAACTTCAGATTTGTTACAAACATGAAGCCATCCCTAAAAGCACGAAACTCGGTTCTGAAACTGTATTTATGGCACTCTGGATTACGATTCACCTGCGTATAATCAGTCGCCATCTTTTAATGAATTAAACTCTTCCTTCAGTTCTGAACCAAGCATTAAAAGGTAGCAACTTTTGAAGAGAACATGGTTGTGTCGAAGATGTCACTTAATTTAACATAAAACTCTCAAAAATCATCACCTGCATGACTATTTGCCATGGGAATGGTAATCTATCACACATACACACACTCATACACACATTTTAAATTAATGTCATGGCCTTATGGATCTCTTTCACTGACGTCACAAGCCCAGTCCATTTTGCTTGACAAAGTACGCATGGACGAACCCGATCAGCGCGTGTGCTTAGTGAGTGTAAGCAGCCATTATTGTGGTCCATCAGCTTTAAGTCGTCTTCATAAATTGTCTACATGAATTTCAAACCCTCATATTCAGTGAAGTTTGAGCAATCAAGGTAGAGTTTAGTGTGCAATCATCCTTGTTAAAAGTAAGCAAGGAAATAGAAAGATTAATAGGTGAAACCCCACTTATGATGGACTGAAAGCAGACGACCGATGTGATGACTGTTGCTTTTTGCCCGGCAGTGGGCGTGGTTACCCAATTATGACGTAACGTGAAAAGCCTCTATTGAAATATCCCAATGGAAGAGACACTGGTATACTTTCAATTAAAAAGAGTGGTGGGGTGTACTATGTACTGTTACTCAAGGCTGTACACAGCCTTGTTGTCTGGGGTTCAAAAAACAGTGACCCTGCAAAAAAGAGCACCAACATTCAGGGGTGGCGCCAGGATTTGCCCGACAGGGGGGCCAGAATTTCCAGGCCCCGACAAAAGTGATGTTATGTCCAGGTGGGAGGTGACTAGGCAGAATTTGAGGCGCGCAGAGCGCGCCGAATTTTTTTGCTTTCTTTTTAACAAATACTTAAAAATCTGGAGTTTGTTTGAAGAAAAATTAAAAATTTTGAAAGATATTTGGCTATTGGTAGTACCATTAAAAAATTTGGGGTGTTTATTGAAGAATCTGTCCTTCATATGGGAAAAATAGAAAACATTACATATGCGACAGCTGAAATTCTTTTGGGGTTACGCATTAAATCGTACTAGACCTACGTACTAAGGCTTCAAGACGAGACTGGAAGTTTGCCCGGAAAGTCTTTCCCTTTTTCAAGTTGAACGAAGATTTGAAAATTAAGAGATTATTATGTTGGAGAACTTTTGGAATTTCATGTAAGAAAATTTTGTGATTTGGTAAGGTTATAATGAAAAATTGGTTTTTTTTTTATTAAGAGATATGCCTTTCAAGAGCAAAATTAGGTTGTATGCTGGGTGATTAACAGAGTTGGCTTTGGTTATTTATTGTGTAGAGTATCCATCGAAATTGGAAAATTTTGCCACTTTTAACAATCTGAAGCTTATATTGGAGAAAAATTGTAATTAAATGACAGTTTGGGGGTTTTATGAAGATCTGACCTTCTCATGAGAAAAATCAAGTAGGGGTGATCTGTAGTTTTGTTGGGGTTACTGAATATCATCATGCAGATTCAGGCCGTCGGACCATATTGGAACATTCTTCCGAGGAAAAAGTTTGGCTTCTCATACGGTATATCTGAAGTTATATATTTGACTTATTGTCATAGGTGTACGGGAGCGTTTTAGTTTGGGAGGGGGCAGAATTGGTTTTTTTTTGGTCCGAAAAATGAAATCCTGCCTGAAATTCTATCTACGTCGATGGAACAGAAATTTTTGAAAAGTTAAGACCTCAGACAGCAGGAAATGGCATTTCACGGGCTCGTAACTAGAATTAAAGAAGTCATTACTTTGAGCTTTCTTTCGCAATAAAATTTTCACTTCATAATACTGCCCCAAAACGAAGAATCATTTACAAACATGCATTGTTCTGTTAAGTAATCTGTTCGACCAAAACACTCTCTATGCGGAGCGCCACCATCAGTTGGCGCGGAGGGTACAGAAAATTGTTAAAAAATCTAACGCTTTATATAGCCGGAATGGCATTTCCCAGACTTGTTACTAGAAATGAAGCAGTCGTTATTTTGAACTTGCCTTTGAAATGAAGTTTCACTTCAATCGAAAAAAACCAACTTGGTTAATGATCAGAAAAGTACTAGATAAAAGGTACTGCTACAATTTGATGTAATGGCCTTGTCTCTTTTCGGAGGAAACTATGTAACGGAATTGAAAACATACTATAATGTTTTGGACTACATTAAGAACCTTCGTTGAATTCAATTGCAAGGTCGACTAAATAGATGAGTTTTTTTTTTACGTGACTGCCCGAACTCCAGACTATAAATGGTTTTACGTCCAACGTATTTGAAAATTTGTCACGTTACAAGGTGCCGTCATATAAATTTTCAGTCAGACTTATGGGGAGACATTCTTACACTGATGTTTATTATTATGTGTAGCTGAAAACGATATTCATTACCGTTGCGAGAATTCGGTGGTCCGGGCAAGCCAGACGGCAGACCTATGGGCACTGCATGCACATGAACAATCCCTCGTGCGTTTTTGTAAGGAGAATTCGGAATTATGAGTTTCCTTGAAGAATGTGGTCTTCTAGTAAGAAAATCAAGACATTTGTTGCCAAGGGGTATTCTCCGTACAATTTACCTTACTCTTGTTTATCTTCATCTAATCTATTGTTCTACAGTTTGGTCATGTACAAAAACCTCCTACCTTCACAAACTGGTTCTTTTGCAAAAGAGAGTTGTTCGCTATATTTCTTTATCCGGACCCCGTGACCACACCAGAGAGTTGTATAAGTCTTTTAATCTCTTGAAGCTGTTCGATATGATCAACCTTAACATTGCTTCTTCCACCTATCGTTTCATGCACAGCCTTTCACCGAAATCATTTTCAAAATTCTTCACCAAAAATTCTTCAGTCCACAACTATTTTACTCGTCAATCTCTTCTCCTGCATACTATTGTTAGCCGTATCCCATCCTCACAGTTGACCCTAAGCTGCAAAGCTATAAACTGTGGAACTCATTACCTGATTCATTAATTAACAGGCCAAGTATAAATTCTTTTCGAAGAGGTTTCACCCAGTACTACATTGCTTTGTACTTATTCTTCAGTAGTCTTCATCACCATTTTATATGCCAGGTTTATTATAAGGATATAACTTCATGGTTGACTTATCATACTCTTAAAGTGAATGCATTACATGTTTTTGTCACTATGCGAATTTTGTTTGTGGGAAGCCTTGGGCTTTCATGGGTTGGAAATGGGGTTGTAAGGTGTAGTTCTAGTCTTGTAATCTTAGTCATTACCTTTCCTTTTAGTTCATTGAATTTTCCGTCCTTTTTTCTCTTAAATTCTTTTTTCTTTGTGCTTATTTGTGTTTGCAACACAGCTACTCTAACATGTTTTTGTTGTATTGGGGATCTCTCTAGAAGCCCCTCAGGGTTTTTTAGTTTTACTTCCATCTACTTTAGTGTTATGTATGTATTCATTATTTTGTGTATCCATACATTTTGATGATGTAGAAAAACAAATTAACGAAACGAAACGATATACCAAGTTTCACTTTAGTCCAACTTTCCCTTATTGAGTTATTGCGTACCCAAGCAAGTGTCAAAGACACACAAAGACACACACACACACCCCAACCTGACTGCATTGGTTCCTTTTGCTAACGCAAGGAACCAAAAAACGAAGTTTCCTTCGAACTTTTCCTATTTCCTTACTCTAACTTTTATATTTTCGCAATACAAGCCAAACCACTTAAGGCCCGTTCTGCGCGCCAAACATTTTCCTCTAAGCTATCCAGCGCCTTTTTTCGGCGATTCATGTTATCCCCCCGTCATGGTAATTGCCTCTTGTCAGGCAAATCCTAGAGCAACCTCTGTAATTAAGGGACCAATTGGTTGCAACAAACTGCAAAGAGACCTTAGACTACTTCTCATTGATCAAATTAGCTGAATTTAATCAAGTTTTGAAAATAGCAAATGTAAGTCTCTGTACTCAGCCAACAGTTTGCAAACACTCGTTGTCTTTGGGGACATAATTGTGGGCCGGCCACTTCATTAGCATGCAGGGAACATAACATAAAACATTACGTACATGAATTCTCTAAAAGAGTTGCTAGGGTCGATCCATTGGTAATCTGGGATTTTGCGGGCTTAAAGGTCTGATGCCATCATTAAAATGATCTAAAGACACTAAAAAAGTCTTCGGAATGACCCGGTAAGGAGTCGAACTCCAGACCCAGCTGCGGTCGGATGATCTCACTTGGCCATGCAGTCGGTTTGTGTAAGTAGAAAAACCCGGTGTATATATGCTATCTATGAATTGAGTTCAAATAAAGAATTGAAATGTCATGAATAACACCTTCCTGATGAAACTCAGGGATCATAAAGGATTATTTTAAGAGTAATTAAGTAACATAGCTCCATATGAAATGACCCTTAACATGTAACGTGTCTCGAATTCAATGTAACCTGTATGAAAACAGCAAATGTATAGATGGCCTAAAATGATTGATATAATCAACAAATTATCATTACAAAACCTAAACCTATGTTAGCTTCACAAAACTAGTGAAAAGGGGGGCTTCAACACCTAGGAATACCCCTGTACAACAGATGGAGTTTTGTGACTTCTCAATATTCCTTGAGCCAGCTAGCAGGGAAAATTGTTTGGTATACATCATACAAGTGTTTGGAAGAATCACTGCTTCCTCCCCAATAAAAATAATAGCTACTTAACACTGGAGGACAAATGGATGCAGTTCCATCCCACAGGAGCCTGAGGTATTTTTCTGTGTGTATAACCTCTTACCAGGGAACTTCCAAACACTTATATGATATATACCAAACAATTTTCCCTGCTAGTTGGCTAAAGGAATATTGAGAAGTCACAAAACTCCATCTGTTGTACAGGGGTATTCCTACGTGTTAAAACTCCCTTTTTCACTAGTTTTGTGAAGCAAACATAGGTTTAGGTTTTGTAATGATAATTGGTTGATTCTATCAATCATTTTAGGCCATCTATACATGCAAGATTCTGTAACATCAACAGAGCAGGGTATACTCCAAGTGCACTAAAGTACACCCACTGTGAAGTTGGGTTCCTGAGATGATGTCATTCTTGGTTCAACGCACTTTCACATTTTTCGGCTGTTGTGCTGGAAAGGATACCATTTCACTTGAGCATTTCTCTTTCGTGGGGTGGGATTTTTTTTAAATAAATGATATTTTTGTTGATAGATAGTGTCAGAGAATGACACCAAATCATTGTGACTAAGTCATGTCATGGGCTCTTTAAACTTTCTTCAAATACCTACGATGAACCCTAAAACATTGATATTTTTTTCTAAACGTAATGATTTGCGGCTGAATTTATGAATCAGTGGACTCACTTATAAATTTTTTGCTTCTAAAATTACGGATGATATTTCCACAAATTTTACTTCTAAGAGTAGTTTACGCGACATCAGATTACATACAAGGACACCTTATTGTTTGAAGGGAAGGGAAAATCCTACCCTCATGAAGACCCTCCCAAAGTCGTTGTGACGTAGCACACTGCACCACTCACCTTTTGAATTAATTCCCATCTACGTCACTGACCACATCCAGCTGACATCTTCTATAACCTGAAATCCTCACATATGATATTGTGGAAGGAAGGCCTAAATTTCCACGGATAATACGGATTAATTCCTAATTAACAATTAGTCCCCTTACCCCATCCATCCCAGTCAAGTGTAAAATTAATGCATTGCTACTTCACTTCCAGCTCCCTGCTTCAGCTATAAGATGTGAAACTCACAGGCCCAATCCTCTCACCCCAAACAGTCACCAATTTTCCTAACCATCTTACTTAATCCCGTCCCACAATTCATCCTCATCCAGACACAATCTCAGTTTATTGCTTCCGGGTGAGTATAGAAAAGCTCACTATACATCATGTATAATCAAAACACTCTCGGTGTAGTTCATGCATGATGTGTAATAGAAACTTTGGAACTCTGTATTGTTTGAAAGAGTTGAGCCATTTGAGAACTTCTGTTAACCTCTACAAGAATTGTAGTTTGGGCTGAGAGGATTGACCCTTTGAACTGACATCTTGCTGTTTATAAAAGAAATGTGTGTAGTTTTGCGTAAAAGCGTTATACTTTGCAATCGAAGGCAGACAATCGATAGTCCCAGTCTACATCAACAGAACGGAGGCGTTATTTGCACGACTCCTCCAAATGCAATGTAAACTGTTTTGTATGAGTACATATAGTTAACCCTCTTGCAGGCAATGTCTTGGGTTTCTTAGCACTGCTACCATAAACACTGGGAATTCCAGATTCAGTTCAACCTTGAACTGCTACACGCTCTGATGGGGTGAGCCCTCGGACACCCGGGCTTAGAATGGGCACCCGATGGGTCTGGCACCTACGAAGATACTCAGTTCGCAATTGTCGGGGTCACCCTTGCAACCCTTTTTGCACTCTGGCAGTATGAACCAAAGTTACGCTGCTGTCCAAATTCAATACACAGACGACGTACAGCCAGTGTCTCACGAAGACAATTTCGCGCGTTTAGTATTGTGACTTTTGCATTTTTGCAGGCAAAATAGTCGCAAAAACGAACATGCGAATTCACCTCCATGAGTGAATTTACAAACTCGCGGAAGCAAATTCGGACGTTTATATTTTCTACTAGTAGGCTAAATTTTCAAAAAAGCAATAGTTACAAGAATAAACTTGCGAATTCAGTAAGTATGTCTCACATGAAGACAAGGGCGACAAAGCTACGCCATACAGTCGCAAAGTATTCGGACTAGTCCACCAGCGTAAAGAACGGAAGGCAGGGGCTGTCCCCCTCCTAACTCGAGCTTTGGGGGGGGGGGTTGTCAGTACATTAACTTATTTTTTCGGTAAATTCGTGCATTATCGAATTCCAATTAGACGTGAATTCCTCTCACTCGATCGTTAACATTTCGTTGCCAGCCGTCATGCAGATTTCAATGTTAAGAGTATCATGGAAATAAACGGAGATAATTATCCTTGGATGGAATGAAGCTGTAGCCTACTCGTGTAAGTTGTCGGACGAATGAAAATTTGCAATCCTTTCTGTTGAATGATAACAAGACATCTGCGGGATGTGGCTGTTGTTTCAAAATTAGTTTGGAAGGCTGCTTTTGCCCTTTAAACACGCATAATGGCCAAATGGCTCCTTTTGCTCGGGAAAGACTGAGTCAAACTTCCGAGGAATTTTCCCCGACTAGATTGTTTTCCCCAGAGTACTTCCACCAATGGGATCTCAGCATTTCTTCTTGTCTCTCTTTTAAGATATTTTGAGACTTAAAATTGCATATATAATGTGTACTAAGCAGTAAAATCGAAATCAAGTTATTGTCACTGGCCTCCCATTAGGAGCCATTCATGAAAGATGGTAGTCTGCTACCCCAATTCAGGTTAGAATGACTCCGTTTTCTCTTCATGGACATAAATAAATGATGGTTATATAAGGTGAATAAGTCCAAATGAGGGATTGTAGAGGCCGAGTTTGTGAGCACGTACACTCTAAAAACAGTTGGGTAAAACTTTGCCCAACCTGAGCACTTTTTTAACCAAGTGCTGGGCACACATGCCTCCTACCCCCAGTTGGGTAAAAGATTACCCAACCTAGTTGGTTAAAATATTTTGCCCAGCAGTTGGTCAAACTTTTTACCCAACAAAACATTACCCAACTTGGCTGGTTAAATGTTTTGCCCAGAAGCTGGTCAAACTTTTTAACCAACAAAATAGTACCCAACTTAGCTGGTTAAATGTTTCGCCCAGAAGTTGGTCAAACTTTTTACCCAACAATTTGGCCCATGTTTTTAGAGTGTATATGATTTTGGCAAGAAGATGATTTAACAATACCCTAAAACTTACACCGTTTGCCCTCCAAGAGTGGTTGGGGGCACCAGCGACGATGCACTTGGTTAATAAACAGTTAAGTGTGTAGTTTGAAATAGCAAACTCAATCGTACACTTTGTATTTCTCCTCCCATTGATTACGTGGCAGTGAAAACTTTTTTTTCTGTAGGACCATTGCTCTTAAAGTAATTTCGTCCAGATTTTTACTGCTATTCTACCGCTAGCTTTTTATTTACCAGATCCAACCTTATTCAACCATGAGATCTTATAATAACCACTTTTATTACAAAAATTATATGTAAAACTTAACTGATCTTTTACTAATCATCTGATTGGTCAATTACATTTTACCCAACTGTAGGGTACTTTAAAACTTATACCCAACACCTTTTACCAATACCTGGATTTTACTCAACCTTAATTTGCCCAACAATATGCGTAAAGTTGTTTACCCATTTGATGGGTAATAATTTGCCCACGTTGGGCATTTTGAAGTATGCCCAACGCTTTTTACCCAACTGTTTTTAGAGTGTAGAAGGATATTCTCAGCCTAATATGGTGATGTCGGTTCTCATTTCTTAGAAAAAAAAAACCGTCGCAACAAGGAGAAGCCGAGCATCGTCTTTAAGTAATTACCTTTATTAGCAATCCTGCTTGTAATTTCTATTGGTTACTTTTCCTGCAGATCCTAGCGCCAGTGGCAGCGCTACTGAGAACAAGAGGGGGCATTTGCCCACTCCCCAGATTTTGCCCCCCCCCCCCTCAAGTTAGGTCAGCTGGGAGTTAGGTTAACCGAAAAATAAATAATATACTTTTCCAGCGATTTCATTTTTTATCCAGAAATATACTAAAACCTCAGAGCTTCCAGGGGGTTCGCCCCTAGACTCCATCCCCAGGAACGGGCGCTTTGGGCTTGGTTTCGCTATGAACCCGAAAATGTTTGTCCCCAACAATGTCCTTTGCGCTGTGCTTTATTGCCCCTCCCACGAATCTGACGTTCTGACGCCTTCACTGCATGGATCGTTTTTGATCGGTCTATCGGTCGCTCGGTCAATCCCACTGGCTTAAGTCGGACCAGATAAGGCCTTTTTTCCAGTTGTGGCTCACTAGCTTGTTTTCCCTGCTCAATTGCTTCTGCTGATCCCCAAGTCCAATGAGTATAGGATCTAATTTTAGTCTTCATTATGACCAGGTCGACAGTCGAATTCTAGACCTACTGGCTGCAACTCGGATGCTCTACCACTTGACCATGCAGTCGGGTGGAATAATGTCAATATAGACGAATGTATGTCAGAGAGAACATACATTTGCACAAACATAGAAACACACATGGAAACCCATATAGTTCTGAACAAATATGAGACAGCGCAAACTTCAAATTTATTAGAAATATATAGCCATCTCTAAAGCACAAAACTCCGTTCTGGAACAGGATTTATGATACTCTGGATTACGATTCACCTGCGTACAATCGTCATCTTTTACTGAATGTAACTCTCCCATTGGGTCTGAATACCGCTTTTAAAGGTCGTAAATTTTCAAAAAACATGGCAGTGTCAACGTATTAACTTCATCAAATATAACTGTCTTTAGATAATCTAATGTATGACTAGTTGCCATGGAAATGTTAATCTATTGATTATGGAAGTATTCCTGTCTACACACGACATTTGAATAATTAATTTAGCAACAATTTTAGGGCTGGTAAAAATGTTGCCACGAAGGAGTGTGTAAAACAGGAATTGGTAAAGTCGATAAAGCCCAAACTCTCGCTGAGATACAAAAAATTAAATTATATCTCCACCGTTAGACTTAATTTCCTTTCAGCTGCACGCTGTCTTGAGTCAGCAGCCGATAAACGATAATTTGATTGTAATACTGAAAAAGAAGGTTCTTGAAGGAAAATGGGTTTTTTTATAGAATGATACGTTGAAGTCGTATTCTAGCGGAATAAACAACAGTTTTTACCAAAGAAATAACGATATTCAGTTGAACTGGTGGCTGTTCTAGAGACTAGGGAGACAATTCTAGAATGGGGGACGGGCTAATTATCAAAGCGGCCAAAATTAAAAAAAATATACAATGCCCGATTCCCAATTTAAAGTGGCCCAGAATAGCCACCACAGAACATGGGCTTTCCGTCCAAGTTTCCATTTCGAAACACTCAAATCTTGATCCTATAGGCCTAAGATCATATCCTTATAGAGTGCTTCCAATGACGCCACAAGCCCCTTTTGCATGGTAAAAACTAATGTAGTATTAAAGCTAGCTAAGAAGCATCTGACGACCGACGTCATGACTGTTGTAGTGGACGTGGCTACCCAATTATCGTATCACGTGAAAACACTCTGTTGTGGACAGGCACTGTTACCCAATGCCGTACGCAGCCATTTTTGTCTAGTGTTTAAGAAGAGAGATCCTGCCCGAAAGACCAAAGATATAACAAACATATATAGATACCACGGACTTCCTAAACATGAACAGAGCATACTATCCGTAGATTGTCGCTACCGTACGTGTGAGTATACACGAATCCGATCAGCGCTTGTGTTTTGTAAATGTAGACAGCCTTTAGTGAGGTCAATCAATCTTATATCGTCTTTATTTATGGCCTACATGAACTTTTTACCCTCATATTCAGTGAAATTGAAAGAATTAGGATACAAATTAATGTACAACCATCCATAATACGGGTAAGCGAGGAAATTGAAAGATTAAAAGGTAATACACGCCATCTATTGCCGACTGAAATCAGTCCATCACTTGCTGTCCGGATTCGTCTATAGGCGTAGCAAGATGGCTGTCTGTCATTGTTTTGGGGGCGCTCCACCATTACCAAAAGTTGCTCTTTGGCCAAAAAAGTGAACCCTCTGGCCGCAGTCCCTAAAAATTGCGTTTGGATGAATTTTTCAATGTGTTAAAAGAAAGTAGTGAACGGTTTGTTACATGTTTTTGATAGTGGTTGAGTTGGAGATTATTCTGTGAGAAAATGGTTGAAATTGGTTACACCTGGGCTGACTGAGAGGCTTTGGAATGTCAGCGGACCTTTCTCATATTCTGGGTAGTGACAAGGGGGGCATATCACTACTTTTTTATTCATACGCCTCTAGCTCAAAAAGTCGATGGTCATGGTATGGGAATTCTTATGTGCCATTAATAACCAACTCGTAAGCTTCGCATTGATGGTACCCTCACTGGCTTTGAAAACTTTGACAAGGAATCAGAGTCAGAATAACGAAGCTAGTTTAGTGTGTAAGTCAATGGCAACAATTAATGGTGGTGCGCCACCTTTTGTGTGTGGAAGTTTGGACGTGCTCAAGTAGCTCAATTCGACATATTTTCCAAGAAAGTTGATGTTTTCAAAATAATGCAAGGTAAGGTCAAAATCGTTGCACGGATTGCAGGAATATGATATTGCTTCCCATTCAAGTTTAAATTTTGGTGAAAATATTACAGATCCTTCGTCAAATAATGCAAATTATAGCTTCAGGGCGGCCATCTTGGTGCGCTTTTTTTGCCCCAGGCAGTGGTGACAATCTACGCATAGGACGTACACGTTATGTGTCAATGTATATAGATGAATCCGGAGAGCAAATGATGGTCTGAATTTAGTCGACCATAACTGGGGTCTATCACATTTAAATCTTTCAATTTCCTTGCTTACCTGTATCGTGGATGGTTTTACACTAAATTGTATCTTGATCCCTTCAACTTCACTGAATACATGGAAGCACTACCTCGGAGGGTTTGAGATCATGTAGAGAATAAATGAAGACGATTAATGACTGATGTACCCCACTAATGGCTGCCTTAAGTCACTAAACACAAGCGCTGACCGAATTTGTCTACAGACGAATCCGATCAGCGTTTGTGTTTAGTGACTGTAAGCATTTGTTTATTGTCTAAATGTAATTTCAACCCCTTATTTACAGTGAAATTGAATGAATTTGGAGGCATTACAGTGTACAATCATCCATGGTATAGGTAAGCAAAGAAATTGAAAGATTAAAAGGTTATAGACCCCAGTTATGGCCGACTGAAATCAGACTATCACTTGCTGTCCGGATTCGTCTATAGGAATAGATACCAAACTTAAAATGGCCCGGTGACTTCTCGTGGAGGCCAAAACGGTGGGGGAAGAAGTGCTGATCGCCGCTCAGTCGTTTACAGGGCACAGGAAAATTGATATCTTCCGGTATTATAAATACGCGTGATTTCAAAACATTGCAAATCTCGCAAACACCATTCTTCGATAAAATCCACTTACATGGAACATTTCTTGCTTTTTCGATACCTTCCACTTCAGGACATTTGCACATGAACTCAAAGTGACTAGTTTTTTGTTCATGGTTTTGCTAATGGGCCAGTTTTTATGGTATCTTTTCCAGCGCAAATCTATATATAGGCATTTACATTCTTACACGCTAACAATGACAAATCAACTACTGCGTTCGTTTTCCAAGTGCGCAGATGTACGCGTCAATTACCTCGGACCATGCACAGAGAAATGTATTGCGCGCGTATTGCACTGGCATTAAAAATGCACGAACGCTGACCTCTTGTCCCAATGGAAATTTCTGTCACGCATCCAAGGTTATGCGCACAGATCACTGAATAGAACTATGCGCATGTCCAATCAGCACTTCCGCCCCTCGATCCGTTTGAGCCTCCGTGAGGAGGCAGCACGTCTTACAGTGTAGGGATAGGAGTTTGGAATCTACGTTTATAATATCTTTGCGAAAGATCTAAGAGTATTTATTAACTAGAGGTCACGGTCTTATACATGCCCTGTACAAAATTTTGGCCAATTTGAAAGCAAAAGTAAGGTTCAAAATGGTTTAGTCTCTGACGGACAGTCGTTGTGCTGTGCGCATCAAGCGTTCCAAAACAGTGACAACATTTTGACACTTTAAGTAACTGAAGAAGAAGCATTTTCGCTCCCGTATTTCCTGAAGATTAACGAACAGCGCCACTTTTGACGCCAAATGAATGTCATTTTATCTTCATTTCTATAATGTCAGAGTTGGCGTTACAAAATTATGGCATGTCGTCTGTTTCTGAGATCTATTTTTTAGCCGCCTCGCTAACGCATAGACTGTGCAACCGTATGTAGTTCTGCCTACCTTCGAAACATACTAGGAGTGCATAAAGGCTCCTGTTCTCTAAATAGATGATGTAGACTCTTACTTTTAGCTTGTCGCGGTCTCCTTGAACAACTAGTCCGAGGCAGAGTGTTTCTAAAATGCTAAACGTTGTCTACATACTCAACAAGTAGACAACAATACACGTACACAGCGTTTATTTGAAGGCTATAACGGAACTACCCATGTTAGTTGTATGTACGCTGTATGATATGACTGGTAAACAGCACGCGCGCTTTGGCGCGTACGTCAGATTTTATCCACACACGTATTTTGTTTTGTTAAAGACGCAGACGCGTGCGCGCACACTGAAAGTTATCAGTTTATGCACAGGGCGTGGACGCGCCTCATATAGTAGTGTATGTGTGCCCAAGAAAGCACGCATTTCTTTTAGCATATGAGACGCGATACCTCGGAATTGGCTCTGAATTTGTGCACATCATACTAAGGGGTTCCGGATACGCAGGCAAGCCCGATGAGTGGCAAGTTTATCACCGAAAGTACACACAAGAAAGAACTGGTTGTTTGAGACACTGCAAAATTGGACCTTACTTTTGCCTCCATGTATGGATTAGACAAATCCTAAGCTAAAGCCTAGGATTTCTATGGCATGGACATTCCGCCATTTTGACCTTGGTCTCTAGTTAATACTCTTAGCGAAAGACTAAGCTGAGCGCCACCATTACTTTGGACGGAGTGTAGGCTACAGAAAATTTTGAAAATCCCCACCCCTCAGAAAGCTGGAAAAGGCATTTCTCAGGCTTGTAAATAGAATGTAAGCGATTGCCGATTTGAACTTTCTTTGTAAGTGAAAAGTACATTGATCAGGAAATTAACAGAAAAAATGTAGTTTGTCGGGGTAAACTTTTGACATTGTATACACAGGAGAGCCGCTAAGATGTAATGCTTGTGCATGCTTATTACCATTTCGTTTATGACATTACAAACTCATCGCCATCAGATGGCTCGGAGCGCACCCGATTTATTTAGCCGAAAACACCTCCCAGATCAACAAGTTGGAGATGGCATTTTCCAACCTGTAGAATTGACTTTCTGCTGTTTATTTACACCTCACCCCACCCCTTTACTAGTAAATGTTGGTTAAATAGCAGTAAATTTGTTTGGGGGTTCAAATGTGATTCGGGGCAAATCGGGTGCTTAGTTTAATGGTGCCATTTTGTATAGAGATTACGCACGTGACGTCAGCGCGTTTCATTTTGGCATACTGAATGGAAATGATCAAAGGCAGTCGCGATATTACCGAAAAGCGCGCACAACAGCACCTAAGTAACTATTGTTGTAAATGGACGCCTGGATGGAAAAACAGAGAGATGCGCAACGCAAAAACAGATTTGGTGAACAGCTAGGCTTGACGGTCTTTGATATAGCCTATTCGAGATTGTGTTCAATCATAACGCACACCAATTTCTTACATTTTAACATTTTTTTCCTGAATAATTTTGAAAATTTAAAAATTATACTTTAAAAATTTCTGGGGAATTACCCCCTGCCACTCCCTCCGCTGCGTGAGACCCTGCTGTTACCTAAAAAAGGACAAACGTATACCATGTTTCTGAAGATAAATAAATATTCTATCCGAATGGGTAGGTACCAATTAGAGCCCCTAAATTCTTAAAGCGTCCGGTCCAAATTGAATCGAAAAGGGAACAAATGAGTACTGAACCATAAATGGATCACGTGTTATCGGTTCGAAATGAAGCCAATCTAGTCAAACATTTGACCCTTTATTGGTTAAAAGCTCAACTGATACTTTTCTGGTTCAATTTGAGCTGGACGCTTGAATTACTGTTAGTATGTATAGGCCACTACTACCCTCATTTCTGCTAACTATGCCCACAGATTTTATCGAATTTGTTTCTAATTGTATCAATTAAAATTAATTTTTAGCTTTTAAGTAAACTTTTTGCCATAAAGTAGGCCTAATAAATAACAAACGCAAATGTTAAGAGACGCAATGTTAAAATTCCATAAAAATAAGCTAATATCATGATTAGCTCAACTTGAACCACAGGAATGGTGATTTAGTTAGAGTAGTGTATAGTTACTGTGGATAAAAAAGAAACCTATTCACTGGTTGTGCAGGCACGTCCACAAACATACATGAATTGTAGGCTACACCCATATCAACATGCAATCTTTCAATATACGTTTTATGTCACATGTTAAAATATTTAATTTTAAAATATTTAAAATGATTACGAAGCTAAAGAGTGTTTTCACGTGGCTGCATAGCTGGTTATCCGCGCCCACTCTCAGGCAAAAAATCAACAGTCATCACGCCGGGTTTCACTAAAGTTTTTGCAGTAAAGAAAGAGGTGCATGGGGGCCGGTGAAATCGGAAAAAATACTCAATGGCAATGTACCTTTAACACGAAAGCCTATTGGTGCCGACTATATAAATATTTTTAATCTGTAATAACAGCTAATCAATCTGTACAGATTAACAGATTATTAAAATCTGTATTTACAGATGAATAATCTGTGAATACGGCACAGATTATCACCCTAGGTCGGGTGGACCATGTCCCCCTCAGTCGTCTGGAAGGGCTGCCCCCTTTGGGGAGAAGATCCACTTTCGTCGGGGAACCTTCATCCATACAAAAAAGAATATTAATCTGTTAATACACATAATTAATCTGTAATTACATATTAAAACCATTCAAAAAGGTGGGACTAATAGGCTTTTGTACTTAACAGTACAGAAAGTTGTTCAAAAGTCCACCACTTGAAAACGTTAGTTAATTCAAACAACGTGCGAAGCCTTTTTGTGTCACCTACGCTGTACTTAACACAATTTAGACAAATTGACAAGCAAGTCTAGAATCTTCATTTTATACAACGGTCACAAAAAATAACGATTATTTTTAAGGAAAAAGGAGTTGCGAAAGATTGCAAATTTGGGATGTAACTTTATGCATTACTTCTTGGAAATATGTCAAGTTGAAACAGGTAAATAAAGTTTAAAATTAAAGGAATATTTATTCTAAAGGTTGGACAATAATTCTCATTCGTTCAGCCATCACCGTCAGGGCCTCTTCAATAGAGAGTTGGCAAATTCTGCACTTCCGACAAGGTCACATGACCATGACAACTGTTTCGCCTATGTGCGCATGGCTGGCAAATTGTATTATTCCTGCATTAACATCAGCTGCATTGGTAATGGTGTTCAAATTCGTGATGCTGCATAAGCGGAAAACTGCCCGTTAAGGTGGAGATACAACTTCACCTTTGAAAGTGTGGCTCCGGTCGGGGGTGCGGTGGACCATGCCCCCGTCAGGGGAGGCTGCTACCCCCCGTTGGGGAGAAGATCCACTTTCGTCGAGGAGACTTCATCCAGACAAGAAAGACATAATTCCTATAAGCTGCAGTCTCCACCCACCCCCACCACCACCCCCACCACCCCCCCCCACCCTCGAAATCCTTATTGTGCTTACGAGAAGACTGTATTCTTCAAGAAAAATGTCAAAATTCTCATTTTTTTAAAAAAAATCCTAAAAATTTTTTCAATATAAGCTCCAGAACATTTTGAAAAAAGCCAAAACGTTTTCTATTTACACCGTTTGACAAATAATACTTTTGTAACCATAATCAAGATCAGTCTTGATTTTGACCATATGAACTTGGGTAGATTGACCTTAAATAAAGACTCCAAATTTTCAATTCTCCCCTATAAGCAAAACCAAATTTTTAAACTTTCTGCCATTAAACTTATTCAGTGTGTAACCTACAGATTTTAAAATACACTTTAATGGGAAAGTTTAACCATATTTCAACTTAAATAGACATATTTGATGTGTCTTATTGGCCTAAAGACATATGTCTCTGCTTTGTCCTTTCTTCGCACCAAGTATGGCTACCCTCTCCATTTTATTAAGCAAATTTCTGACCATGTTTGCACTTTCTCGTTTTGTTATTCATTTAAACATGTTATTGCCAGAGAAAAGCTCAAAATAACGGCTGTTTTTATTCTATTTACAAGCCTGGGGTAGCATTTCCGGCTGTCTGAAGAATTACAGTTTCCATTTTTTTTCTGAACGTTTCGTGCCAACCAGTGATGACGCTCTACTAAGATAATCCTGCTGACCCTCACCCATTACATTTTTCCAGTTCCGCCACAAACTGTTTTGCGCCCCCCCCCCCCTCTTCTAGCAAATCCTGGATCCGCCACTGCCATCTATTTGTTTAAAATTGTTCTCCAATAAAAAAACAAAAAATCTGTCACACAATTACAATTTTTCTCCAATATAACCTTCAGATTTTTAAATGTTTGTTAAAAATGGAAACCAAATTCGAGAAATTTTCAAATTTACGTGAATACTCCGCACAATAAAAAACTCAAGGTACCTTCTATCACACTGACATTCTACTAAATTTTGCTCTTGTTAAGGCAGATCATTTGAAAAACACCCCATTTTTTCAATTTCACCTAACCGGAATGAGTGATTTTCGGTCATCAATTTCCAAAATCTCTCTTATGTCAGCTTTAATTTTCACTTACTTTTTTAGAAAAGGTTAAAGGTTTTCGGATAAATATCAAGTTTCGTCTGAGAGACTTAGTATTGTTATTATTATTATTAAATTATATTTCTAATAGCACTTATTCTAAAAGTAAGCTCTAAGTGCTTTACAACAAATACTTTAAAACCAAAAGAGGACGATAAAGCTTTAAACAAAACACAAGGAAGTTAGAGCGATAAAAACGTAAAGGCAACAAAAAGTTCAGGAAGGAAACAAGACATTAGCACAACTATAGAGCTAAATAACAAACCAGGTCAAAAGAAATCATTAGAATACTGTTTAAAAAAGAAATTCTTTAAAATACGTATAAATAAACATAAAGACGTGACAGATCTAATTGAAAGCGGTGACTGGTTCCATTATTTAGAGGCATAGACTTCGATCTCCCAATCGAGAAAAGGATTTAGGTACATTGAGTAGTAGCTGAGAAGACGACCTAAGTGAACGAATCGGTTCTTAAATATTTAATATTAATATCAATTAAATATCAATAAAAAAAATCAGGGGCAGATCCTTTAAGACAATTTAAACACAACATTAATACTTAAAACACACACGATATTCAACAGGCAACCAATATAGTTGATATAAAATGAGTGCGATATGATCTCTAAAGGGAGAACGAAGAATAAGCCTAGCCGCCGAATTCTGTATCAAGTGAAGACGTCTTACATACAATTTGTTCACACCAATAAGGAGGGAATTTGCGTAATCTAATCTATGGGCGGCCATCAGGGCGAAAAAGACAACACCGCCAAACAGAAAAGACAAATATCAAAAGGAAAAAAACAAGGCAAAAAGGAACAATTAAACGTCTAAAGAAAAAGACAAACGTCAAAAGGAGAAAACAACAAACCCCAAAAGGAGAAGACAACGCCGAAAGGAAAAGACAACACCGAAAAGAAAGGACAACGCCGGAAGGAAAGGTCAAACGCCGAAAGGAAAAGACAAACAGGCAAAAAAGACAACACAGCAAAGCAGGAAAGACAAACGCTAAAAGGAAAAGATGAAAGTCAAAAGAAAAAGACAAAGTCAAAGACTGGCGTACGAAGGGGGGCATTGGGCCATGCCCCTCCCCCCTCACGGATGCCAAGGTCCTAAAAATACGAAGCCATACTTTAGTAACACAGATTTTACTTCAAAAGATAGCGTGTGGCACCAGATTGCATGTAGGAACACCCAATTTCTCAAACATTTTTAAAGGGGAACGATTGTCTCTGCAAGGCCCCTCAGTGATGCCATTTTTTCTTCTTCTTTTTTTTTTTAATTGCTAAAAATAGGAAAATTATGTCAAATTCCAAATTCAACTTAAAAATCCCGCTGGTGGCACCGATCACCTCTAAGGACACCTGCCTCCCTTTCAAAGGGAGCGGCCCATCCCTTTCCCGTCCTGCATAGACGCGTACGAGACGAGGACAGGGAGGGGAGGGTGTTCAGGTGCGTTGAGAAATAGTTTGCCATTTATCACGCAAGAGATGTTAAGGGTAAAATCATTAACCGACGGGAGTTCGAGCAGTCACAGAAAGTTTCATCAATTCAACGGATCTTTAATTTAGCCAAGAGTCACAATAGAGAAACAATAGCATATTTTCAATTCCGTTATACAATTTCCCCGGAAAGAATAAAGACAATTTAATGTAATAGCGGTAGTACATTTTATTTGGTAATTTTCTGAACACTTAGCATGTTCCTGATTTTATTCTTATTGCAAACAAAGGCTAAACATAAAGACTGCATGTTTAGATTCTCTTTTCAAGAACAGAATCTCAATTTTCGGCCATCTGAGGGGTCGCGGTTATTTCCTAATGGTTGCGCTCCACTTAGATAGTCCTTCAGGTAAAATTACATTTTGGGGGTCAAAGTAGCTCTTAACAGCTCTTTGATCACTTTGCAGTTTCCGAACATATTTGGAAGTGAGCATTTTATTGCAAACGAAAAAGAAGTTAGCGAATTGTTAGATTCTTCAATAAGTCTGGTAAATGCTATTTTCGGCCATCTGAGTAGTCTGACTTTTCAAAATTTCTCTAAGCTCCGCGCCAACCAGTGGTGGCGCCCCGCTTAATATTTATGGCAGAATAAACTTTTGTGGCCAAGAAAAAATCAAACTAAAATGCTCCCGTTCACCTATACCGATCGATGCTCTTTTTTGACTCCTAGAAGTATGCAAACTTCATGACAAGTTTTACTTTGAAAGGTAGCGTTAATGGCATAAGATTGTATGTAAAGACACAAAAGTTTCAGTTTTATCCTCATGTACCACCACAATTCAACTTTTAACACTGTTCCTATCAAAGTCGAAAATCTTGCACCATTTTGCATCTAAGCTCCTTGAAAACGCCAAAAATTTTCCCGTCCTCTTGGCCAGCGATTACTCATACTGCATGTTCCCACCCCCCCCCCCCCCCCCTTCATAGAAATCCTGTGTACGCCACTGAAGTCAAAAAGAAAAGACGACCGTCGAAAGAAAAAGGCAAACGCCAATGAAAAAGTCTACAAATATTAAAAGAGAAGGTCGAGCGCAGGAAATTTCCTGCGCTCGAAAAGAAAATCTCAAGAAAGACTTAGCCAGTCACACCGTTCGGTGTGTTTATTGTCAGTTCCTAACAAATATTAAATGTTATTGTGTTAACGTTCCACTTACAAGTTACATACGCAGCCTAACTTTAACACACACTGTGGCCTAGTATAACTTTAGGCCTAACGTCAGTTCGCGCGAATCGAATGCTTGTGCATACAGTAATTCCACATTTCAGGATTAATTTCACAAAGTGAGAATAAATTTCATGAAATCCGGTGATCATTTCCCACAGGTCACCTGTTTTCAGATCTAGCAACTCTCGGATATGTTAAGTTTCCTTTCTCATTATAACTTGAAGCAACTCAAATATTCCCTGAACTGTTTAAAATTGCCAAAATGTTTCATACTTGTGGAGAGCTTTTCGGATAGGTGGAAACAGTTTGATGACACCCAGTGTGAGTTAGTACCACGGACTTCGTATACATGGACAGCGTGACTTTCCTATACATGGACAGAGCATACCTTACGGTACACTATCGTAGCGTGAGAAAAAGCGCACCAAGATGGGTGTCTGCTATGGTTTTGTGTGACAGTTTGGACTTGCTCAAGTGAATTAGATTCAACAGATTTTGCAAGAAAGTTGAAATATTTTTGAAATATGGCAAGTTTAGGTCAAAATCACTTCACGTATTGCAGGAATATGATATTTTTCCTCATTCAAGTTTAAATTATGTTTAAAATATTACAGCGTCGTCGTCAAATCACACAAATTATAGCCTCATGGCGGCCATCTTGGTGCGCCTTTTTGTCCCAGTCGGTGGCGACCATCTACGGATAGGACGTACACGTTACATGCTCTGTCCATGTATATAAGTCCGTGGACAGAGTATACTCTGCTCGTTAGAAAGGCTCGGTACGTGTGAGTATAGGCGTAGCGAGATGGCTGTCTGCTATGGTTTTGTGTGTGAAAGTTTGGCCTTGCTAAAGTAGTTAGAATCAACAAATTTTGCAAGAAATTTGAAATATTTTCGGAATAATGCAAGGTAGGTCAATATCACTACATGCACTGCAGAAATATGATATTGTTTCTCATTCAAGTTAAACTTCTGTTAAAAATATCACAGAGTTGTCTCCAAATCATACCAATTAGAGCTTCACGGCGGCTATCTTGGTGCCCTTTTTTTATCCCAGTCGGTGGCGACAATCTACAGATAGGACATACGCGTTACATGCTCTGCCTATGTATATAGGAAGTCAGTGGTTAGTACTCACTCTCTCTTCTCCTTTTGATGTTCTCTTGTCCTTTTGACGTTACTTTGTCTTTTCCTTTGCTCGTTGTCTTTGTTACATTACGTTAGTCGATCGTTTCCACTTCACTTTTGCCTTTTCCTTTGACTATGGTCTTATTTTTTACACGGTTGTCGTTTCCTTTTGCCTTGTGTATTTTCCTTTCGGCGTTTGTGTGTGTGTGTTTTTTTTTTTTCTGTGCTTGTCCTTTCCTTTTGACTTTGTCTTTTCCTTTTGACTTTGTCTTTATCTTTTAGCGTTCACTTTCCCGTTTTGCTGTGTTGTATTTTTTGCCTGTTTATCTTTTTCTTCTGGCGTTTGACCTTTCCCTCCGGCGTTGTCCTTTCCTTTCGGTGTTGTCTTTTCCTTTTGGCGTTTGTTGTTTTCCACTTTTACGTTAGTCTTTTCCTTTTGGGTTTTAACTTTTCCTTTTGCCTCTGTCTTTTCCTTTCGGGGTTTGTTTTCTCCTTTTGACGTTTGTCTTTTTCCTTCGACGTTTGAATGTTCCTTCCGGCGTTGTTTTTTCCTTGTGGGTTTTAACTTTTCTGTTTCGCGGTATTGTCTTTATTGCCCTGATGGCCGCCCATACTAATCTATATATCACAAGAGCCTGAGAAAGAGTTCTAGTAGCATCCTCATCAAAAAAAATGACGAATCTGAGCAATAGATCGAAGATGATATAGTGCATTTTGACATTTAGACGTAACAAACTTTTCCATTGACATTTCAGAATCAAATATTGCACCTAGGATTTTTACTTAAGAAGAATTAAATATAGTTACGTCATATTTAAAGATAAAGATGCTCTCTTGATATGATACCTACTGCCAATTAAAAGAAATTCAGTTTTGTCAAAGAAATTTGAATCCACCGTTTAACGTCCTTGATGCAGGCTTCTAAAGTTAAAATCTGGTCGTCCCGCATGTTAGAACCGTTAAAAGCAATGTAAAATTGAGTGCCATCTGCATAAAAATGGTATCTCACATTGCATTGCCTAATGACATCAGCTAGGGATGCAGTATAAAATGTAAATATAAGAGGACCTAATACGAAACCAGTGGCGGAGCTGCCATATGGTCAGGGGGCGGTCCCCCTTCGACGGACCAAAATCGTCTGTCGGCGCCCTTTTTAGGTTTTTAACATATTTTACTCTTGCACCATTATTGGCAAAAGACATAATTTAATAGCGTTGTTTTAAGGCTAAGATAACAAAATGCTCAAACAGCCATCAGTTACTGTAATATCTGCACTTTATTCTGATGAAAAGGGTCATCTTCTGTAATACAGGGATAGGTTTTGCCGAGACGTATCTTCATGCTTTATACGCACTAATGAATGTTGTCGTTGTGCTAAGTTAATTGCTTCCACACCAAGCGTGATCATAAGCTTACAAAATACAGACTGGCATTAAATTCACCCTCCCGGCCAATAAAAGATGTTGCAAAGGGTGAAACAATAATTGTAGCGCAAATAGCCCTCTTGTTGTCCGGGATAATTGTCAACATAGACAATAAAAAGAGTTTATAAAGATACCATAATAGCTTCCACAACATTTTTCAAAAACATTTAAAGAGAACATTCGGGTCAAAATAAAATAAAACTGTTATCATAGTGGTAATGGTTTTAGAGTTTTAATGATCAGTTTCCATTTTGCTTTTCTTCAAGTTACCATTCTCATGATAAATGGCTATTTCTGACACTGCACGATGATCCCCTGAAAATGCTTATTTCTGTACTTTCGTAGTCTCAAAAGCCAGAAAATTGCATCTAATAAGCCTAGGTTTAGGCTACTTTTATTTAGTATGAATTCGGTATCTAGAGACCCAAGCAGACCTTTTGTCTTGGATATTTCTTGCAATGTACTCAATAAATGGCTATTTCAGATTGGTCACATGATGTAAAATACGTCAAGTAATGTTTCTTCGTGTAATTATCTTGATTTCCAGATAACAAAAATGTACACCTTACGGTGATTAATTTCCATAACTTTTTCCCCGTGTGAGATTTGCTTGCTATTTGGCTCCAACAGGTTTAATCTTTATCTTCACAAAGTAGCCTATTACTACATTAGAATCTTAAATCGAGACCTGACAATAACACACAAAATAAAATGACCGCCTTTATACTAGAATGTGGAAGAGAGTGATAGAAACATGGGCGTCGGTAGGTAGGGGCAAGGGGGGAACTTGCCCTCCCCTGGAAAATAAGAAAACCTGAAAAAACGAAAAGACATATAGAAAAAGAGGAAGAGAAACTAACATCAACATTTGTTAACAGTTCACTCAGTGTTTTCCCTGTTTATATGCGGTAAATAGGCTTTAGAAATCACATTTCCAGCTATCTGAGAGACATTTAGGGCCAAGATTTTCTTGCGCTCCGCGCCAACCCATGGTGGCGCGGAGCTTTGCCCCTTATAGAATTTTGCCTAAAAGAATTTTGTCCCCCCCCCCCAAAAGAAAAAAAAAATTTTCTCCTGCGGAGGCCCATGGAAAGAAAATTCAAACATGGTTTAATAGAAAAACTTGCGGAGGAGAAAAGTCAAAGTAGTCTTCTACCAGGTTGCAAATCAAATGGAAAGTCTGAAAAGCCGTGTCCCCGATCGTGCTGAGGCTCAGGGTATTTACTCCTTCGAAACACCCCTGTAAACCATTTTCGCCCCCTCTGACCGAAATCCCTAGCTCCGCCACTGTACGAAACCCTGGGGCACACCAATATTCAGTTTGATAGGACAGTAGGATTAGATTCAATACCACCAACAGTTACCCTTTGTGTTCTGTCAGTTAAGTACGACTGTATCTATTCAAGTGCTCGATCCTTTATGCCATAATGTGTTGACGGAAGCTTTAACAATATCTTATGGTTTAAGGTGTCAAAAGCTGCACTTACATCAAGAGCAACTAATTTCTTTGCTAGAGTCTCTATCAACTCCGTTGAACGGGGTGAAGCAGTTTCCGTTGAGTTGAAGGGTTAATAAGCTGACTGGAACTTTTTAACCAGACCATTTACTGAAAGATGTTCATTAAGTTGATTGGCTAAAATCTTCTCACAAAGTTTAGAAACAAAACCTTTGTTGGATATGGGACGGTAATTTTTATAATCATTAATTTCTAAACCCGATTTCTTTAGTTAGGGTTTCACAATTGCCTCCTTCATAATTGATGGAAAGATAGAACTATTCAATGACAAATTAACAAGTTTGGCAAGGAAGGGTGCTGGATCAGCTCTACAGAGTTTAACAAGGTTTGTTGGAAGTGGGTCCAGTTTACAATATGCATCTGACGAATTTGCAATTAGACTAGCTATGTCATGCTTCTATGTAGAAACAGAGGCTGCTTGATGCACTAATTTGTTTCACCAAGATTTTTCTCACGATCTATCTCTCCCACACTGGATTCAATACCGGCAGATATAGGTAACACCTTATCCTTAAAAAATTCAGCAAACTTGTCTGGCATGCTCTGAAAGTCCGAATCTGACGGATAAACATCTGCTTTACCTCTAAGCATTCTGTTTGCAATAGTAAACAGTTTTTCTTTGGTCGGTTTTTGAGTCAATAATTCTGTTCCTGTACTACTTTTTCTTAGCCGTGGCACATGACGAATTGACGTAAATTACTTGAGATTTATGGGCTAAACAATCAACAAGTACCCCAGATTTCCTCGCTTTCCTCTCAAGCCGTCTGTGATTGATTTTCTCCAAGAGGGGCATGGTTGTCCAAAATTGCACTTACACTTGAATTGTAACACTGAACAGCATCCGAAACACATGTTAAGTTATTTTCATGTTACTGTAGAGCTGCAATATCTCGACGGAAAGCAGTGATGTCCATAGAACTCAAATTCTGTGACTTAGTACAACTTAAAATTGCGTGACGCAAAACAAATTTCAGTGGCTTTTACATCTTTCTGACTTTGCTGATATGAAGGGCAGGTTCTTCCATTAACACCCCGAGTTTTAAAAGTCCTTGCAAAAAGCTTTTTTTTTTCAAAAATGTCAAAATTTACTTGAAAACAAGCTCGAGATTTTTAAATATTCGTTACATAGAGCACCAGAAATTTGAAATACTGCCTGTCGCGTCTCACCGGCTACCCTTTGCCTTTGCCGGGGCTTCGGGATGCTGCCTTCACCCCGTCGGGCAAATTTCGGCACTACACCTGTACCTTTGACCCATTCCCAAGATATTTTCACTGTAAACATCTGTCGAGTTGTCTTTTTCTGAAATATGAAATGTTGGAATTTCTTCAGCTAATTTCAAAAAATTATCGAAAGTTAGTGATATATTGTAGAACTTATTTTACCTGATTTTGCTTCCTTTTAGAGGAAAAAGTGTTTCTATGGCCTTGGAATGCTTCCTGTGTTCTTGCATGGTATACTGTGTAGAGAGGTATTGTGAAAGTCAAATATGCCCCTGTGATAGTCGTAGTAACCACAATTTACTACAAGATGCGGTAGATTTCGGAAAACCGATGAAATGCAGAGACTGTAATATGAGCAGTACAATAAGCTAGTTCAGTAATTTGTTGGTACATGAAATTGTGGGGCACAGCGTGGGGTATCTAAACCGAGCTCAGTACGTATCGTACAGCGTCAGTACATGCATACAACACCATTTAAATGTCTAGTCAAGTCGAACGAAAATAGGGGTTTCACTGCTACTTTACGGCCGAATAAAATGCAATTTTCGCACCCAACGATTTAGGCACAATCCACTGCACTAAACCATACTAGAGATCCCTCCTTATGTTATGGATGGACTAAGAAAGAATGATTTCACCAAATTTTCATGTGAACCCAAATTTTGGAATACGTCTTGTAGGTGCGAGGTTGGTTTGTTTACCCCGACGATTTGGAAGATGTGCGCATATGCGTAGCCACCAAAACGAATTACCGAACTGGCTTGTTACGGCACCGGAAATTAATGCGCAATCTACTACTTTAATTGAGTGAATAAGTTAAGTTCGTTACTTTATATCTCACCTCAGATTAATTCTGTAAAATTGAAAGTAGGGCCATTTTTATGTTTAGTCTTGTAACAAATGTTTTGAAATTGCAGGCTTCATTGCACTTAAATGATTATTAGACACATGCAGAGAAAGCAGTATGCACGCCTCGATGAGGGAATACCTTTTTATACTATTGTACCCCATTCTACTGTTTATTCGTCTACTACGATGTAAGTCAAGACAAGCAACAAAATCGTTACAAGAGGATAACAAACGAAGAACTTTGAATCAAACGCAAAGCATAAAATATGCAAAATTTCTAAATTTCAATGGATTACAATTAATACTTTCAAATCCAGTTTGAGCGTCCCAAGGCCACATAGAATCAAATCGGGTGATATGAATGAACTGGAGATTTCTGTTACAGTAGTGAGTCATGACGCGGTATGCCGCTCTGATCGTCAGTCGCTGGCAATGGGAGAAGTTTTAAAGATTTCATCCTTACAGTGTTTATTCCTGTTTTGTTCTTGTTTTTTCAACCACCATCTACTAAGTTAGTTTATTCCCCGAGTTTTGTAAAATCAATTTGATCAAAACTTGGTATCATCAGAAGTACATGATGGGATTTCATATTAAGTAGGGAGCTTTTATTTAACAACATTTCCCTGCATTAAGTCTGATTTTCTTTCCAGACGTTAACAATGTATAAAACTTTGGCCTCCATCATTTTGCTTAAAGTAACAAACGATTATCTGGGTTTATAGTCTTCGAGGATGAGGGGAATTGGTCTAGCTTGTAATATCTCACTGTCGTTCAAAGTCCACCTGCACTTTCAACTGCAATTTTCATTAGAACCGAATAATCAAAGCAAACCTTTAAAGAAATAATGGAAAGTTTTTAATGGGGTATTACGAAAATAACACATAGGAAACAAACAATTTAAACAAATAATGAAAACCTATTAAATGAAACAACGTAAAATTTGAACTCGGGTGGAACATAAAAGAGTTGAAAGTGCAAAAGGGTTTCTACGAAATTTATTACAGAAGATATATAAATGTCAACATGTGTGGTAGTCATCTCTGTTCAAAAAATAAAATAAATACATTGAAACCCGAAACTAACTGCCAACCGTTTTTAATATTAAATCCTGTTCCGCCTTCAAATATTAAGTATACACTACTGGTGAAGAGCCACTTCAGATACAATTCATTCATTCATTCATTTATTCATTTATTTGAACCATAAGAACCATAAAAAAGCTTACATACAGGCCTACATTACTTTTAATGGTAAAATTATCTGCCTGATTGTTCAAAGATGGGGTTACCAACTACGACATAGTTATTGTACACTTTGTTAAAGTAGGACAAAAAATTTTACATTTTGTTGTTTGTCTTTTGACACGATACATCCCACATCACATGACTCTCACCCCTTAAAACAAATTTGTACAAAGGTAAATGCGACCACTCAACTAATCATGGTCTAATTTTATTAGCCATAACATCAGCATTAATCTTTCATTTTTTTTTTTTTTTTTTTTGCTTACTGTGTCATGGATGCTTGAATACTAAAATTCCTCTTGATTCCTTCAATTTCAAGGAATATGGGAGCTTACTATAGAACTGCATGTAGACTATGCCATTGAATTAAACGTAGCATGCTTTTAGTCTCATGTTGATTTAAATTCTTGCAAATAAAATATAAACAACTAAGTACTTCATTGTTGTAATAGATCAAACAATCTGATGTTCAAGTTTGCAACTCCAGTGATTATGAATTCTACATGTTTTACTACCATTTTATGAGGTCACTTTGGAAACAAAGAGTAACATTTTTTAGAGTTGTGCAATGTTTGTGTGTAAAACTTTTCTCACAAAGTGACGTGACTGTTATATTTACATCAGGAAGGTGTTATTTCACACCTCCCTGTTTACATACTTCATTCCCGATCAGTCACAACACCATACGATATAACAAGGGTTGAAAGGCTTGATGTGGTATAAGATTAGTCACCCTAGGAGATAAATTTAAACACCGCTCATTCTTCGCTCATTCTTCATTTCTTCAAAAAGAGGAATTTTAGTGGGTCATGAAATCTTAACAGCCATGTTGGTGTTTCCTGTGATCTACACTCCCTGACAAAAGTAAATGAAATGTGTCACATTGTTCGCTTCCCCCTTTCAATATTGGCTAGTTTTGTAAAGATCTTATACGGCACAAGATTGAAGGGGAGGAGGGGGTGGAAGCTGAGTTGAAAGAATTATGGGCCCACTGCGTCACTGCTACAGCGGTTTCATTGTGGACGATTTTACAGAATGAATTGCATGTATTGACAAATTACGATTAAAGCGAGATTAAAGCGATTTCTGTTCGGTTTTATTGTCCGATTTGGTGAATTTCAATTAAAAACGTCTCCATCTTTAGTAGGAAAGAGTTTTCAATTTTCCAGCATGTATAAACATGTATGGCTTGTGTAAGAGGATGAAGAAAATGAAATTAAAATCAAAGCAATTATTTCGTGACGACACATCGACAGACATCGTTTATCGGACACTAGCACAAAATTGGATCGGCTTTTCTAACAAATATCGCTCTGCATGTTGATCGATGTTAGTTATGAAATAACAGCAGAACAGTTTATCGGAGAGCAAATTGGGATCAGTTCTCGATTTAGCGTGCTCCTCCTGAAACCAAACTCTGATTAAAAAACTTGGTTTGATTTAAAAAACATATGCACAATAAGAGTTGAATTTTGAGTTGAATTTTTGAAAGTTTGGGTGAACAAATCCTTCTTGGGCAACGAATAACTGAATTTTTCTCTGTGGGAAACTAATTCTTAAAATAAAAACTATCAAAGTGCCCAGTGGCGGCCTTACGAGGGAAAGAGGGGCATTTGCCCCCATATTTTGCCCTCCCACCAAGTTAGGTCAGTTAGGAACTGGGTTAACCGAAAAAAGAGTAATATACCTCTCGAGAGATTTATTTTTCCATCCAGAGATTTGTTAAAACCTCAGAGCTTCCGGGAAAACGCCTACCCTCAGGAACGGGCGCTTTAGGCTAGGTTAAGCCTAGGCCCAAAAATTTTTGTCCTCTACATTACCCCTTGGCCCTTAGTTTGCCCCCGCCCCCCCCCCCCCCCAATTTTGACATCCTGGCGCCGCCACTGATACTGCCTTGTCGTATTTAAAGGGAAATTCAGTCACCCCAACTTGAATAAGTGTAGTAGACTATCCTGTTTCATGATTGGCTCTTGAGAATCATGTAACAATATTTTTATGCTCAACTGTGAAATTTATCAGGAGTATTCTGCATGTTTAACTTGAATATGCAATATTAAAGTCTTTTTAGATATATAATGAAAGGTACGTTTAAGAGGAATGAGAAGGCAATCATAAGACTTAGCTTTTGCTTCAAAATAAGTTTGGGGAGGCATTGGTGCGAGTAAAGGGAATATAGTACGAAACAGATTTATATAATCAATATGAAATAATACATTATGTATTTAACAAAAAATGCTGCTAAAAATTAGCGGGCAACAAAAGATTTTTACAAATAGTAAGTTCCATTAAGAGATATTTCTTCAACGGGAAATATAGCCTACTTCCAACCAAAATATTTTTGACCAAAAACTTATTTATGACGGAAAAAACATTTGCAACCAAAAAATATATTATCAATGAAAAGATATATTTCCAACAAAAAAATATATTTGTCCCCCCCCCGCTCCTCCCCTTTTGTAGAGAGCCCTTCAATGGGTGATCTTCAAGCTTGAGCCTCAACAGCTTAGAATAAAATAAAAAGGGCCAAAATCACAAAGCAATTTTTTTTTCTGTAATTTTTATTGAATTGTCAATCATATGGACTCATCCATGTTTACAAAGGGCGCCATGGCTACTTGTACTCATCCATGTTTACAAAGGGCGCCATGGGTGCTTTACAACACGATTGATTAGGTGCGCTTACCACGGAAGCCGAGAACGGTGGGGTAGGGAAACTCGAATCGATTTCTCTGTACCGTCAGTCCAACAAAAAAGAGAGGGCGTACTTCAAGAACGTATTGTTACAGCATGTAAAGTACTGCATACATCCTCAATTTTAGTGGACGAGTCTCAATGCTATTGGAAAACAGAGCCGTTTAGACAAGAACAGTGCATTCGTACCCGTTTTTGTCTGCAACAACATGAAAATAAAGGAGTTAGTTTCAACAGTTTGATATTGTAACTAAATGAACACCAAGTCTGAAAGGCTCAAAAATTATAGAAGGTAATGAAAACATGCGAAGTATCACAACCACCTTTTTGCTCATTCACTCTTTTGCGAGGGTCATCTGCAAACAATAACTATCTCGTATACTGACGAACTTCTGTGTATGGTGTCATTCTAAGATATTTGTATTTGAACTGTGTAGATTTGCAACTTGTCTTAGGCAAGTTTCTGACCAAAGACAGTAAGACCTACAGTAGAGTACAGTCATGTTTCAACTTGCGTTTGCATTCTTTGTATAATTAACCAGAAAGCGAAAGGGCTTGGTGATTCCAAGTGGCGTAGCTAGGATTTTATTCTTAGGGGAGCTGTGGGGGGAGCTGGGTACTTTTGTAGGGGGCTGGAGTTTACTATCTAATCGTAGCGCCACCATCAGTTGGCCCGGAGCGTGCAAAGAAAATTTTGAACTTTTACACCTCCTAGATGGCTGGAAATGGCATTTGCCAGGTTTAATTGTCTTTATTTCTGGTGAGAAAAATTTGTTATTTTTCTCAGATTCAAACACACTTTTGAGATACTGATTAGCTCAGTTCATTACTCCACTGGACTATGTATCCTAGGATTGCAAATCCGGAATCCTGCTGAATGCTGCAAGCAGCTGTTCCAGTGCACGCCTGGGTAAGGTATTTCCATAGGTGTAGGGGAGCATTTCAGTTTTGGGGCAGAAGATTGGTGCCCAAAACAGGTAATTCTGTCCGTACGACAGTCAAAGCGGAGCGTCACCACTGGTTGGTGCGAAGCGTTCAGAAAATTTGAAAATTCGTACCTCTCAGATAGTCGAAAATGGCATTTCCCGGGCTTATAAAGGGGATCCAGGCAGTAGCTATTTTAAGTTTCAATTGCAGATAAACGTTCACTTCAAACTTAAATTCAGCCAGAAAGACTAAACGGAGCGCTACCATTGGTTGGCGCGAAGCGTACAGAAAATTTTTAAATATCCAGATAGTTGTAAATGGCATTTCCCGGGCTTATAGGGGGATCTAAGCAGTCGCTATTTTGAGTTTCCTTTTGCAAAAAATGCTCACTTGAAACTTAAATTCTGCTATGAAGCGGTCTAAGTGGAGCACCACCATAAGTTGGGGCGAAACGTACAGGAAATTTTGAAAACTCTTGTCCTTCAGACAGTCAAAAATGTCATTTCCTATGCTTATAGGGGGTCTAAGCAGTCGCTGTTTCAAAGTTAAGTTTGCAAAAATGTTCACCTGAAACTAAAATTTTGCTAGGAAGACTATTACGCGGAGCGCCACCACTGGATGGCGCGGAGAGAACAGAAAATTTTGAAAAACCGTACTCCTAAGACAGTCGAAAATGACTTTTCTCAGGCTTACAGGGGGATCTAGGCAGTCGCTATTTCAAGGATACGTTTGCAAAAAATGTTCACCTGAAACTAAAATTTTGCTAGGAAGACTATTACGCGGAGCGCCACCACTGGTTGGCGCGGAGAGAACAGAAAATTTTGAAAAACCGGACCCCTGAGACAGTCGAAAATGACACTTCCCAGGCTTACAGGGGGATCTAAGCAGTCACTATTTGATTAGAAAATTACCAGATAAATTGTATCACTACCAATCGATGAAATGGTCCCGCATATTTGCCGGGGAAAACTACAAAACGGAATTGAACACATGCTAATGAGTTTTACTCTATTGCGACTCTTGGCTAAATTGAACATATATTGATAAAACTGTGTGATTTCCCGAACTTCCGACTATATATGATTTTACTTTTGAAAATGTAACATAACAAGGTGTGTTTAATCGAATTTTCAAGCAGACTTATGGGAAGATATTCTCACATTGCATCATTAAAGTATCGAAAAACAAATAACCCGATTTTCTTAATCATTGCTCGTATTTGGCTCTAGAGCAGGATAGAAGGCAAACTTTTGGGTACCTGAACACCATCCTGTCTGTCCGTTGAATTAATTTGGCAATTGAAAACGTCCCAGCAATGTTTTAACCTTTGCTCGAATATTTGACCATTTCGGATAGTTTTTGCAAGACTACAGTATGAAGTGGAGACGATGAAAACCCTTTTTACATTCTACCCAAATGTGTCGCAGATCTTTGTTATTTTCCAAGTTTACTTAAAATATAGCGTCTTCTGTTTTTTGGCAAAGATTTAGAAACAGGCTTAAGAATGAATTGTTTCTTTTAAGGCGCAGGCTTTCCGAATGTGTGGCGATTTTATTATGTTTGATTTTTCGTATCTATGTTACCCTTACGATGATACTTTTCCATTTTCGGGCAAATGTTTGAAAGAATTTGAATATTCGACAATTTTGGGCATCAAGGTGTGATTATCTGTGGAATAAAAGTCACGAGTAATAGCTTTTTGCGCTGCACGAAGGGGTAGCGATTTTTTGTAACCTTGACTTGCTTTTTCATGAAAATTTTGTTGCGACTTTATGACGTTTCTTTCCTTTCACGGGCATATCTTTTTAAGATTTCGGCCACATTTAGGAATTTTCCCAAAAACAATCCCATTTTTTTAAAATTTAGGGCTTGTCCGAATTTTTTCCAAATTCCTGCCCGATTTTAGGTTTTGCGAAAATCGTACGCCACTGGGCATGTCCACTCCACCCAAGAGCTAAGTGAGGTCCAGTGATGTAATAGTGGTAAGGTTGCGACCCTTGAGACTGCATTGACCCAACATGGGTTTGGTTGTTGCACTGGCCAATGACTGGCAGCAATAGCCGTGCAAAAGTGCAAATTCCTTCCAACCATATATGACTCAATTTCACTGGAATATTCTACCCACCACACCAAGTATAATTTTGGAACAAGTTTGTGCATCCCCAGGAGTTGAAAACCCTACAGGAGATAGAAACAGGCCAAATGCTAGGAGCGCACTTTAATCCCCATCAAGGTAGCCAATTTCAGCCACTCGAAATCTGCTAGAAAATTGTCCATTCAGAAAGCCGACGAGTAAAAAGTCAAGAAATTCCGAAGATATGATGCTTGTCACAGTCTACCTGAATTTATTCCGAAATTCGGAGTGGGCCACAATTGCAGAATACCCTGCAACTGCGTGGATCTATCTCAAGTGTATCTATGTCATAGTAGCCGTGTAGCCCGAATTGATTCTTATCATCGGCCAGCAAAAATATAATTTTTTGTCCAGGTCGACAGTGGAGGGGGGGGGGGGCTACTGCGGGGGCTGGGTGATTCGGGGGGGGGGGACTCCAGGTTTTGGAGATTTCCCCAAGTTTGAGAAATTGTGTAATATTTGATTTGAATCAGAGGACTGCGAAAACAAAATGCTAACCACCGGTAATTAATTTCTGACGTCACACCGACAGAAAGCTTTTATGGGACACTCGTGGTCTGTTAAAAGCTGTCTGTTGGTGCACTCTAAAAACACATTGGTTAGTTTTAACCAATATGCTGGTCACAGTTTAACCTACACCTTTCTCCGGTGAAAATAACCAGGAAAAACGGAACAAAATTTATTGGTAAAACCAATGAATTATTTTGAACTGTGGTTCAGTTTTAAAATTTTTATGGTAAATTTTAACCAGTCTTCCTCGGTTGTTTTAACCAGGAAATGGTTGGCAACATGTTTTGTTTCTTTTTTTCCGAATCTTCCTTGGTCTTTTCTTTCTATTTCCTTTCTTGTTTTCATTTTCTTATTTTCTTCGATGTGGGGTGAGGGCTGGGTCTTTGGCGCCACGCACACACGTTTGTTAATATATTGGATTACTTGTCAGCCATAATGATCGTAAGGTTGTACCTAATGCGCTATACCTGTACACGTATCTCATCCTCTAAACGAATATGGAATCCTTTAAAATATGCTCCGGTTAGGTCAAATGTATGATAGTTATTATGGGTCACGTTAGTAGGAAATTAGAGCTCGTATGATTGAGGTACATGATTTTCCTTCTGTGACAGAGTTTTTCATTTCCTCCTTTTCTTTATTTTTATTCCCACTTTTTTTCTTTCCTTTTTCAACCAGGAGAGCGCATGCCCCAACAATCTCCAAATAAATCTTTAAAGAAGACTGAAGAAGACAGAAAACTGTCAGGCCTTGGTTATATTCCGGGGACAATTTTCAAAAGCTTCAAAAAATCAAGGTACTTTTTTTTCTCTGTATTGGTGAAAAATTCCGTCTCAATAGTATGTTGCGTTCAGAAGATATGACTTTTTAAAGAAAATATTCATTCCACAGTAACACATTGCATTGTGGGGAATCTGTGATGTCTTACCCCCAGATTAATTGAGCATCTTTTGTAGTTTTATTACATACATGCAAATGGAATATGCAGACACCTTTGCACAACCTTTGTGCTCACAAAATTTTCAGAACAAACTCAAGGGGCCAATATTCAATGTTCCACTGGTGTAAAGTTTCGAGGTCAAATCAGTTACTCCAATTTTAAAGAACAACAAAAGATTTTTGAAGAAATCTACCGGTATTACATATTATTTAACAACCTTGGAGCAACTAGGAGTCTTTTTTTCTTTGACAAAGATAACCTTTCTTCAAACAGAGTTATCTTGAGTTATGAACAAGCTATCATGTGGGGTTTAAAGGGAGTGCGATAAAAAATATGCTCATTTATTGGAGACCTTATGAAGCTGACACCGAGATATTCCTTTCACGACACACCAACACGGATGTGTTATATAGTGTCAGTCAGTCAACTCGATAAAAAGTTCAAAAGTTTATAAATTTATTCTTCGGTATGGTTCAAGTTCAATTTTGTTTTCCTTTAGCCGCCTCTTACGAAAGGCGGGAATACCGTGGTCATATTCTACAAGCCCCAGCCCATGGGGACGCCAAGTCTATAGGGTAAGCAGAAAGTCTCGCTAGGGCTCTTCTAAACTGATCAAACTTTACCTCCTTTTTTTAGGAATAGAATGTCATTAGCATGATGGCTCTCGAAAAATGAGTACCATACTCGAGCAAAAAAGGGTAGCTTTAACCTTTTTTCGAATACATTGCTCGTTTTCGTTACCTGGAATAGTTTTTAAAAACCTTCGAGTCCCGTGCTCTTTGCACTAAATACATATAAACCCTTTCCCTGTATTTCTCATGATTTTCATGTTTGTTCTTTAAACGGTAGAATAAACGGAACCAATAACATTATTCTTGTATGAAAGGCTCTGTTTTCTAGTAGCACTGAGAATAGTCCATTTACCTGTTTACTTACTTAGGATACTCAATACTTTACATGCTATATCAAAACGATCTTGAAGTACGCCCTCTTCTATGTTGTTGGAATTCATGGTACAAAGAAATCAATTTGCGTTTTCTCCCTACCTCGCCGTTCTCGGCTTCCGTAGTGCACACTTTTGTCACAGAAGTGAAACGTAGATTCCTCTTCGTCTACATTCTGCGTGCAATTGCGAGATTGCTGCACTCCCAAAACAATATGTTCCTGCGCATGCTCTCTGCCAACCAGTGACGTAACCATGACTGAGGCTATTTATAAAATAGTAGCTCATAGTTGGGAAGCTGACCTTCGGGTCACTAAATATATCAAGCCCTGATGACGTCACAAAATTTTGAATTTTAGCCGCTTATGGAAAGGTACACATGGTAAAAAGAATGGCTTATTTATTCTGTTAATTTCCAATTACGATCAAGAAAAACTATTAAAGTTACCAGACTAACTTCGCAAGTTATCATAAAACCAGTTTTAGGCGAAGCTGTCCACCAAAAGTCCCAAGTATCATCCAGAGATTTTAGGTCACCCTTTGCGAACGTTCGGCGAATGGTCACAAATTTGTCCCGAAATCACCCTGAAGCTGTCCAACAATTGCAGAATACACATTGTATGACAGGAAATATACTTTCTCACATAGGCTCGTGGATAAATTATTCCAATATTCCTGAAGACGGTTTATCCCGCTTCGTTTATGCTACGATTCTGTTTTCAGTCCACCTGTAGTTAGTCAGACATCTTGAAACGCAGTACATGATGGTAGCTGGCGTGGAGCACTGCGACAATCCAACACAATGTCATGCTTTAGGTGTGCACATACGCAAAGTGATGCGAAAGTATATATGTACATATAATGCACAAACACGCAGAACAAAGACACCTGACTTCCATATAGCATTTTTAGTGAAGACAGAAGGATAACAAGAATGGTGCCACTTTATTTTGGAAATATTATATGTTCTCTGTCTCTCAAATGACGTTTCAACATATTCTCAGCTTGAAGACGGGAAATGTGCAGTTTGAAATTTCGCAAGTGAGCTCTCACTCTTTTGGTTTTCTGGAAAAGCTTATGACGAAGACTCTAGCCACAGTTCACTACCTGACAATCGCTGTCTACTAAAACGAATTTCTTTTGAATATTTAACTTTCTATTTATCTTCAATTGCCAAAAAAATACTCAGTTACGTAACACTATGAATAAGAATTGTTGACATTTTTAACGGGTGTCCGTTTTCGCTCTGCGTGAGCTAGCTTTAGCACGGTCTCCCAAAATGCATTTCACCGCGAGTGCTATGGGTGTAAAGGTTGCGCTATAACGGTCACAAATTTGAGGTCTGCTTCCCAACTGTCACCGCGGTCTCTGGCAAAATCGCTTTAAATTTACAGAACAAAAGCTATAGAGATATATACATACGTATTACAGATTTTCTGTAATCTTTAGGTTTCTCTTTATTTTTGGTGGTGCAAATTTACAGGAAATTTTAGCTGTCACAGTGTATAAACATACATTATCAATGATAGTCAATTTATGATCAGGTTTCGAGGGATATAAAAAGTTAGGTTAGATGGAGTTTTACGTCCCAGTTTCCAACCAATTGAATCAAGTCGAACCGGCCATGGCCTTTTTTCCAGTTGTGGCTCACTGGCTTGTTTACACCTGACGCCATACTACTACAGGCAATCATCAACACATCCTTGGTTCTCATTGATTTTATTCGGTGAGATTATCTCATGAGAAATTGTTTCTGGATGACACTGGAAGGTCAGTCTTTGCCTTACTTTGAATTTGAACCCAAATTTGAATTTGAACCCAACCTGCAAGTGGCTTTATTGTTTATAGTGTCCGATCAGTTTGAAACGTGTTTGAAAAATTGATGAAAACCACAACGAAATTTATTCCTTAGCTATTTGTAGAAATGATTTGCCGTTTAATAAAGCAATAATATCTTAGACTGAGATGCAAATTGATTCGGCTATTTTATCTTTTCAAGTAATATGTTCGATATATTTTCGATAAATGTGACAAAGTTCAATGTAGCCTCTATGTAGCAACAATATTGTATTATATGAAGTACAATAATGTAGCACGCAATTTAAAACCAATCCAATTTTAGGCTAAATATACAGACACCTTTCATTTTATTGACTTGACTACACTTTTTAGCCGGTTGAGAAATTTTCATCTAAAGCCGTCACGTTTTCCCGGTGTAGTGTGAATCCTCTGGCGTATGGGACACGCTGGGATTCCTTGATTTCCGCAGCAGAAATCGCGCGGTTTTGGTATTGAAAAGTATACCTTTTCAGGTGGGCTCACACCACAAACATGCGATTCCCTCTCGGAAAACGCTTCGTTTCCCCCTCATGGTATCACTGCACTTTTCCTTTATCTAGAATGGGGTTGCTTAAAATAAAGCAGGGATTTCTTGCTCTCTAACAACTCCGTGAACAAAAGCCAGTCTTCAATAAGGGTACGTGGTGCACTTATTGTTATAAGAGTGACTGCAGTTTTCCTTTAAGGTATCGGTTTATAATTTCACCACTTTGACCTCGAATGACCTTTTAATACCACCAGAAGCGATAGAGCTACTACACCTAATATATATGTTGCACTTCAATATGATTATTGATGTGGGCTCCAGCAAACAGAACGCGTTTAGTATTTCAACACACCTCAAGTGACGCGACATAATGGCTTATTGTAAAGAAAAAATGGGTTTCTTAAAGTCAATATACTATCCAGTATATAAACATGATAAGTATGAAGTCACTCAAGTGTATGAAACTTCGCGTCAACAAGGTTGTCATAATTTGACCCCTGATGGCCTCTAATACGGCGTTCCCACGAACCCACCGATGCCCGGTGCTGCATCGTCCTTGAGTTTACGATTCAACCGCAAATAAGCTCGGTGTTTTTGATCCGTGTCCCTACGAGTTGAACCAGGGTTAACCCAGAGCGGCATAGCCGTGCTGTACGCAAGCGATGAAGTAAACCACCAATGAAATAAAAGCCAGCAAAGGCTGTGCACCAATAAAATGCAAGCAAGCATGCCTGTTGAGTGCTGTGCTATACAAAATTTGTGTTGAAAACTTGTGGGGTATTTCCTACATTACGAACATGTAGTCTATACCGTGCCTACGTACATATAGCTCCTTTGGGCAGAAAGAAAGCAAAGCGGACAACAAAGCAATATCATTGTAACTCATACGAGTATAATTTGTGGGAGTCTACCCGATATCCATAAGTTGTTTTTTTTTTTTTTTAAAGGGTCAGTGGTAACAACCAGGTTCATTATTCATAGGATTCGTTTTTGACGCCGAATCCTCACGTTCTGTTTTGTACGGTTTTGCATCGTCTCTCGAGATATGCGGTGTATCACACCTGGTAAACCTGATGAGGTTAGGTTAACGTTAGAGACAGTGAGGAAACAGGGTTAGAGCCTCGAGACTTACCGGTATATTCATACATGATATTATGACACAAATTTCGTGTTTCAAAAGGTTACCGGTACCTGCTCATAAGGTCCTTTATTCATAATCGGGAAAGCAGATTCCTTATTCATAATAGCAAAAGTTCAATATTCATAATTGGAAATAAAAGTCCGATACATGAAGTAGAAAGAACGGTTTGTTATTGATGATTAGAAAAGGGGTTACATACTCATGACAGGAAAAATGAGTCATAACAACGGACTGAAAGGGGCCAAAGGACATTTATAAGCTTTAAAGGCTCCCTGTATCTCGTAACTTGCGTAGTTCCTCTGTGGTTGCAGCCCCCTTAGGCTTCGCCCCTCAGATTTTTTTTGCGTAGAGATGAGCTGAACCAAAACACTTGGTTCGCGCCGCGGGCTAGTACGGTATCTCGTGGCAAGGGGACCCGTCCTTAAATTTGACAGGGAAACTTTTTGCTAAGAATAATGATGAAACCCTTGTTTCATCGGTGATTATAAATATTGAAACTAGCAAACTCATTGGCAAAGGGGTCAGACTGTGGCACGAGGGTAGTCTGCCCCCTCCCCATTGCGGCAAAATCTAAAATTCGGGCAGGAATTTGGAAAAATTCGGACCGCCACTAGGGATTTAAAAATTGCACGGTTTTGAGAAAATTCCTAAGCGTGCCCGGAATCTTAAAAAAAACATGCCCGAAAGGGAAACACCCTTTCTATACTTGGTGAAATAAGTATCATGAAAAATCAACAAGAATCCAAAAATTCGCTTTACATTCGAGCAGAGCAAAAAAGGCTATTTTTCGCGAGCTTTACTTCAGTTTTTTTTACGACACAATGCCCGAAATTGTCGAAAATCCAAATTTTTTTCAAGTATTTGCCCCAAAATGGAAAAGTGTCATGGTCAGGGTAACACATTTACGAAACTAATGAAAGAGATAAAAACACATTTTGGATGGCTGACTCTTTAAAAGAATAATTATTCTTCTGTATGTTTTAAATCTTGCGCACACACGATGGAAAAAACGGCTCAGTATTCTGATACTTTCTAATCTTGTCAACCTTGCCAGAAAACAGGAAACGTTATGTTCAAAGTAAAATTTTCACAAAAATGTAAACGATTACAAAAATTTGTCGCAGTCGAGACTTTCTCGGATAGCTTTCGATGTAAACAAAAATTTTAAAACGTGTCATTTATTGATAGGCTTCCACCTCTTTTTTTTATTTTTCATTTTTTCTTTTTATTATAGAAGGGTCTTCTCCTAAAATGGTATCACCTTGTTCACCAGATTCGTAACACAAATCCGAAAATTTACCTCCAAAAATATCAGCACTGGTACACTTACCAGTGGTGTAGTCAATTCGGGAGAGTCCGAGTCAAGTGACCGGCAATTTTCAACTTTCAAGAACTCGAGGTCGGACTTGGACTCGAGTCCTTGTATTTTCTCAATAGGAAAACAATCAAGCTCTGTCCGAGTCCATCGAAGCCCAAAATCACGTTTTCGAATCCGGAATCGACTACAGTCCTGAACCTTATAAAGTTTTTCATTTAATTCAAGTCCAGGCTCTCGGACGATGTGTCTACAAAAGTACAATAAGCAGGGGTGGCGCCAGCGGGAAGGGGGAGGGGGCCATCCGTCGGGGGATCCGTCGGGGGGCACTGCCCCCCCCCCCCTTGGGGAAAGTCGGCGGTTTCGTCGGGGAGCCCAAAAAATATAAAAATAGTAAACTAACACTTACAGAGGTTACTGGGTGGGTGTTTTGAACATTTTTTTGCTTTGAAATGCTATTTTAATTGTTAATACATATCGGAATCGATATTCAATCACTTCTTCTTAACTCTGTTAAACCTCATTCCATGTACCTTGTCCTATCCCATCCCCCGTCGGGGAAGGACGACATTTTTTCGGGCAAAAAAAGAAAACGATTCTGCCCCTCCCAAACTGAAACGCTCCCACACGCCTTTTTCAATATATCAAATATAAAACTTCAAATATATGGGAAGCCAAACTTTTCCCGCATGAAAATTTTCAATGTGGTCCGAGGGCCTTCATGATCTGCCTGATGATATTTAGTAACCCAGCAAAACTACAGATCACCTCTTACTTGATTTTTTCTCATAAGAAGGTCAAATTCTTCTGAAAAACTCCAAAATCTTTCACAAAATCACAATTTTTCTTAAATATAAGCTTCAGATTGTTAAAAGTGGTAAACAGTTGTCCAATTTCCATGAATACTCAGTACAACAAATAACCAAAGCCAACTCTGTTAATTACCTCGACATTCTACCTAACTTTGCTCTTGAAAGGCATATCACTCAATAAAGAACCCAATTTTGTCATTCTAACCTTACCAAAAACCCCATAATTTTCTAATATTAAAGTTCAAAATTTCTACAATGTAATAAGCTCTTAATTTTCAAATCTTCGTTCAAAAAAGGGACACATATTTCCGGCAAACTTCTAGTCACGTCTTCAGACCTAAGAACGTAAGCCTAGAACGATTAAATATATAACCCCAACAGAATTCTGTCGCGTATAATACGTTTTTGACTTTGCCCATATGAAGGACAGATACATCCATAAACAGGACAATTTTTAATGGTCTTTACAAAATCCAAATTTATTACAAAAATTTAAGATTTTTTCTTCAAGATAAACTACGGGTTAAAAAGAAAGCCCCAAATTTCCCCTCAAATTCTGCCAAATCACGTCCAACCGGGAGTAACTCAACAAACTTTGTCGGGGCTTTGAAATGCTGGCCCCCTTGTCGGGGAGCTTGGCCCCTGTCGGGCAAAATCCTGGCGCCACCCCTGACAATAAGATTATAAATTTAGTTACGGACGTCATATATATTACATTTCATAATTTTATTTATATTTGTATTTTTAATGTCATATTTTTCATCTGCGAGGTCATGGGGGGGGGGAGCAGTACAATTTCATTGGGTTTTCATTTATTCCACTTCGCACGCAAGTTCAGTCCGATCTCATTCATGTTTTTAATTAGTGATTTCGGCAAAACAGTTTGTTTTTATGTTTTACTGATGTGAACATATTTGCAAACAAAAGCTGAAACTTATGACTGATTGTATTCTACTTTCAAGATTGGGAAATGCAATTTCCCGCTGTCTGAGGGTTGCGATTTTCAAAATTTCCTGTAATTTCCGTGCCAACTTTTGGTGGCACTCCGCTTAGATAGTCTTTCGGACAGAATAAAAGATTTTCTGCCCTTCCAAAAATGCCTCCTTTCAAACTATGCCCTACATGAGCTAGAGACTGGATCCTCCTTTGGTTATATACTCCTAAGCACATGCTGGTCTTGTGGCACTGACGGGCGCCCACAAGAAAGTTTGGCCTTTTCCAAGAAGTTCATGTCTAAGAAGTCTAATGGCATGCATCTTCTAGCAGTGGTCCATAGAAAAACAACTTGACTCACATGTTACTTACCAACAGACCAGTGATAGCAATCGTACAATTACCAGCGCTCAAGGAAATACGTTCTTCGTACTTAGGGTAGGCCTACTCCTTTTTTAAGTTGTTCATTTTATATAAGAATTGATTCGCGGTATTCTCTCTGCCATCTTCGAGTATATAGGAGAGTTCCTAGCATACTCAATCCATTCTAATGAGGGATGCGTTCTTGCTCCAAAAGTACTTCCTCCCCTCCCGAACACTCTTTCGATGTTTGCTTCTTCCATGTATAGCTCCAATCTTTCTCCAACCTATTGCCACTCTTTGAAAAGTGTTATAAACACTGACTAGAATAAAGTCAATGCTACTTTGGACACACTAGAACACACATAGCTTGTAGATTAGACCACGCCAATGGGTACATTGCACGGGACTGATATGTACCGGGAACTCATCAATCGGTCAACACCTGACCGCCTGAGGCCAAATGTTTATTTACTCTGGAAGGTTTGCCTCGAGCAAGCTCATCTCAACCCACCTCCCTTCGTGGGGCAAACTTGCCTCGAGTTTGCCCTAGCCCTAGCCCCGTTCACACGAGGAAAACGGTGAGTTGACCTTGCTATTTAATGAGTTACCCGGGCAACTCGAGGCAACAGTGGGTTCGTGGGAACGCACCTTAAAAACCTTTGAACGCTGCCCAAACAATAGCCAATAATAGACGCTGTGTATAAAATCTGCATTCGAAGGGTAAGGTCCATCAAGATTTACAACTTTGGGGTTTTTATTTTATTTGATTTTAATTGATGAGGATACAACTACATAACACACACCAAGGACCAAAAGACGGGCCGCATTGGATTACGCCCGCAAAACTCACTCTTCACGCCCTGTCTTTCCCTACGTGCTAAAAAATTTTTACCACCCAACATTTTACTTTCTTTTCTGTTTGCCACTTCCCCACGTTTGAAATGTTGGTGCCGCCACTAAATATTATTTGAATATTATCTTTCTTTCGGATAAATTGTTTTTTTTTTTAAATTCAGACGTTTTCTTCGGGCAGTTATATGTCATTCTTCAAAGTTTGACCGACATATTTCTAAAAATTACTAGAGCTGAATATAACGTAAGCTGACACGATTGAGTTCAATCCGAAAAATGTTGGTTTTTTATTTACTTCATTAAACAAGACTTAAAATTGTGATGTGTTATATTTGCTCATAAGTGATATCTCTCTTGTTAAAATCCTGGACCTGGTCCCTTCTTCACACCAAATATGGGTACCCCTGCACTTTTTTATGGAAATGTCTGATTATTTTGCGCTTTTAAACTTTTTATTGATTTAAACATTTCATTGGAATCTTAAAATAACGGCTACTTTATTTCTGCTAATAAGCCTGTGGAATGTCAATTTCGGTTGTCTGAAGGGTTGCGATTGCAAATTTTTCTGAACGCTACGTGTCAACATAATATCGCTCTCGGCTTAGAAAGAGGTTGCGAGATTTTCAGATTTTCTGTACGCTCTGCGCGAACTGATGATGGCGATCCACTTGGATAATATTTCGGACAGGATTACAAAATAGCGACTGCTTAGGTTCTGCTTCCAACCCTGGTGAATGCCATTTCAGGCTGTCTCAGGGGTTACGATTACCAAAATTTTCTGAACGCTCCGCGCCGATCAATAATTGCGCTCTGTTTAGAAAGTCTTTAAGGCATTGCCATTTCTGGCTATGCGAGGGGTTGAGAGTTTTTCAAATTTTCTGTACGAAACTGTTGATGGCGATCAAGTTGGAAAGTACTTCGGACAGGATTAGCAAATTATTGACTGCTTAGGGGTTCTGCTTACAATGCCTGGAGAATGCCATTTCCGGCTGTCTGAACTTCTGAATATTCGTGATATTTCAAAAAAAAAAAAGTTTAACGCTCCCTGTCAACAGATGTAGTGCTTCGCTAGGAGTATTCTTTCAGGCAGGATTGCATTTTAGGACAGAGAATCTTCTGTCCCCCTCCCCAACGGCTGAAATGCTCACATACGCCTATGCCTATTCAGGTGGCGACGTACACAGAAATAAACTAGTGACAAAATTATGAATATGACGTTGATCACCTGAGACATGATGTTACACATCAGTGACACTTTTCTTTTTGGCTAAATGATAATTAAGAGTGCTTGTCTCAAAAATGCATCTTTTTGATTTAGCCATTACATGTACAAAACAAAAATAATTGCACCATTTTCATATTTTCTCATTAGAGAAGTGTTGTTTCCTAGCCGGACATCTGCAGGTTTGTAAAGCCAAAACTTTTCTTGTGCGCTTTGAGCCAAACAATGGTGGCGCTCGGCTTAGATAAACCTGCTGGCACTCCCCCCCCCCCTCCATATTTTTCCATTCTGCCACAAACTGACCTGGGACCCACTTTGGCAAATTCTGGATCCACCAGCCTGTAGACAGCTACACAACGTATCAGTTGCGTAGCTATAGGGGGCAGGGGAAGATTGCCCCCCCCCCCGCCCTCCCCGGCTCTAAGAAGTGAAAAGTCGGAAATTTGCTTTTTTGACACCAGTCAACTACAGTGTAGTTTCCCAACTCTTCTTTTATGAAATTCCGAATTCTCTCCAATTAAAGCTCTCCTTTGTAAATACCTTTTCCAAAAATGCGCGGGGCAATGAGCAGTTACCTATACAGTCGTGTTCGCTAATAAATCAGTTTGGTAAATTTTGGTAACCTTTTCGGAACTCTGGAAATGAGAAAAATCGGTAGATCATCAAGGGATATCGGCAACTACAGTTCTATTTTCTTAAATTTCCTTGAATTTTCTTCCAAATTCCTTCCAATTTAAGCTCTTGACTCTTAAAATGTAGTCGGAGAGCCTCAATTTGTACGCCGTAGATAACATTGTATAGCAACAACGATCTTTGGTCGCCGTGCAATCTCAGACTTGCCAATAGGGAGTACATATTCTTTAGTTATTCTCGAACTTTCTATATTTCATATAAGAAACCTAGAATCCTATATTTTTTCCAATACAAGCTCCACATTTTCAAAAATTTGCTTAAAAAGGGTAGAGATTTCTGAGAGCTTCGCGCGGCAAATTATGTCCCCAGAGAAATGGTGTTCACACTTTAAAAAAAAAATCGGAAAATTCGGGTGCTTGCCCCCCTCCCCACCCTCGGAAAATGTCCAGCTACGCCATTACAACGTATTGGCACTGGCAATTCTGTATTAATTGCAGAACTGAGTGCTTGCTTGGTCATTTGATTGACTCATTCTATACGAATTCTTCGTTGGCTTCACTCAGAACTGAAACGTGCTAATTTTGAAAGGAAGTCATTTCTACAGACAAAGTGCCAAACCGTGTACTTTTCGCTGATGTTATTTCTCACTATCTAATAAAACTGCAATGGCTAAGGCTTCTCCCAATCTATCAATCATAATATCTTTTCGAATGGAGTAGTCAGCTACTTTCTGTTTGTCTCGCCAGGTGACGTCATACGACGCCGTGCTTGCCAATATGAGGGCAGTGCAAACAGCATTTCATTTTATTTCCTTTCTTTTGAAAAATAACATGTTGGGTAATACTTGGAACTTAACCCAGTATCCCGTCATGCCTCTTCCCATACACCCCTCCTTCCTCCACGTTTATTCCCAACTTGACCTAGTTGCTATCCAAAATACAGAGCGCAAGGGTAGGTAATCCATTCTCAAATATTTTTTTTACGAAACTACAAGGAGTGGAGTAGGGGATAAATCCCCCTGCTTTGGCAAATGAAAATTCGAAACTTTGCTCAGGCGCGAACCCAAACGACAGAACGGCGGGGAAATCCACCCGCTTAAATTGAATCTTTTTTTAATTTTTATTTTCACAATAATTCTATTGTTTCCCGTATTTATATTTGCTTTTTATTCTTGGAAGTGCCATTCCCAGTGATCTGGGTGGCATTTTGGGCAAATCATTTCTTGCGCTCCTCGCCAATTGACGATATCTCTAGATGGGTTTTGTGCCAGGCTCCCTAACAAATTTCTGGCTATGCCAGAATTTTCTTCAAAAACAGGCGCCTCAGCTTCTTATTTTCGGAGGGCGACAAACTTTCAAAAAATTGTTTAACTTCACTGAAGATCCGACTTCGTAAGCCTAAGATAACACTGTTCTTCCCAACAGTTTCGTATTTTGCTAGTAGAAAAACAGATTTCTTTAATAAGCCTCAAACTTCTCAAATTTCTTTAGGGAAATCCCATATATTAAAAGACTCTAAAATTTTCTTCTACAAATAGCAACTTGTTTGGAGCGCCACAAGTTCCGTTCCCTAATGCATTGAATGCTCCCCCTTTAAAAAGAAATCTATATTTAGGTGATCGGGTGATTTTCTTCCTCAGACAAATGTCTACTACTGTACTATAGCTGCTCCATACTGTGTAAAATAACATTAATTAAAATAAAGGGGGGGGGGATTCAGATCTCTACTTAAGAGAATCCAAACATAGGAAAAGGCATTTGTTAACATTAAATTTAGCTCTTGAGGCGACTGCAATCTCCCTAAACCACAGAACTAACTTTGGTACAAGACGTAGATCCATACCTAACAAGTACTGGATATGTCACTTAACAACAAGAGTTATAAAAAAATATACCTTAGGATATCTCAAGCATCTCAGCGACACAGGTCTAATGACCTCTATGTTCGATATTCTTCATTTGTACGATCGGAACCTGCAGCGATAATCAAATATGGATAGGATCCATGATTTACTTATCCATGATTTACGGATTCATGATTTACGGATCCATGATTGAAGCTACGGATCCATGATTGAAGCTTCGGGTCCATGTTTCCTAAGATCCTAAGATGCAGACCCAATCATCTGCAATTATTGAACAATGTTTCGTGTTTTTTTTTTTATTTAATTTTTGTTTTTTTATTTTTTGTTGTTCTTTTTTTATATGTACAAGTTAACTCTTTAAACGGCGATGCATGCGGTTTTCTTCTGATGGGTTAGGAAGGTTTGGTGATCTGTGACGCAATGAAAAGCCAACTGTTCAAATCCATAATTTATACAGTACTGTTCATGTCAATTTTATGCAGTAATTCGTACCACAGTATTAGCTGGAAGAATTTTAAGAAGAGGGGCGCTCTTGTTATTTATGAACTGAGTCTATTTACATTTTTCCCAATGTAGGATCGTTATCACACGTAGTACACCCATGATTATAATTTAGCGCAGAAATTATAGTTTCAGTAGGCTATGTAAATGTCAAAAGCTTCGCGCCAGCTCACCGCATCTTAGTAATTCAATCTCACGCATTGCATTTGTTTTTTTTTTAAATAAGAACGATGACCTACCATTGCGCTGTGTATTTTGGATAGGAACTAGATCAAGTTGGGAATAAACGGGGAGAAGGGAGGGGTGTATGGGAGAGGCATGGCGGGCATGACGGGATACTGCAATCACCGCATCTTAATAATCCAATCTAACGCATTGCATTGCATTGTTTTTTTTTTTTTTTTTAAATACGAACGATTACCTATCCTTACGCTGTGTATTTTAAATAGGGACTAGATCAAGTTGACAATAAACGGGAAGGAAGGAGGAGTGTACGGGAAAGAAGTGTATGGGAAGAGGCATGACGGGATAGTGGGTTAAGTTCCAAGAATTACCCGACAGGTTATTTGTCAAAAAAGGGAATAAAATGGAATGCTGTTTGCACTGCCCTCATATTGGCAAGCACAGCGTCGCATGACGTCAATTGGCGAGACAAACAGAAAGTAGCTGACTACTCAATTAAAACATACGATTGACAGATTGGGAGAAGCCTTAGCCGTTGCAATTTTATTAGATAGTGGGAATTTTTTTTTTCTTTTCAAACCTCCAACAACACATACTGAGGAAGATAATTTGAGGCGCATGTAGCGGGCAGAAATTTTTTGCCCTGTTCAGAAAAATATTTGAAAATATGGAGCTTGTATTTCAGAAAATTTCGGTTCCTGGGTTTTCTGTAAGAAATTGAGGTATCCTGGGGGATTACTGAAGAATCTTCATTTCCTATTGGCAAATTTGATATTGCACGGTGACCAAAGATCGTTAACGGTTGCATGCATGAAACATACAGATTGAGGCTCTGCGACGACAGTTTTAAGTCAAGAGCTTATATTGGAGAAAATTAGGAATTTTGTGATAGGAAATTTATTGAAATAGCATTCTAGTTGCCGATGTAACTTGATGATCTGGTGTCATATGTGGTAAATTCCGATTTTGTTTTGCAGGAGGATTTATCCCCTATCCACTCCTTGTAGTTTCGCCTCTAATCCACATTCTGCTCTGACTCTTTCACTAAAAGTTGAATAAAACAATAAACTTTGTAGTTTTCTGATCTTTTGTTACATATCATTACGTCGGAACTTAAAAACATTCTTTTCTAAACAACGCAATCACAGGAGAGGTTTTACAAATATGTTTTGAGATGTATAGCATTTAAGTCATGCGATGGTATTAACGCTAGATAATAGATAAATGCTCAAAATAAAGGATTAAGTTTAAAAAAATCTGTATATTTTTAATTTTTGAAAGCTTATCATGTTGCATCAAGTGTTTCATATAGTGCCACAAATGCTACACAGCCAAGGAGCTGTTATTCACAACGTAAATTTAACTTAATTTAACTAAGTCAGTTGTCAACATTCAATTTAAAAGGATTTGTCAGAGACGAAATTCAATCAATTAATCCGAACAGGGACGAAAATGATCTTAAACCATACCATCTGGCAAGTAAGTTTCGTTAGGTACAAATTTTGGAAAAAAGACATTATTACTACAGACAAAAGTGCCAATCCGTGTACTTTTCGCTTATGTTATTTCCCACTATCTAATAAAATTGCAACGGCTAAGGCTTCTCCCAATCTCTCAATCGTATGTTGTAATTGAATAGTCAGCTACTTTCTGTTTGTCTCGCAAATTGACGTCGTGCGACGCCGTGCTTGCCAATATGAGGGCAGTGCAAGCAGCATTTTATTTTATTTACTTTCTTTTGACAAATAACATGTTGGGTAATACTTGGAACATAACCCAGTATCCCGTCATGCCTCTTCCCATACACCCCTCCTTCATCCCCGTTTATTCTCAACTTGATCTACTGTAGTTGCCATACAAAATACACAGCGCAAGGGTAGGTAATCGTTCGCATTTTAAAAACCAAACCCAATGCGTGTGATTGAATTACTAAGATGAGGTGAGCTTGCGCTACGCTTTTGACGTTTACATAGCATACTGAAACTATAATTCCTGTGATAAGCGAATCATGGGTTTACTACGTGTGATAACGATCCTATATAGGGAGCAATCTCAAGGGACTCAGTTCACGAATATGAAGAGCGCCCCTCTTTTAATTGTTTCAGCTTATATTGTGAAATGAATTACTGCACAAAATTGACATGATAGTATAAATTATGGATTTGAACAGTTGGCTTGTCATTGCATCACAGATCGTCGAACTTTCTAACCCATCAGAAGGAAGCCGCCTTTTAATTTTCTCAGAGTTAAAGGTAAGTGTAACCTGCTCTTCTTTGTCATGCACATTTCGTTTTAATTACTGTTAAACTATATATATTTTAATCACAATTGTACACACTTTGAAATGCGGTTACATGTCAATAAGAGATATCTACATCTTCCTAGTCTTGCTTTATATTTTGGATAAAAATGTCCACGTTTTCGTAACTCTTTACTCTGGTAGTGGTATTTCAGTTTACTATGTGAAAAATAAGACAGGAATCATATTCATGCTATCTATAAACAGCCCAATGATGAGTACCCTACACAATAAGGATGTATTTTTTTACCTCTTTAAGCATTTAATTCAGTCTCTAAAGCATTTTTTCAGCGGCAGATTCAGCAGGTGGTTTATTCCCTATTTCCATTCTCAAATAAATTTTCTGAAGCGTTATATGCAATTATGTTAAGGTTCTACCTGCATCTTTTGCTTAGAACAGGTACTTAATTTAGTTTTGTTATGGTTTTCATCATGCCAATTTTGCAGGCAAAACCATAGATCCTACAAAATTTGTGCCAGAGGACGTGATACGTTTGAAACACTTCCAAAAGCCCTCTAGCTTCGAAGTTTCAGGGCAAAACTACCAACGACCAACAGCCCACTGGTGATCGCAGATAAAATATATATGATATCAAAAATATAAACATAAAAATACAATAAAAATATGACATCATAGACTTAATTTTCTTATCTTGTTGTACCCCTGTAGACACATTTTCTAATTTTTGGGGGCAGAATTAAATTGAGCAATGGCGTAGATCTGGTTTCGTGTAGATTGAGGGCAAATATTTTCGAACAGCCGGACCCGCACATCGCTTCCGTGACCGGACTCGTCTATATAAGAAATCCATGCACACGAAAGCGAGCACACACCCACTCAGACAGATGGAGCATTGGATTCAGTATTATTGCTTTCAAGTAGGCTCAAACTGACGTTTTCTAGAAGATCTAAAGTCATCTGTACACTAAGCAGCGTAGCTATATATTTTTCCAGGGCCCGGGTGCAAACCCCCAAATTTTCTGTTTGTTTTTCTTTCTTTTTTTCTTTTCAAACCTCCAACAACACATACTGAGGAAGGTAATTTGAGGCTCATGTGGCGCGCCGAAATATTTTGCCCTATTCAGGAAAATATTTGAAAATATGGAGCTTGTATTTCAGAAAATTTCAGGTCCTGTGTTTTCTGTAAAAAAATGAGGTATCCTGGGGGATTACTGAAGAATCTTCATTTCCTATTGGCAAATTTGATATTGCACGGTGACCAAAGATCGTTAACGGTTGCATGCATGAAACATACAGATTGAGGCTCTTCGACGACACTTAAAAGTCAAGAGCTTATATTGGACAAAATTAGGAATTTTGTGATAGGAAATTTATTGAAATAGCACTCTACTTGCCGATATCACTTGATGATGGGGTGTCATATGTGGTAAATTCCGATTTTGTTATCATCCTGGAAAAGTTTACTAAACTGATTTATTAGCGAGCACTACCGTATAAATCGCATGAAGAATTTGCAATTTGCAGCGCTCGGAGCGCGAGGAAAATTTTCCTTTTTGGAGACATATGATTACAAATGTTGAGCTTTTATTGGAGTGATTCGGAATTTTATGAAAAAGAGTTGGGAAAACCACACTGTAGTTGATTAGTGTCACAAATGTTTGTTCTGCCTGTTGTTCTTTTTAATCTGCCCGAATTATGGTGGGGTCAAAGCAATACGTTTTCTGCCAATATTTTTATTGGTGGGCGATTTCTTCCTCCCCCCCCCTCCCGATCGGCCCCTGATATTAAGGAGAACTTCGTAATTCAGAGTCGGGATAAGGCATCGTGACATGATCTCCCATTTTTCAACTGGTATGCAGGCATCGTCGGATGCTAAATTTCAGCTGGATTGACGTGCCCATGTGCTCAAAATAGTTAATTTATTTAAACTGAACAAACGAAGATTGGGAAGTGGCAGGGTAATGAGTGTCAATTTCCAAATGTCGAGGTTTATAAGTAGCTGAGTGTTATACATCTCAACTTATAACCTGATTTAATCTAGTGGCGTCCGCGGCCTTCTTCCAGGTATGGGACACTGGATTGTTTCCCTACTCCATTGATTATGTGGAGCAACACTAACAGCGGCAGTAGGTCCCAGCTTGAAAATCTTTGGTACGCCACGGCCTTGAAATAGAGCCCCGGACCTTCCTGGTGAGAGAGTCAGGTGCTCTGCCAACTAGACCACACACCCTGCCTAAATATCGAGTTGCTACACAGGCACTGAGTATTTACAGATGTATGAAAAAAATCGAAACTCGAAGCCCTAATCTCTCTGAAGTACCATTCGAAAGCAGATGCGACACGGCCGATAGATGTACACTTTGCAAAATGTGCCCTCAGACGCCCTCGATTGTACTGGGCATTAGAAATAACAGTTAAAGCAACCTAAGTTTACTATCATTAAGAGATGTTTAAATTGCGAAAGTGTTTTAGTACCAAGTAGTGACAAGTAGTGGCAAGATTTTCATCAAAAATCAAAAAGTAACCAAAATTATCCACACATTCGGGAAGCTTATGCTAAACAATTTTTCTTCAGCCTCTCTTCATAGTCCTGCGCAACACTCTCTGTCCGAAATAGTAGAATTGTCTCTTTGGGCACTGGTTGCAAACGGTTCTGTAATGTTTCAATTGTCAGACTCGGGCAGACGAAAGTATGTACCTGTAAATTGCCCAAGCTTTTGTCCAGAAAATGGTAGTGTTACAATCAATTTTGCAGTTTTGGAAGTTGTTATTTTTTTTATTGAAGTTAACATTTCATTACAAAGAAAAGCTCAAAATAACGACTGAAAATTGGAGCAGGGAAATTTTAAAAAGTTGAGAAGATTATACGTGTGTTGGGTTTTCAACTATATTTTCGTTCTAATACCCCCTTGGCTACACGCCCGCATTGGCCGCCTAATCTAATGAAAACGTATTGCTCCTCCTGTTTTTAAACAGCTTCTACGATATACCTCAACAGGTCTGGGGACCAAGCTCCCCAACTGTGGGCAACAACTCAAACTCCGACAAAGGCAACGAGATGCCAAAAAGACTCGGTGTCTCAATTTGAGAAAGCTCGCCGAATTTTTGCCTTTTTAACCATTACTTAAAAATATAAGTCTTGTATGGGAAAAAATAACATGAAAAATTTGAGAATTATTTAAGGATCTGTCATTCTTAGTAATGCGCAGTCTAAGATAACGGTGGCCATCTAAAGAGTACAAACCTAACCTAACAACGAGCTCGCCTCCTACGAATTTAAAAAATAAATCAAAAATATGTACGATTTATTGCCTGCGTTTTACAAGTGTTTGAAAAACCGGGCTATGTGAAAGGAAGTTTAGAACTTAATAAAAAGTAATGTATAATGTGAGTTTTAAAAATCTTGATACTTTGGGTTATACCTTAAATGAAAAATTTACCCTTCAAGAACAAAATTAATTAGGTTTATGGACGAGCAAAGGTGGTAACAGTTACATATTTCATCATATGGTTAAAGGCTAAACCACGAAATGGGAAAATTTCCCGAAATGTTCTAGAAGAGAAGTGCAATTATGGTATTATTGTTAGAACTTGGGCATAACGTAAGGCAGAATAATATTGCCTTAACGTTAGGAATAGGACAGGCCTATATCAAAGGGTGGCGCCATCGGCACCATGGCCCTCGTCGGGGAAGGCTAAACCTCCGTCAAGGAGAAGATCCAATTTCGTCGGGGGTATTTATCCATACAATAAAAGATGTAGGCCCCGTAAAATTCACCCCCCCCCCCTCCGACAATCTTCTTGATTTTGCCTAGTCGAACACTATATTCTTCAAGGAAACTCAAAATTCTCAATTTTCTTTATGAAAATATGAACTTGGACAGATTAATCTTCAGTGAAGACCCCAATTTTTCAGTTCTCTCTACAAATAAACCAAATTCCTTCAATATGCAACCTACGGATTTTGGAATGTATTTTAGGGTAAGCGAAACTTTTCCTCGAAAATTTCTAGTATTTTATGCATAATCTGCAATAATGATACTTCAGTAACCAGGTAACCCTTCACGAAGTACAAGTCACCTGCCACCCAGGGCGGATTTAGGGAGAGTGGGAGCGGCAGACCCACCCATCTTCTAAACCTTGACCTTTTTGTCACTTTATGAAGCAATGATAATGGTGGGTCCAGTTTGCTTAATTCGACCTTCCCCTTAAATTTCTCGGCTTTGTCCCTTCCTGCAATTTTTGGCATAGTTCTGATCATTTGCAATTTGCTATTTTTTGCTTTCTTTGAACATTTTATTGCAAAATGAAAGCTCAAAAGAACGACTGCTTAAATTCTACTTATAAGCCTTGGAAATGGAGTATCCGGCTGTCTGAGGAACCGCAATTTCCAAAGTTTTTGAAATGCCAACTGCTGATGAAGAACAGCTCCGCTAAGATATTATTTCGGGAGGAAAAATAAAGGCTAAAGTTAGGTTTCCTCCTACAGTTCTGGGGAATGTCATTTCCGACTGTCTTAGGGATCGCCATTTTCACCCCCCTCCCCCCCCCCCCAACAGATGGCGTTCCGCTTAGATAGTCTTTCGGGAAGGATTTAATTTTTTTCCGGCAAAGATTCTTCTGTCACCCTTCCCAAACTGAAATGCTCCTGTACGCGTATGACTGTCTGTACCCTCTGATGGCATCATGTAAAGAATTTGAACTAATGATATCACTCTGAAAATAGCTTTGATCACCCGAGACATAAAAATATCATAGAAATCACTGGCATTCTTCTTTTTAAGCCTACTAACAATTGTAGTGCTAATTCCAAACTGTGACAGTTTTATTTAGTTATTGCACGGGCACAAAAAAATAATTGCAACATTTTTCATGTTTTCACATTCGCAAAATGCCATTTCCTGCCATCTTGAGGGTTTGTAAAGCCCCAAATTTTCACGTTCCCTCCCCCACCAACCAAAGGTGGGGCTCCGCTTAGAGAGTCCGACTGGCGGCTCACCTTACATAGTTTTCCATTCCGCGACGAACTGATTTACCCTTCTTTTAGAAAACCCTGGACTCCTCACTTCTACTAAGTTGGATTTTTCCAATACGAGTGCCAGAATCTTATTTTTCAATTAAGGTGGACACTTGGTAAAATAAAAACCCAAAGTCAACTTCAATCACACCGATATTCTTGTTAATTTTGGTCTTGAGAGGCAGTTCACTTGACAAAAACCATTTGTTTTTTTTTTCATGAATCTATAAAAACAATTTTTTATGTTAATTTCCAAAATCTCTCCAGTTTATTGGAAATTGTCTTATTTGTGATTTTTCACATAACATTTATGATTCCGGCATTTCATTTGTGAGTTCGACATTTCAGTTTGAAATTCAACATGTTATTTTGAGATTCTGTATGTCATTTGGTAACTAGGCATGTCATTATGAAATTCGACGTGTTATTTGTACTTTCGTTATTTGTGACAGACAGTACAGTTGGGAAGCAGACCTTGCATTTTTGACCATTAGTCCGCAATCTTTACACCCTTAGCGCTCGCGGTGAAATGCATTATGGGAGACCGCACTCGAGGGAGCCTACGCAGAGCGAAAATGGGCACCCGTTAAAAATATCAATAAGTTTTGTTCATAGTCTTACATACTAAAGTATTTTTTGACAGCTGAAGAAAAATAGAAATCTGAATGTTCAAAAGAAACTCGTTTTAGTCGATAGCCATTGGCGGGGAGTGAAGTTTGGCTAGAGTCTTTATCATAAGATTTGCGAGAAAACCGAAGGAGCGAGAGTTCACTTGAGAAGATTGAAACTGCACATTTCCCGTCTTCAAGGTGAGAATATGTTAAAATGTCATTTGACAGAGAGAGAACAAGTTTTATCCTTCCATCTTCACTAAAATGCTATACGTCAGCCAGTGTGTTTGTTGTGCTTATCTATGCATTATATGTGCATGCTTTCGCACCACTTACATACGTATGTGCGCCCATTGTGATAGATCTTGCATCGCAGTCCTGCTCTCTTCGTGCATTCAGTTTCAGGATGGCTGACTGACTATAGATGTACTGAAGACAGAGATTCGTAGCATAAGCAAAGCGGAATTGACAGTCTTCATAATAATTGAATTGAAACAATTTATCAACGAACCTTTGTGTGAACGTAAATTTCGTGACTAAATTTGAGCTTTGCTTGTTGTACAACTTTGGGGATGATTTCGGGACAAATTTGTGACCATTCGCCAAACGTTCAGAAAGGGTGAGCTAAAATCTCCCGGTGATTCTTGGGCCTTTTGGCCGACAATTTCGAAAGGGGACAGGGGAAAGCTTGTTCAGGGGGAAAATGACCAAAAGGTTTAGAGGCAAACTTCAAACTCTCAGTCTGGGGTAGAGGGTTGACCAGAAAGCCAAAAGGCTTAGTGATTCCTTGCCGAAAGGGCAATTTTGCTTTTTGACATCTTGGCCGCGAGTTTGGTCTAACGGTAAGAGCACCCGCCTCTCACGCGGAAGGCTCGGGTTCTATCCCCAGGTCGAATCATACCAAAGACTCTAAGAATGGAACCTACTGCCGATGTGGGTGATGTTCCGCATAAGCAATGGAGCGGGGAAAACAAGCCAGTGAGCCAAAACTGGAAAAAGGCGGAGGCCGGCTCGACTTGAACCAATAGGTTGCAAACTGGGCCCTACACTTATCTAACTAACTAACTTGACATCTTGGCGACCTGAGATGATAATCTTGGAAATTCTTGGGATATTCTACCTTTTGATGGCTCGGGACCCCAAATGACCTATTTCTGACCTCCCCCACGAAAAACAATTAGGGATTTTTGTTAACCGTACTGCATCCAAATACCAATTATGAAATCCTTCCAACTTTCCTACTTGAAGGTATCATGTTAAAGAAGTTTGTAACCCCTTATGAACTCATATGACACTTGACCTCTAGTGATCTGGCATATGACCTCTGGCGGCCTGGCAATTGACCTCTAGTTACCTGGCATTTGACCTCTAATGACCTTGAAAATGACCTCTGATAAGCTGCCATATGACCTCTGCTGATCTGTCATTTGACCACTGGCAACAAAGCATTTTAACATCTGGTGACCTGGCATATGACCTCTGGTGACCTGGCGTGTGACCTCTGTAAACCTCGCACATGACCCCTGGTGACCTGGCACATGAACTCTGGTGGTATTTGGCCTCTGGTGACCTTGCATTTCACCTCTAGTGACCTGGCACATGACCTCTGTTGACCAGGATCTTGATCTTTGGTGACCTGGAATATGACCGCTGTGACCGGACACATGACCTCTGGGACTTGGCAAATGCCCTCTGGTGACTTGGTAAATGCCCCCTGGTGACCTGGCACATGAACTCTGGTGGTTTTGACCTCTGGTGACCTTGAATTTCACATCTGTTAACCTGGCACATTACCTCTGGTGACCTGGCACATGACCCCTGGTGACCTGGCACATGACCCCTGCTGACCTGGCACATAACCCCTGGTGACCTGGAACATGATCTATGTTGGTATTTGACCCTGGTGACCTTGCATTCACCTCTGGTGACCTGGCACATGACCTCTGGTAACCAGGTCCTTGATCTTTGGTGACCTAAAATATGACCGATGTGACCGGACACATTACCTCTGGTGACCAGGCACATGACCCCTGGTGACCTAGCATATGAATTCTGGTGACCTGGCAAATGATCTCTGGTGACCTGGCACATGATCTCTGGTGACTTGGCAAACTACCTGGTGATCGTGAATTTGACTTCTGCTAACCTGGCACATGACCTCTGATGAGCAGGATCTTGATCTTTGGTGACCTGGAATATGACCGATGTGACCGGACACATTACCTCTGGTGACCTGGCACATGACCCCTGGTGACCTAGCACATGAACTCTGGTGACCTGGCAAATGATCTCTGGTGACCTGGCAAACTACCCCTGGTGACTTGGCAAACTACCCCTTGTGACCTTTAATTTGATCTCTGCTTACCTGGCACATGACCTCTGATGAGCAGGATCTTGATCTTTGGTGACCTGGAATATGACCCTCGTGACCTGGCACATGAAATCTGGTGATCGGGCAAATGACCTCAGGTGACCTGGCACATGACCTCTGGTGACCTGGCAAACTACCTCAGGTGACCTGGCAAATTACCTCTGGTGCTGGCACTTTTCCTCTGGTGACCTGGCCTATGATCTCTGATGCTCGCATATGACGTCTGGTGACCTGGAACTTGACCTCTGGTGACCTGAAATATGACTACGGTGACCGGCATATTACCTCTGGTAATTGGCATATGAACTTTGCATTTAACGTCTGTTAGCCTTAAGGAGATTTTCGCACAGTGTCTGTTAAGTCAAATGACCTTTGAATTCCACCCAAGAACAACAGCAAATCTATGAGCCAAATGTAAAAATTGTCCTTCATAGCTTTCTTGAGATATTGTGATGACAACTCTCCAGGCCTGTGGTCAGACATGGCACTGGGGGAGCGAACGTCTTAAAAAATTTCGTGGTCACTCTGACTACGAAAGACATCGTTTTTAAAACTCTCAAATGTCAGTTGTGGGGGTACAAGATTTTCCAGGGGGCACTTGCTCCCTGCCCTTTTCCTTGGTGACGCCACTGTGAGACAACTTGAGCATTTTTTTAATATAGAACTGGTATTTTTGTTCATTACGATTTCGCCAAATTAAGGGTTATTAGAAGTCGGTTTGGGAAATTATAATAGCCAGAAATGGATAGCACTGAAGACTGACAAAGTAAGGGAATTCAACTCACACATTGAACACGCAATGCAGTGTCGTGACCGGACTGCCACTACTGATTACACTGAGTAACCTAAATGCAGTATGCAGTACTGTGTTACATTATCCTCATTCAAGACCCACTCACAGAAGAAACTTTAACCCTTATAGATGGAGTGTGTGGACTCATTTGATGAATATTCTGTTCCTCAATAATCAGCCTATATTTCAAAGCAATTGACCTTTTTGAAAAGTAAACTATGAGTTTATAAGGTTAATGTGGGGTAAGGTAAAATTTATTGATATCCATCATAAAATAACTATAGACAACAAGCACCTCACTTAAAAAAATGAATAAATGAATATGTAAATTTATCTATGCATCTTACAATGTACGTAACACTTCAGTTCTTTATTTTTAAACATTATTCCTTTTATTTAAAAAAATGAAAACGACAAATTTTTGGACGGTCTCGAAGCGAGACCAGAACAATGTCCGAGACTGCAAGGGTCCGACACCGAGACCACAGTGTGTCGAGACCAAGACCGAGACAGAGACCGGTCTCTAGTACTACAACACTAATCCATTTCATATAGTGTACGAAAGAACAGTATCCTAATTGTGGAACTTTTACAACCAACATATATTACCCTTTCATCATAGTGTGACTGAAGGTGGAAGCGGGCGAATTTTGTTTTATTTCTCAGCTTTGGTAATTTCCCGAAGAATCAGAACGTTTCTGCGGATGGATCTGGTATGAAAAATGAATTGGACGTAAGGTCAGTTCCGAATAGACACATGGCAGGGCCTTTCTTAGCGTCTCCTCAACGCTCCTTCCCTCTCCATACAATTTATTAGTGCACTAAATGAAGTAACTGACAACTAATGCAGTAACAATGGAAATAATATCATCCCATTAGACAGGTAGCTGTTAGTTGGACAGATAATCTGTAATGAGCGTGAAGAAAGGGACTCTGGTACCTCTAGTACTATAACATCTTGCTGACGCCTAGTATAACTGTCTATTTAACGATAATTTTGCTATATTTCAACAAGGTGATCAACAATTTTGTTAACATTTAGTTTGCGGAACTCCGACAAAAATGGTTGTAAACTTTTTTGTCGGAGTCGCTAACTGCTCCTAACATGGACCTCTAGGCCTCAGCTACAGTCACCCATATAAGCATACGGCACTTCGTCAGTTTCTGCCTTGGTAGCGACCAGGTATACACTTCAGTGACTGTAAATTTACAACAGGGCAACTTAAGACCACGACCCCCTCCCCCGTACTACCGGATGTCAGATTAAACCGGTGAGTAACTCTCTGTTCTCTGAATGGACTTTCTTGGATAAGGGAATCGTTTAAGATGTTAAATTTTAAAGTGTGGGTTCTGGGTATCAGGCCAGCAGTTGTGAAGCAAGCTATCAAATACCTTTACATTGAGGGGCGGCATATTGAATCCATACGGCTATGTCGACAGCTGGATAGGACCTAAACCAACTCATACTTGCCATATAGCTGAGTGCCAAAACTGGCATGGTTGGGCTCATATTTTAATAATGTCATTTTGAATTTTCCTGATGTCACGAGATTATATCTTTCACAGTTGAACTTAGGACTCAAGTATTACAACTGATACACGTACTCTTTGCAGTCACAAAAAACATGGCATTATTTTTTTCTCTCCGTAGTCAATTGCTGAAAGAAGAATGGATATTGGTGGAAATTATGTGAAGCTGCAAAAAAATAGTGCATGGTCCGTTTTATTAAAATTTGTAAATAGTGGACAGCATGGTCAAAAATGGCCAAAAGAGACTCTCTGTGTATTCTTTCTATCCAAACCCCAAGAAAGGTTTTGCATATTCCAAAACGACAAAAAAGGGCACGCGGAACAGCATGTGTTAAAATATCTACGCAATTTGAGAGACGATATCAAAGGAGAGTTAGATGATGAGATAACCATCTATATAAATTACTCACCATGCTATCGGTGCAGTACAGAAATTAAAACATTCGTGGAAGAAGAAAAAAACACCAAAGCTGAAATTTGTCTTTGCTCAACTTTACGAAATAAACAGGCGATGCTGCGATTCCAAAGCACAGTCGTATCGGGGGGATGCTGACCACGAATTAGTTACCGGTAATTTGGTATGCCATGCAAATCGTGAAGATCGTCGTAAAAATGCAGAGAGCTTGCTAGAAATTAAGGAATTCGTTCGCCCTTTCCAGAAAAGCGACTGGCAAAATCTGGCAACCCTTGTATTTTTTCAATCGATTGGACAAGAACGCGAAGAAGAAGATGACTACTTAAGCAGAGATTGGTACTATTTAGAACACCAAAGAGACAGGGAGGAACAAAACCCAAAAGAGTGAGAGTTTCAGGCATGATATGTGTGATATATTGAATGTAACTGTGAGTGAGTGAGTGATTGAGTGATTGAGTGATTGAGTGAGTGAGTGAGTGAGTGAGTGAGTGAGTGAGTGAGTGAGTGAGTGAGTGAGTGGGTGAGTGGGTGAGTGGGTGAGTGGGTGAGTGGGTGAGTGGGTGAGTGGGTGAGTGGGTGAGTGGGTGAGTGGGTGAGTGGGTGAGTGGGTGAGTGGGTGAGTGGGTGAGTGGGTGAGTGGGTGAGTGGGTGAGTGGGTGAGTGGGTGAGTGGGTGAGTGGGTGAGTGGGTGAGTGGGTGAGTGGGTGAGTGGGTGAGTGGGTGAGTGGGTGAGTGGGTGAGTGGGTGAGTGGGTGAGTGGGTGAGTGGGTGAGTGGGTGAGTGGGTGAGTGGGTGAGTGGGTGAGTGGGTGAGTGGGTGAGTGGGTGAGTGGGTGAGTGGGTGAGTGAGTGAGTGAGTGAGTGAGTGAGTGAGTGAGTGAGTGAGTGAGTGAGTGAGTGAGTGAGTGAGTGAGTGAGTGAGTGAGTGAGTGAGTGAGTGAGTGAGTGAGTGAGAGGGACTAAGTTACTAATTTAGTTAGTTAGCTAGTTTTTAAGTTAGTCAGTTGGTCGGTCCATTAATAAGGCGAGGTTCTACGGCTGAGTGTCTACCTACTTGGTTAAATTCGGGCCCGTAGTGGCCGGCCACTGCCATTTTTCCAGTTGTGGCTTGCTTTTTGTACTCTATTTCTTATGCTGAGCATCAAACACAATTGCAGTAGGTTCCATTTTTTAGAGTCTTTGGTACGTTTAAGTAAGTAGTTCTTGTTTATATTGCAAAATGTTTCTTGAGCTTTCAAAATACTTCGTACCATTCTTGTAAGTTCTTTATGCATTCTTTATACAGAGCATTTATTTTTTTTTCTCATCTAAGCCAGAAAACGAAAAGCCGATCTTCAGTTCTTCCCTCTATATTTACGCTGCAGGTTGCAGTTATACGTAAACAATGAACCAGAATTCAAATATTTGCCGCTCTACAAAAAATTTGTAACTCTGTTGAATATTGCTTTGTCATCATAATGATTTTAAATGGATCATGACTTTGAAATTCTTAATATAAATAAATGTTTTTACAATGTAATTCATCTTTACGGCTGTTTAAGTAGTGACGTTAACATTGTAACTGTATTTTGTTTTCGTTTTGAAAACTTTATATCAATCAGTTAATAAGAGGCCTTCATTTATTAATCAAAGCTGTATTGTAGCTATTGCACTCAGTTGTCACGTAGCCTACATTTGTGCCTGCTGCTGCGGCCCGATCTTCGCAAGTGCAGGAGAATCAGTGCATGCGTATTCACATCTTTGAACTACGCATGTGATTGAGGGTATTTGATGAGTTTTACAGCAGTACCATACTTGGAAAGAATTCCCCAACAAATATCCTTGCACATTCCATGATTGTGCACAAGATTTCTCCCAAAATTTTCTTGACTGTATACTATTTCGATGGTTTGAATGAGAAAAGAAGGGAAAAGGAATTAGAGCAGCAATTGCTGCAGTTGCTTATTTTGAAGAAACCACTTGATTTCACAAATATCTTCTCATTTCTTTGCTGTAGGTGTATTTCTTGATTTATCTAAAGCGTTCGACACCATTGATCATACCATTAGGGAAACTTTTCTTCCTTGCTTTACTAGCTATCTTAACAACAGAAAACATTTTACCTCTTTTCAAAGTATAAACTCTGATGTAAATGATATTCACTGTGGTGTCCCTCAAGGGTCAATTCTAGGACCGCTTCTTTTTATCATTTATATGAACGGTGTAAGTAAAATTTCTTCTAATTCATCCATTGTGTTATTTGCAGATGATACTGATATTTTCTTTTATGATAGTAGTTTTGAACGTCTGCAGCAAACCATTAGAAATGATTTAGCTGCATACCGTGATTGGTTGGCCACAAACAAACTTCCTCTTAACTTAGACAAGACAAATTTTATTGTTTTCAATGAAAATGATGATATGGTTAACTTTAATATTGTTATTAATGGTAAATTGCTACAAAAGGTAGATTGTGTTAAATATTTAGGTGTTTTCATAGATTCTAAACTTACTTGGCACGATCACATTAAGTATACTTCTACTCTTGTTGCAAAAAGTGCAGGCATCCTTTCAAAACTGAAACACACACTCTCTAGATGCATTCTCAGGTCCCTTTACCAAACACTTGTACTCCCACATCTCACTTACTGTTGCATTATTTGGTCTGGATCAAGCAAGTATTTATTAAATAAGTTAGGTGTTCTACAGAAAAGAGCAATAAGACATATCACCTGTTCGAGAGATCATACCAACGATTTATTCAAGTCCATGAATTTACTTAAACTTACTGACCTATTCAAACAACATGTAGCCAGTTTTGTCTACCGTTCTCTACATGAAATGCTTCCAAGCTCACTAAACGCTCTCTTCACACACAGCTCATCCATACATTCACATAACACAAGACAGGCTGATCATCTACATTCAAGGAAACATCACAACAATTTGTACAAGAACAGTCTGCATTACCGTGCCACCACTCTTTGGAATCACCTACCATCAACTGTTAAGACAAAGCCTTCTTTAGCTTCTTTTAGGAAAAATCTTCAAAGGGTCTAAATAAGCTTGTATTAAGCCCATGAATATGTTTACTATACTGTATCTCTGCCTATTTAGCTTCCTTGTTAAGCCCGAGGGGTGGGTGGTGGTTGGGTTCTGGGACGGATGAGGTGGGATAGTGGGTTGTGTGTCTATTATCGAATTTTCTTTTGTTTTTCATCGTCTTATAATCCATCTTCGTGTTTTTTTTTATTTTTTTTTCTAGGGAGTGTTACTTCCTGAAAAGCCCTAAAGGGTTTCTAAGTACACTTCCTTTCACACTCTTTGTTACTTATTTACTTTGTGATACTTGTTTTTATCTTGTGTTGTGATAAACCAAAAATAAATAAATGAAATGAAATGAAATTTGTCTTCAAAGTATATCTTACATAACATTTTGGAACATGTTGCATTTTCAAGGTAAACCAAGCAGTTATTTCTAGTAAATTTGATCTCACAATTAAGGAGAAAAAACATTTTCACATGATCCTATGATCCTTAAGAGATAATCAAGAAATAGGACATGATGCCCTTTAAATATAAATTTTTCAAGCAAGTAACTCCTGAATTAACACTAGCCTTGAAGTGGGCAAAAGTGAAATTCTTCAAGATTTCTGCTCAAGTAACCATGAAAACAAGAAATGATGAGACAAATAGGAACTTCCTGGATAAGCAATGGCCAATTTGTGTGCAATGTCCTCACACAGCAAAGTGCTGTGAAACAGATACTAGCATTGTTGAAGGATCAGTTTGCTTTCAACATGGAAGTCCCTGGCACAGGATTCCATGCTTTTAGGAATCTCCGCTTTTACTGTACATTATGTAAACAAAGGACACTGGGCAACTAGGCTATTACAAATACTTGCTGAACACTGGTCTCATGCAGGGTTTGCCTTGAGGCTGTTCATTACAGTTGGTGAGTATGCCCCTCTAGAAAAAGATATTTAAGGTGAAAACCATGTAACAAAATAAACAAGAAGTGAGACTCCAAAAGGAACACCACAGAAATGCTAAACATGGCCAAATGTGACCACAGCTTGTGTAACCATGTAGCCAATCTTAACATGTATTGCCATCCTAATGTGGCACCTTCACTGCAAATTTTACAGAAATTAACCAGCTATTACAGATGATGAAAACTTTTGAAGAGAGACAGTCTTTTCACCCCACAGTACCACATAAGCTCTACCCAATTTGTGGGTTTTGCTATTAAATTAGTATATAGAGTACATTTTTTGATATTAATCTTTCCTTGATATTGTCTCACGAATTCTTCAAAAGTGGAAGTATTGTTCAAGTATTTTAGTGAAACACAGTGTTACTATGTGTTTCTTCGCTACCAGGGCCATCGCGACCGGATGGTGTGGGGTGCCTCACACCAAAAAATTCGTCAGAGCGACGATAGTTGGAAAAAAAGAAATTCCATTTGAAATGTTCTCATACTCGGTCTTACCCGTTTTTCGACTGGGCCTATGTCGACTTTTCAAAGGAGATCAAAATGCGTATCCTTTTTTCACTAAAATTAGCACAATTGACCCCCATTTTCGGAAATACTTCATAAATAACAATGATTTTCCCGCGCTCCGTGCCATTCAGTTTCATCAATGTAGTAATTATCACTAGCACTTCAAACATATCGAAATTATGCATCAGTCCGATAATGGTTGATTTATTCGTGTGCATATACCCCCCCCCCCCCCGATTTCCACTTTTCCACCATAGGCATTTAAGTTATATTTCTGTAGATAGGTGAGATGGGGTTAAAGAGGTTTATTGACAAAGAATTAATTTTGATCATGTTCTCTCACAAAAGTTTATCAGATTAATGAATTCTGAGCGCACTTTGCGCGCTTCATATACTTGGAAGGTCTTAAAGCTCACTTTTTAACCAATTGCTTAAGTCGGGTCGGCCACTACCTGCGTAGCAGGCTGTACGGCATATTCCTTTTTCAGTCATATCCCTAACGCCTGCCAAAAATGAACACCGAACAAATTCTTTGGATATTCATAGAAAAATGTGGCCTCGACACTGGTTGAATGTTTGTGAATATTCACAAGACGGCAACATCTGGTCCCGTGTGGTAGCCCATACCACCCACGGGGTTGGTAGGTCATTGTATTACCCACGTCATGGTAGTGCACACTGCACAGTGTTTATGCAACACGATGTAATTATAAGGCATCTCATGTTTCAGTATAGACTTCCAGTTTACGACCACGAGAGTACGCACACTCACTCAAAAACAATAGTATGATTCGTTATAGAGTACATGAATAAATCATATTATGGTAATGAAGCTTTCGTCTAAAACTGGACGCAGTCATGTTCGCTTTGGCGGACGGTGGTTTTGGAAGCTAAGAAGCTGAGAAAACCACCGTCCGCTCCGCGGGGTAGGTCGGCCACAGCCTTTTCCGCGTAATTCCGACCTTACTCAATGATTGTCATGTATACTAGGCTAATCATGAGTCGATCACTTAACAAATTTACAACCAAAAGGCCAAAAGGCTTAGTGGTTCCTTGCCGAAAGCACAATTTAACTTTTTGACCTATGGTGACCTGAGACGATCATCTTGAACATTCTTGGGAAATTCTACTTTTTGATTGCTGTGGACCCTCAAATGACCCTATACTGACCTCCCCAATAAAATTAGGGACCTTTTGTTAACCATACGGCTACTATATACCAATTAAAATCCTTGAAACTTTCCTTCTTAAAAATATCGTGTTGAAGAAGTTTGCAACCCCTTATGACTTCATACGACATTTGACCAGTGACCTGGCATTTGACCTCTGGTGACCTGGTATTTGCACTCTGGTGACCTGACATATGACCTCTGTGACCTGGCATTTGACCTCTGCTGACCTGGCATATTGTTGTGTAGTTAAGGTAGCGGGCCACTAATTATAAGTCCCATTGACTTACACACTAAATTAGGCTACTTTCGTGCCCCCTAGCTCCCAGTAGAAGTTTTCAACCAGGACATGCTACCCCTCTGATCGAAGCCCACAATCTCGGCTTTCATGGCACTTTCAAATTTTTATACCATGACCATTGAAATTTTGAGCTAGAGAGCCTTGAATGATAGGGATGTGTTTCCCGCCATAATAGCTACGCAAAAACGGCATTTCACAGAGCGGAGTAATACAATAGAAAAATGGAACTAAAATTGGTCAGATTGTCTTGAATTTTGCACAGTATGTATTTCAACTCATCGTCTACAAAATCCAAATACAAAAATGATCATATTTTGTAAGTAACACAGTCAGAAACAGCATCCCATAATTTTTTTTATGGCGCTTTTTCTGTCAGTAAACATTTTCCCAGACATGATATTGGAGTTAGTAATCCGCTACCAGTACGGTGCACTCTCCATGACCTTTAACAGACGACATTTTGTTGTTTACGAGCAACTCTCCCTTCTTTTGTCCTAGATTCCCATGGCCCTTCCTGTTTTCTGTCACGTGTTAACGGTGAACGTGACATATTACATCGCCTTAGTCCACGTGTACGCTGTAACTCATATTTTCAAGGTGTGTCCAATTTCACCCACTACAGCCTCCTCGTTGGTCATTTAGATCAGCACACTCATTTATATTCATTTAATTTGGTGTTTCATAACTTTTGACCAATCACGGGACTGCAATTAGTACTAGGATCTTCCCACAACCCTCGTGGCTTGGAAGTACGAGACATTAGACAAGCTCCCAGCCCACAAGCTGGTCACTCGTGCAGCTGACTTGAGACGGGGAACACTTGAGTAACACAATATTCAATTAATATTTTTTGCACGCCGAATAATTAAAACTTGATCTCTTTTTAGCACTTAATCAACGAATAAATCATCATTAAATCGATTGGAACTCTCCATCTGTTTTTCTGTTTCCGGCTACGCGAGATCCCCGTACTACATCAACTTACTTTACAAAATGACGACCAGTGACCTGGCATGTGACCTTTGATGATCTGGCACATGACCTCTGGTGACCTGACACTTAACCTCTGGTGACCTGACACTTTAACTCTGGTGGCCTGTCATATGACCTCTAGTGACTTTGCATTTGACTTCTGGTGGCCTTACAAGCCATTATGGAGATTTTTGCAGTTACTGCCTGTGAAATCAAATGACCTTTGCCTCCAGCCAAGACCAATTGCAAATCTATGAACCAAATATAAAAAATGTTCTTCATGGCTGTTTTTAGATATTGTAATAACAAGCCCTCCAGGCCTGTGACCAGGCAAAGCACTGGAGGGAGCAGATGTTTTGGGAAGGGGGCGGGTAGGAGACAGGGGACAGGAGAGAAACTTTTCGGGGGGCTTAAAAAGTGTTAGCAGCAAATTTCAAACTCTCTAGGGGACAAAAATTTGAAAATTGAAGCCAATTACTTGGTCTTGGCAGTGTAAACTCTGAAGACCTGGCATGACCTTTGATCCTTACCACAAACAACAGGTATCTTTCACTCGGCATGATAAATCTATTTGCCAAATATGAAAAGTGTCGGTCATTCCTAACTTGAGATATTGTGTTTAGGAGGTTTTCATGTTTTGACTCCAAGTGACCACCAATGACCTCTGATTCCAACGACACAAAAGACATCTCCTTCCCAACATGACAAATCTATATACCATATATGAAAAGTGTAAGTCGTTCCCATCTTGAGATATCATGTTTACGAGGTTTTTCGAGTTTTGATCCCTGGTGACCTCAAAAGACGTTTGACCTCGACCAAAAACAATAGGGTTCTTTTTCTCAACATGACAAATCTATATGCCAAATATGAAAAGTGTCGGTCCTTATTATCTTGAGATATCGTGTTTACAAGGTTTTACGAGTTTTGATCCCTGATGACCTCAAATAACCTTTGACCTCCACCAAAAACAATAGGATTTTTTCTCTCAACATAATAGATCTATATACCAAATATGAAAAGTGCCTGTCATTCCTACCTTGAGATACCCTGTTAACAAGCCATTTTTTAAGGTTTTCGTAGTTTTGCCGCCGGTGACCGTAAATAACCTCTGACCTCCACCAAAAACAATAGAATTCTTATTCTCAGCATGAAAAATCTATACACCAAATATGAAAAGTGTTGGTCATTCCTGACTTGAGATATTGTTCGCTTGGTTTTTTTTTTTATTTTTTTTTTATTTTTGCTTTTGACCCCTTGTGACCTCAAATGACCTTTGATTTCCACAAAAATCAATAGTGTTCTCTCTCTCAACGTATCAAATCTACATAATAAATATGATAAGGGTCGGTCATTCCTATCTTCAGAAATCGTGTTTACAAGCCATTTTTGAGGTTTTCGCAGTTTTAACGCCGGTGGCCCCAAATGACCTCTGACCCCCACCAAAAACAATAGGGTTCTTCTCAGCATGACATGTCTATACACCAAATATGAAAAGTGTTGGTCATTCCTAACTTGAGATATCGTGTTCACAAGGTTTTCGGTTTTTTACTTTTAGTGACATCCACCAAAATAAAGAGGGTCCTATCTCTTAACATAACAAATCCATATACCAAACATGAAAAGTGTCCAACATTCCTATCTTGAGATATCGTTTTTACAAGCGAAGTGTCACAAACATGCACACACACATGCATACACCTGATCCTGATTGGCAATGTCGTAATCGACTTAGTTCCATCAATGGCTGTTCAAATGTTGTCTCCTGGCGCAAGTGAGCCCTCTCGTGGGAAACGAGTCCGCCAGGATTGCCGCAGATTCTGGTGCAGTAAGAATATCGCAGGGAGTCTACCACATGGGGTGTGTTTAACACACACCCACACACACACACGCAACTACACACACACACACACGGTACCGCCATCACATAGTTTCCTTGCCTGCCTACGGCAAGGAATTAACCAGAAAGCCAAAAGGCTTAGTGATTCCTTGCTGCTGAAATGTAAGCTTTTTTCAAATTGACAGTGCCCTGTTATGTTTTTTTTTTTCAAATTGACAGTGCTCTGTTATGTTTTTTTTTTTTTTCAAATTGACAGTGCTCCGTAATGTACCCACAAAGTATACATGGAAGGCATCCAAGCCTCCCACATTGAGACCCTGGATGACCTTTGACCACCTAAAACTAGGGTTCTGCTCACTATATCACATCCACATACTATGTGTGAAATTTGGAAGTATCCAAGACTCCAACCATGAGAAATAGTGTAAACAAGATATTGAGACTTTTACCTCTTGTGACCGAAAATGACCTTTGACCTCCACCAAAAACAATAAGGAGCATCTAGTTAATATGGCCATCACAGACACTAAATATGAGACAAAAAAGCTTGGAAATTGCTTGAAAACATGGAACCACCTAGACTTGCCCCAAGTCTCTCACGTATTCCTTCCATCCACCTTTCATTTTATTTCTGTTCCTATTCTTCACGGTGATTCTATCGCATTGTGCTGCTCGGCAACTATTCAGATTACTTCTCACTGCCCCGTTACTGCAACTTCCACGAGCGAGTGCTGTAACATCTGTTTACAACGGTTCGCGAAGACTGTACACAACGGTTCGCGAAGACTGTACAAAGCTCACACACACGAGCCTGCTGAGCAGCCAGTTCAAACTTGCGGCTTGCCGTGAGAGACTTGTATCTTTTGCAACTGTTTACGTCATCATCCTTAACTTCTATATTGTTTTATTCATTTAAGAATCTAGATGAATATATTTCAAGATAGTTTACTGTATTATCCAATCAGCTTCGGCATTTTGCGACTTTTGCTGGATATTCATTAAGATCATCGTGTGATGAACGGTGCATCGTTCTGTCTGTTTACAAATAGAAAGCTTTTCATTGGCTACAGAGACTAGTGATTAAAAACCGGACCGCCCAAAATGCTACGTCACCAGTTGCAAAAGCTACAAGTCTCTCGAGTAAGCTAGATCTCCACTTGTTGATATGTGCACAGCGTATAAACAAGAACCTGCCACGCAAGATCGTTACAATGACTCAGTGTAGCAACGTTCGAAGCGGTGAGTGTAAAAACTTGTTAGCGGGCATTACCGTTCGAGGTGTGTTGGTTAGCGCATTGTATATTGGCGTTATAACGATTTGAAGTGGAAAGAGGAGAGTGTGAGAAATTGGTTTGTCTGAGAAGGTGCATGGGGGGAGGGTCAAAGTGGTGACACGTAGAAAGGGAATAGTGACAGAGAAGAATCCTTACAGCTGAGAGGGAACATCTCGAGAGACTTGGGGCAAGTCCAGGAACCACCAAAATAAGAATAATGGATACTTCTCGGACTGAGGCATACTGGGGAAATCCTGTTACTTTTGGTGTAGGTCAAAGGTAATCTGGGATCACCAGGTGTAGAAAGCTGGATACTGTATATGAGGATGTGCTATAGTTAGAAGAACCCTGCTGTTTTTGGTGGAGGTCAAAAGTCATCTGGGAACAAAGGGGGTAAAACTTAAAAAAACTCGTTTACACAATATATCAAGGTAGAAAACTTGGATAGATTTCATAGTTGGTATGTGGATTTATCATCCTTAAACCATAATCTCTGTTGTTTGTGATGAAGGTCAAAGGTCATCTGGGGTTACCTTGAGTCAAACTCTTAAAACCTTGTTAAACACAATTCCTCAAGGAAGGAAACCATTTAAGACAATTTTGCAGTTTTACCTTTGGTGACCTCAAATGACCTTTGACCCCCACCGAAACCAATAGGGTTCTTCCTCTCAAGATGACAAACTTACATACCAAATATGAAAAGTGTAAGATAACGTGTTTACAAGCCATTTTCAAGGTTTTTGCACATTTACCGCCGGTGGCCTCTTATATACTCTGACGTCCACCAAAAGCGATAGGGTTCTTCTTCTCAACATGACAAATTATGAAAAGTGACAGTCATTTCACCCTGAGATATCCTGTTCAGGACGTTTTCTAGTTTTGACCTCTGGTGACCTCAAATGACCTTTGACCTCTTCCAAAAACAATAGGGTACTTTCGCTCAACATGACAAATGTATATACCAAGTATGAAAAGTGTTGGTCATTCTTAACTTGAGATATCGCGATTACAAGCACTTTAGGAGGTTTTTGCACATTTACCTCTGGTGACCTCATATGACCTTTGATGTCCACCAAAAACGATAGGGTTCTTCTTCCCAACATGGCAAAAATATATATACCAAATATGAAAAGTGTTGGTCATTCCTAACTTGAGATATCTCGATTACAAGCTTTTCAGAATTTGACCTCTGGTGACCTCAAATGACCTTTGACCTCCACCAAAATCAATAGGGTTCTTTCTCTTAACATGACAAGTCTATATACTAAATATGAAATGTGTTGGTCATTCCTGTCTCGAGATATCGCGATTACGAGAAAAGTGTCACAAACACACACACATACACACACTTTCACACACACACACGACATCACCATCACATAGATTCCTTGCCTGCTTTCGGCAAGGAATCAAAAATCAATGACTCTTTACAGTAATATTTTGTAATACGTCTTCCTCACTGTGCTATGTTTTGGTGTTGTCTGGATTGAGTAATCTGTAGAAAATGAATTTTGAAATATAGGTGACAATGCACGTAGCAATGCTCATGAAGGAATCTCAAGTTTATCACTTCATAAAGCAAACAAATTAAATCCTATAGATTACCATATTTAAGGCGAGTTTTTCAAATAATTATAAAGGATAGTCTCTTTTCTATCGGAATTCTTATTTTGTTTTGTTGCTTTGGTTGACGAGACTTGAAAATCTGGTCATTACTAAAATGTTTGCTTTAAACATAAAAAAATAATCATTTCTTTTAATGTTGCTTGAGGAATATGCATCACAGTTGATTATTGCAATCACATTGCACCTACTCGCAGTAGGGGAAGGAGTTTGCGGCTATGTGTAGGTCACGATTTTTGAAAACTTTCTGTATGCGCTGCTCTAACGAATTTAAATAGTTTTTGCGTGTCTTGATTAACCCCAAATTAAAGACTGGTTATGCTCCACGTTGATTTGTTCCAGTCCTGCTAAAAATGCATGTGTAGGCGTTGCTAATACAAGCCTGAGAAATGCCATTTGCGGCTATCTGAGGAGGCACTATTTTAAAAAAATTTCTTCGCCAACTGATGGTGGCGCTCCTCTTAGTTAGTCTTCAGCCTCCTCCTGCAAGACCTATCCCACCGTCATTCATGCTTCATGTTTCCTTCATGTTGTCGGAATTTTGCACCATAAAACCCCTTAAACATGTGACCATAGCGACGGCCTTGATAACTACAAACAGAATTTCCTCGATAACTATCCCAAGTTTCCTGGAGTTTGATAATTATTTTCTGAATTTATGAGAAACACTTCTTCCTACATGTACTTTTATCAGTCATTTATGGGAGATTTAAACGAATGAAGGACAAATAGGAGCCATTTTCCAAATCAATTTGTCATCTTCCATATTGCACATGAATATCGGAAAGAGAGATAAAACATTTCAAGTGTCTCCGTCAGTCAGTGAGTTTAACTTGTACAAATTTAATGTAATAAAAGCGTACTGGGAACTTGCTAACGAGTACCGCTTTTCCTGCAGTCTTCTCAAACTTAAAAAGCCGCTACGCAGATTTTCACCGGAACTGACTCCATGACCACACTATCGAAAATTTCCGCTTGCTTAACAAGCTGGTCAGTCGCTAAAATTCAATAGCGCGGTTCAGTTCTTTAGTTCACGGTTCAGTGGTTTATTTATTTGATCGAGAATTTAATTCAAGCAACGCTAATAATTATGTTCCGCTTCTCCTCTTTTCCGCGTCTCCTCTTCTCCACTTCTCTTAATACAATCTTCAGCTGGGTCGATCTGTACTTGCCTACAAGTACAAACCGTCTAGTTTTTCTTGGTTTTGAAATATTCTTTGTTATAACAACTGCTATATGTTTTTAAATAAGTTGAACAAAGATAGGGGGCAAAACCAATGGCTTTCGTCTGGAAAAGCGATTCTTTTAATTTTAAAATATTTGCCCCTACAACTGTTGGGAACTTCATCAACATCAAGAACTCAATTGTTCTCGATGAACTTTTTGTCAGCGTATAGATAGCTAGGCGCTTCTGACGTGGTGTCAGAAGAACCTTTCAAGTGGAGTATTTCAGCGTACAGACTTGCCCTCAAACATGAGGGTTGCGTACCCTAGTTGTGACGTCACTGACAACTATCGATGGTAGAGTCTTTTGGCTCCTCTCAGCTTTGGCAGGTGTTTCTTAGGACACATGTCACCTATTGTAAGACAGAACAACAGAATAGAACAGTTGCATGAGTGCACCATAAAGCCTCAGTTGAATTTCCGGCAAAGAGCAAGTCTCTGGTTGGGCTAATGGCGTTTCCAATGTTCATGAACATAGAGAAACACGGCAGCAGACAAGTTGAGTAGCTTCCACCAGTGGTCATTTGAAAAGAGTATCAAACACATGAACCGTGGCATATGCATCGCGTTGGCCATCTAGTACAAAGAAGGTTTCTGGGAACATGCATACTTGACCTCGAATGCCCGATCACATTTACGCTCCATAGCTTCCTTGGCCAAAGTGTTTTTGCCGTGAACTACAGTAGGAGGGGCATCAAATAAAGGGCCATCTTTTGGTAAAGTGGAAAAGTCAACAAACTGAACTCACACTTGGACACGTGGGTACGGAGAATCCAACAATTCGTCTGGTTTAAGTTGCTCAGTTACATCCTTTAATTGCACAGGGGTTTAATTAGGCCCATCTTTAGGGTCAAAATACCTTTTGGGCAGTTTGAAAGAACGAAGGACTTCACTAACTTTTGGTCTCGGCAGGCCAGAAGTTTGACAGTATAATGTGGTCCGGTTGCACAAATAGTTGTATGGGTCAAACAAAATAATTTAGAAGAAGCTCCCTGAGGTGCCCCTGTACAATATGATAAAAATCTGGCTCCAATCAGAAACACTCTGGTTACTTAGCATTTTGATAATTATGTTCCTTTTGGCCTTTTCACGAACCGCCTGAATATTTTCTTTTGCAATGGTACGCAAAAGGAGGTATTTTAGTCCTTAGGAATACAATCTTTTGGAAGCAACTGGGTGTCGATGGAATTCGCATTCCTCTACCAAGCAGCAAGTAAAAGAGTGAGAACATAAAAAAAAAGAATGGCAGAACATAACCTGTACACCATCCTAGTGGCTGGTATAGTCAATATTCCTCTTTATCCCTACCTCTACCCCAAATCGTTACACTGATGGCGGCGGTGGGATCATTCAACGAATCAAGAGAAAAGACAAGGAGAAGGAGTAAGTTTTGGAACGAACGACTGCACGTTTTACTCTTTGTAAAGAATCAAGTGAGAGTATCCGACGGAAACAAGAAAGTAGTAAAGCGGACTCTAGCAAACAGAGTGGAAAAGGTTAGTTCGACCAGCAACCATTACATGTTTACCAAGTTATGGTAATGTGCACCATTCGAAGTCTTACCATTATGGGGAAACGGACCCTTTCGGATCTTGTTTCTTTGTGCCAGTTTGAAACCAATCGGATTCAATCGAGACTTGGTAAACTCTAGGTTTTCAAAGGAGAGATGTTTGCTGTAAAATGGCCTCTGACAAAGACTGATTAACCTCTACTTTTGAGACGGAATATGCTGAGGTCCAAGTAGAGGCGGGCAGTGCCTCTGGAAAGTGAGTAATGTAGCATCTTTGGTATGGTTCTAGAAGGTCACTGCTAAATTATTCGGAAAGCCGGGTGAGAATGGAAACAGAATGTTTTTTACAGTTTTTGCCTGGTGTCGTTTGAATAGATAGATGATTGATATGCTCTTGTGTGGATAACGTTGAATGTCAGAAATCACTACTTATGTATAAAGGAGCTTACAATTGGATGCAACAAAATGTTCTGGTAAGAAATTCGGATTCCAGGAATGAGTGGTTAACTTGACAAGTGTTTTAATACTTCGCATGTCAAGGAAAATGTACCTGTTATGGTGACAACGGCGAGATGTTATGGATTTGAAGGATTACTTCTTCGGTTTTGATGTTTACAGCGTGTTAGCTATTTTGGAAATAACATCATCTGCATGAATATCCGCAAAGCTACAGAAGTTGAAGTTGAACTTACGACCGAAGAACGCTGTTTTTAGTCTATGTTGAATTATAAAACTTAGGATATCCCCCTTGTGATGGTTGTTACAAACAGTATTAAAGAGAGTTATATGGAGAGAAACTGGACTGGAAGAACAGGATGTTTTGTTTTGTGTATAAAAATTTCTGCACTAGATTGATTCATGTATTTTCATAATTTTAGCTGTCAATATTTGTATAGAGTTTTGTGTACTTGATGTGACGGTGCAATAATTAGTGTGTGTCAAATGAGAAGCCTTAATTTCTATATACCGTTTGATTTGTTTGTTTCAGCTATGCATGGGATTGCTGCAATACTGCGTTATCTTGCTCATGTAGATTGTTTTTTCCTCTTGAAAATGGCTGTCACTGGTTTGTCTTTATCTTTCGTGGGGTGAAATTCCTAAAGTTGGTGTTGACTCTGAGGTGAAATCCTTTAGGTAAAGGTAAAGATAAAAAATTCCTTGCACGAAGATTTAGGGCTTTAAAGTGGCACCTGTTGAGTGGAAATGTCACTGGATTGTTTTACGAAGGGGTTGGCCATGTATATTAAACTGCGCGTGAGATGAAAATTCCTTGGGTGGGGTTCAAGAGGAAATTCCTTTAGTTGGTTTATGCTGGATGTATCTGGTAGACCGAAGGTGCAAAATTCCTTGCACTCCAGTTGAGTGCATGGCTAGCCATTGATGGAAAGGGATTGTGCCATGTAGAATGTAAGGAGTAATTGACAGGTATTATATCGAAATGTTTCGTGTTCACTTCAAGTTACCGTGTTAGACAATTGTTCGGCAGGTATACTGTACCACGTAGCCACAGGTTTAGTCACCACAATTTTTGAACCAATAGGTTGGAAACTGGCCGTAAAACTCAATCTAACTAACTAACTAACTAACTAACTTCTTGAATGTGAATACGATGTGAAAAGAAGGTGGAATATCCCATGGTAATGTTTGCTTGTGCAATACGCTCATTGTTTTACTTTTTCAATGTGATATTAATCACGTGTGGGCCATTTATTATACAGTTAAATACTGAGTTGAAATTTTGTGTTTACATGTTTCTAAAATATTCGACGATTTGAAGGTTTCATAGCAATCAATTGGTAAACCTGTTTTAAGCTACACCAACTTTCGTATGCTGTAATATTGTGTTTTATGGTCATACTTTCATCTTCTACAACTTTATGTACTTCAGATGTCATGTATTTAACTGTAATTGCGATTTTATTGTTGTATCATGTGGGCATATGATGTGGGCCAAGTAGAGAAGAGAGTAACGATGTATTATCTGGTGTGAGGAGCCACCAGAGACTATGCGGAGCTCTTAGGATAATGTGGAGCTGCTTCGCAAAGCTTCTCCCCATTATCCAGGGATGATCTTGTTTTTGTACCTGTATTAGAGATTATCTGTGCTGATGTACCAGGTTATGCAACATTATGTAACTGCTTATGCAATGTAATGTTTTTGTGTGCATAAAAGGATAAACGAGGAGAGCTTAGTATAACATTGTAGTTACAGTGGGATTTAAAGTGTTACTTGGACGTTTTCTATTATGTGTTGCTTTTATGATCTATTTAAGTACATGTTTTAAGTAATTCTTGGTTTAGGGCACAGGTGTTTATTGTCTACATTTTATGCATATTCATTTTATTGTTATCTCATTTGACGTAGCAAAAGGAAAGGATCCTCTCCAGGAAGCTATTCCAGGTCTGGCGGCAGGTGTTTCATGCCCTTCATTCGTCGGCCTGTAGCTTCAAGAGTTATATTTGTGCAATATTTAGCCTTGGAGAATTTCATCGTTTGATTTGGAATTACAGTTTAATCATAACGATCTAACAACAACGCCGCATGTTTTTCTTCGTCATTTTAGTGCTCTCCTCGTCTCGTCTCTCTAAGCATCCTGGCCAATTAAAATACAACCCCTTTAGGCCAAGAACCCTACCCTGCAGGTCACAACGCTACCGCCTAACCTCCTCTACCCCAAATTGTTACATTTATATATATATATATATATATATATATATATATATATATATATATGCGGTTTATATATATATATGCGGTTTATATATATATATATATGCGGTTTATATATATATATATATATATATATATATGCGGTTTATATATGTATATATGCGATTTATATATATATAGGCGGTTTATATATATATATATATATATATATATATATATATATATAAATAATTACAAAAGAGCCGGTTAGCAGGTATCCATGTTTATTCCGCTACTTTAAGTTTCCCGTTTTTTTAAGACCCGATCGTCAGGCGGTTGGCATTACGAATGATGGAACATCAAGCAAAATAAATGACCAGATAGTTTTAAGAATGCAGCCGGCAATTAGTTTAATTGTTAGTGAGGGAGGTTGTACAAAACAAAGCAAAACTTTGGGCAGTATTAAATACGATGGAATGGCACAGCTAGCCACTACGGGTTAAGTAAAAATCTTTTTGAGTGCCTGCAAGTTGAAATAAATTCCGAACGTTTGTTGAGGGAACCACAGCCCAGCACGCAATACAATATATATATATATATATATATATATATAGGTCGAAAAGAGGTAGTAAAAAGTGCTTAAAAGTTTGCGGAAAACTCCACGACGTTTCGGGTATAAACCCTTCATCAGGTGGCAAAAACCAAACTGAACAACCAACAGTAACAATTGGACACGACAAACATCAAATCCGAAGCGATCGCTGTAAAAACAGAACCGGACGAAAGTGACTGTCAGAAAACATGAGTGCGAAGGATGAAACACAAATCAAAAAAAGAAAAAGAGCGTCCTGGATGAAAAAATGCACGTAAAAATCGAACATGTTCTTAAAAAAGGGAAAACAGGAGACAAAAACTAGCTCCGGAAAAAAATTGTAAATAAGGCCTACACAGAAAAAACGAGCACGAACGGGTAAGTGTAAAAGGAGCAAAAACTGGTACAAAAAGGGGTGAATATTACAAAGGTCAATTCTAACGTTAAGCCCGTGTGGAGCGAGAGTACCTAGCCTCATGATCAGTCGGTTTTCAGCACTAAGGCGGTCACGATCGGAGCCTCGGCACATTACAGCTGCCGTAACGGTTAAATGCTGTATTGAACAAGGTGAAGGGGGATTGAAATGTGCAGCCACCGGGTATCCATGGAGATTCTGTTTGATGGACCTAAGGTGCTCGGTGACTCGATCCGCGAGGCGGCGCTTGGTCTCTCCCACATACAACGAGTTACATCTCCCACAAGCTAAAATATACACTACATTTGAGGAAATGCAGGAGAATCTTTGTTTGACAATAAAGCTGTTGCCGTTGAATAAAAGACGTTCTCCACAATTTTCAGGAAACTCAAAGTCACGAATAAGTCTCAAGAAATGTGGCGTGTCTTGAACTCCTGAGTGCCAAAAGTTAGTTAAAACCACTTTGACCCAACTCATGGACAATAAACAACTACCCCAAAACGCTACTTCTCTACTCCACCCTTGCCCACAGATTTCTAACTTCTACCTGCTTCCCAAAATCCACAAAGCCAACAACCCTGGAGAACGTCTTTTATTCACCATGGATGTGTCCAGCCTCTACACGTCAATTCCTCATAATGCTGCCTTAACAGCTATCCGTTACTACCTAGACAAACGGCGTGATCCCCTTGTACCGACAGACAGCTTCCTACGTTTAACGGAACTTGTTCTCAAGCAAAATTGTTTTCAGTTTAATGGGCGTTTTTTCCGTCAAGTTAAAGGAGTGGCCATGGGAACCAAAATGGGTCCCTCTGTTGCCTGTTTGACCATGGGCCACTTTGAAGAACAACTTTTTTCTCAGTATACCGGGCCACGACCTATACTTTACAAAAGGTATATTGATGATATTGTAGGAGTTGCCTCTGGATCCCGTCGTGATTTAGAAACTTTTATCGACTTTGTTAATTCCTTTTGCCCCTTTTTGAAATTTACCCATTGTATCTCGGACTCATCTGTTGTTTTTCTCGACCTTAAACTGTCCATCAACAACCGTACAATTACCTCTAACCTATACTTTAAGCCAACCGACTCGCATAACTACCTTTTGTACCCTTCCAATCACCCCAAATCTTGCACTAAATCTATCCCTTATTCCCAGCTCTTGCCAGCCAGACGAATTTGTTCGGAGGATTCTGACTTCTCTACTGCCTCTGAAGAAATTTTGTCCTTTTTTGAAAAACGCCAGTACCCTGCCAAAATCCTCTCTAATGCCCTACGCAGAATTCAAGGAACCAGCAGAAAGGAAGCCTTGGAGAAAAAGAGCAAATCTGGTACCAATCTACGTATTCCTTTAGTTATTTCTTATCACCCTTCGATCCGTCCTATTTTACACGCTATCCACAAAAATGTAAAGTTGCTCCGACAAGACCCCTCAACCCGTGATGTTTTCCCGGAACCCCCCATCACTGCCTTTAGAGTTGAGAAAAATTTAGCCAACCATTTAGTTCGGGCTTCCCACCCACAAACTCCTTTCGACGACACGGCTGGTACCTTTCCATGTAACCGTCCGAGGTGTAATACATGTCCAGTTGTCGGCAAACACGACCTCGTCAACATTTCTGGCCCCAACGGCAACAGCTTTATTGTCAAACAAAGATTCTCCTGCATTTCCTCAAATGTAGTGTATATTTTAGCTTGTGGGAGATGTAACTCGTTGTATGTGGGAGAGACCAAGCGCCGCCTCGCGGATCGAGTCACCGAGCACCTTAGGTCCATCAAACAGAATCTCCATGGATACCCGGTGGCTGCACATTTCAATCCCCCTTCACCTTGTTCAATACAGCATTTAACCGTTACGGCAGCTGTAATGTGCCGAGGCTCCGATCGTGACCGCCTTAGTGCTGAAAACCGACTGATCATGAGGCTAGGTACTCTCGCTCCACACGGGCTTAACGTTAGAATTGACCTTTTGTAATATTCACCCCCTTTTTGTACCAGTTTTTGCTCCTTTTACACTTACCCGTTCGTGCTCGTTTTTTTCTGTGTAGGCCTTATTTACAATTTTTTTTCCGGAGCTAGTTTTTGTCTCCTGTTTTCCCTTTTTTAAGAACATGTTCGATTTTTACGTGCACTTTTTCATCCGGGACGACCTTTTTCCTTTTTTTTGTGATTTGTGTTTCATCCTTCGTACTCATGTTTTGTGACAGTCACTTTCGTCCGGTTCTGTTTTTACAGCGATCGCTCGGATTTGATGTTTGTCGTGTCCAATTGTTACTGTTGGTTGTTCAGTTTGGTTTTTGCCAACTGATGAAGGGTTTATACCCAAAACGTCGTGGAGTTTACCGCAAACTTTTTAAGCATTTTTACCTCTTTTCGACCTACACATTTCAACAGTGCTCCGCAGCATTTCGACCTTATTATATATATATATATATATATATATATATATATATATATATATATATATATATATATATATATATATATATATATATATATATATATATATATATATATATATATATATATATATATATATATATATACATATACATATATATATATAGATAGATAGATAGATAGATAGATAGATAGATAGATAGATAGATAGATAGATAGATAGATAGATAGATAGATAGATAGATAGATAGATAGATAGATAGATAGATAGATAGATAGATAGATAGATAGATAGATAGATAGATAGATAGATAGATAGATAGATAGATAGATAGATAGATAGATAGATAGATAGATAGATAGATAGATAGATAGATAGATAGATAGATAGATAGATAGATAGATAGATAGATAGATAGATAGATAGATAGATAGATAGATAGATAGATAGATAGATAGATAGATAGATAGATAGATAGATAGATAGATAGATAGATAGATAGATAGATAGATAGATAGATAGATAGATAGATAGATAGATAGATAGATAGATAGATAGATAGATAGATAGATAGATAGATAGATAGATAGATAGATAGACAGATAGACAGATAGACAGATATAGATATAAGCGGTAAAAGAAGCATCACACCATAACACAAAAATTAGAGGAAACAAGTTAGGTGTAGTACTAGTTCTACTTTCGGCAGCAATCTGCCTTTGTCGGGAACGTACTAAGAATGATTAAATAGACATAGAAACACATGCCAGATACACGATGAAAGAAACTTAAACACACGACATAAAAGGCAAAGTTAGAGGATTAAAAGCAAAGTAAAAAAAGAATACAAGCAGTACGCAAACCTTGGCAGAACGTGAGAGCCTGGACAAGGAACAAGCAGATAAAATGATTAAAGCCACACACCAAATACAACAATACGTAGCCAATCAAGCAATAAAAAGTAAAAACTAAAACCCTACCCCCAAACCCCAAAACCCCAAAACCCAATTTATATATATATATATATCATCATCAGATATAACAATTTCCCCTTAAGGTGGGAATTAGCGTGATATATAAATATGTATATATATCTAAATATGTATATATATATAAATATGTATATATATATATATATATGTATATATATATAAATATGTATATATATATATATATATATATATAAATATATATATATATATATATGTATACGTAACTCTGGATTCCACCTTTGGTCGTCACCGTCTTAAATGCAACCCCTGTTCGTAAGTTAACGAAATGCAATTATCAATTGGAAGACTCACCGTTTAACCTCGGGGATGCTCGCTCAATGTTCGGGTGAAAAATTTTTGAGCATTCATTGACCAAACGTTCTATAGATTTTGACGCACATTTGCTGACTCACCCATGCCGCACATGTAAAGTTGCCTTGACACACTCTTGCTTTACAACAACAACGGATATGAAACACATCTGACTCACCCAGTGCCCCGGTCAATGGGTGCGTCTTACAATTAATAAGTGCATAAGCAAGTCCCGTAGGAAGAAAGTTCGCTAATAGAGGCTTTTCATATGACGTCATAATACTCCCCAGCGGCCATGTTGGAGCACTGGTAAATACGTAGTATACCACACTCGATACGCTTGTTCGTTGAATGTGTATACATATTGCGTTTATCACAGTGCATACTGTGCTGTGCGTGCGGTTTAGCACAAAGCAACGTGTATTTGGCATAATTGTCCTCTAGCATGGAGAATCCGTGACGTAATAGAGGAGCCTTTATTATTTTTGTTTACAATATTGATCTCTTCAAGTAGATTGTAAAGTTTGAACTGTAAAGAATATGTATCATTTTGAATGATATACATGTAATGTACATATGTTGCATTTATATAGAACACGGCTGTGACAACACTCAGCCGAGCTTGATTTTACTCATAGAAACTGCAGGTTCTTGGAAAAAAACCCAGCGATTCCTAAAAAGAAACCAAGTTGCCGATTTCCTTTCAAAAAGATTCACATTGGCGTCCATTTCTTTAATAAAACTCTAAAACTTTCATTTTTCGTAGTATAAGGAAAACCAATCTCGGCACGTTCCGCACGGCGAAAACATCTCCTTCGTAGCAACCCAGCGTCTTTTTCGGTGATTCATGTTATCCCTCGTCCCCCCTCTCCGTCTGGTGCTTTTCCCCCTGTCAAGCAAATCCCAGCGCCATCTGTGTAATTAAGGGACCAGAGACCAATTGGTGGCAAAAAAATACCAAAAGACTTTAAACCACAACTCCAAAGTTGCATATCTATATAATGAAGTTTTGAAAAGAGTAAAAGTTATTGGGTGTATAACCGACAGTTTACAAAGATGTGTGAAGAATAAAAGGAGTGTATCTTAAGCCAACAATTGGGGCATTTATCTCCTGTATAAAATATTATGACTGTAATCAGAATTATGGAGCGTCAGTTAATGATCACTTGGATTCTTCTTACCAAGAATGGTATCAATGGAACGTTTTATATTCTCAAGACATCATTTTGTTAAATTTAAACTTGTGAGAAGAAAGAAACATTATAATGTAGTTAAAGATGATCACTCTGCACTTAGCCCGGGCCTGCATCACAGAAGATCACCCTTCTCACCAGAACAAAGTAGAGATAGTACAGGTATACTTGTACCCGTTTGGTCATTTTGTAATCTAATCCTTAGACAACTCTATTGAATTGTGCCAATAGAATCATGTAGTGTATGTAAGGGTGCAAGATTGACGGTACTAAAGCCGTGGTCGCTGGTAAGCAATTTTGGTCCCTCAGGAGGTGGTCGTCCCCACCACATGATTGACGCTCCATCACTGCTTTAGACCCCACCGAAAGCTGGTGACGGCACAACAAAGGTCTACTGCCACTGCTAACTCGCTACACCATTAACCTCATCCAGCTTACATCTTCCATACCCTAATATCCTAAACTTATGATACAGTGTGGAAGGAAGGCCTAAATTTCACGGGTATTCCGGACTCCTAACACCTTTAACCCCACTTCTCCCATTCACATGTCAAGTTCACTGGCGTAGACAAGGGGGCACAAGGGGCTAGGCCCCCACCTGTTCATGCCCGCCCCTCCCCCCAAAAATGCATGAAAAATAAATAAATTACGACAGTAAAAAATACGTTCGTCGCCTTGGCCAAGGCTGGCCCCATACACTTTAAGGGTCATACTGTACAATTAGTAAACATATTCCAGGGTTCATTCCGCATTTCTGTTGATGTCCAATGGTGCACGCACGTTGAACGCAAGCACTATTTCAATACATTTATTCAGTGTTTACAAACAAATGCCATCACGGCTTGGCGTCAAAGGAGTTGGTAAGGCGCGCTCACTGAGCTATATGCTATATAGCTCAGTGGGCGCGCTTAAACTGTCGTCACAATGGAAGGTAGATTCCAATTTGTCTACTCTCTGCGTGTAATCGCGCAAGCGTTAACACGCACAACACCAAATATACACGCATGTGTTCTTGCGCATGTTCTTTGCCAACCAATGCCAACCAGTGACGTAAGCGTGAACACTATTATAGCCTATAGCACTGCAATCACCCAAAATCGATAGTTGATCGATGCCTCGCCGAAACTGTCACGTATGCCTAAAGTATGTTGATGCATTATACCCTTCAAGCGGGCGGTCTGTCAGCGGCCATTTGACCGATGGAGAGCTATCGGAGGTCCACTGGCTTGACACCGTGAAAAGTGCATGATGGGTAGGAGGTTTTACCAATCATCCTCACGCCCGTCGGCGAAACATAAGCAAACCTAGACATTTCTCCGACGATAGGCGGACGATGGGCCGTCAAAGGACCGACCAAATTTTCCTGGCTCGCTTGTATACTTTGTTAGGCTACATTTAAAAGTAGTGGAGTAGCGATCTAGTAAAGGAAATGTGATATTCTTTATTTCAGGAAAAATATCTAGGACAAGAGGGAAAAATTCCACTACAAATAGCAAAATAGGGCTGTTTCACTGATCAATGTCCGGGGAGTGTGAAATGTTTGAAAAACCAAAGTCATTCCACATTTGCTAAAGTTGCCGTGGAGGGAATTCTCACTTTCTTCTTTTCTAGACAGTGATTACATACAGTTTGTTGCCTTTTACCAGTCACTAAATAGGTAATGAAAAATTGAAAATAGTGAAATGCACCGCCAACCAGTACTGATCAAGGGCAATATACTGAGTATATCTTGAGGGACATGATGAAAGAGGTTAGTCATTGAGCAAGGGTCTTTCCCTGGAGATCCTTGAAAATTTAGGGAGAAATGATGACACCATAAAGAAACATCTCGAGCATTCTGCAAGAAATACAAGATATACCTCACCAGACATCCAGAATGACATCTTGAGTTCAGCAGAATTTAAGTTCCAAGTGAAAATTTTTTGCAAACGGAAACTCAAAAAGCGACTGCTTAGACCTCCTTATAATCATGGCAAATCCGATTTTCGACTGTCTGAGGGGTTCTATATTTCAAAATTTTCTGTACGCTTTACGCCAACTTACAGTGGCGCTCAGCTTAGTCTTTATGGCAGAATTTTAGTTTGATGTGAACGTTTATCTGAAATTGAAAACTTAAAATAACGACTGTTCAGATCTCCTTAATAAGCCTGGGAAATGTCGACTATCTGAGAGGTACGAATTTTCAACTTTTCTGAACGCTCCGCGTCAACCAGTGGTGGCGCTCCGCTTAGATTGTCTTTCGAGCAGAATTACATTTTTCGGGCAAAAAATCTACTGCCCCAAACTGAAATGCTCCCCTATGCCTATGGAAATACCTTACTCATGAGGCGTGCAGTGGAACAGCTGTTCGCAACTTAAGAGTAAGATTTCGAATTTGCAATCCCATGATCCATAGTCCAGTGGAGTGATGAACTGAGCTGATCAGTATCTCAAAAGTGTGTTTGAATCTGAGAAAAATCACAATTTTTTTTTCACCAGAATGAAAGACGACTAAACCTGGCAAATGCCATTTCCAGCCATCTGGGAGGTGTTAAAATTCAAAATTTCCTTTGTACGTTCCGCGGCAACCAACGGTGGCGCTACGCCTAGATAGTAAGCTCCAGCCCCCCTACAAATGTATCCCGCCCTCCGTGGCCCCACACGAAAGAGAAATCCTATCTACCCCACTGAATTTGATGTACCACGAGTTGAACTAAAAACAGAATCTGAGCTGTATGTCACAGATGAGGGTATATGGCAAGCAAAAATATCCTGCCAGGGCTGTTAAAACACTTGCAAACATCAGGACGTGACAATGTGTACAAATGTCTCTCTAAAGTATTGATAGGGTTTGCCTCAATGCCAGTTACTTCAGCTTCAGCAGAGAGAGCATTTTTAAAGATTGGGATTATTAAATCTGAGCTCCTCCGCTCCACAATACTCAAACACGGTCCACATCCCTCATGCTTCTTTCTGTTGAACGGGAGGTGGTAAGCACCATGGATACTGACGAGGTTCTGAAACTTTTTGTGAAAAAAACGCATCGACGTCTCGGCTTTGGATTTTAAAATCAGCCCATACCTTTACTTATTAAGCTAAGACTCAAAGTGGACAGTGTACATTTTGTGGGTTAATATCGATTGTAAATATGTTTATACTTTTTCTCAGTTACTAATCTCAATCAGTTACAGTCATGATTGAGATTGTTTCATGTTTCTAAATTTGATCCAGCTGTGCGTGTAGAAAATGTTCCCTTTAATGCATCTTTATCAGAAGTTGATCATCATCCCCACTAACTGACTAATTGACTAAATTTATAAAATTTACCCACATACAAACCCTCTTCACATTATTCCCCAGCCACTAAGACGGCGGTTAAGAATGGAGACGATTTGTCGATTTTCTTCCATTCCCACACCAAGAACCTTGTTACGTTTCTGCAGTTTATTTGAAAACATTCTGATCTTTCTGCAATTAACTCATTTTTTTATTGAAGTGAACATTTTATTGAAACGATAGCTTAAACTCTACTAACAAGCCTGAGAAATGCCATTTCCGGCTATCTGTGGGGTCGCGATATTTCAAATTTTGTGTACGCTCCGCGCCAACTGATGGTGGCGCTCCGCTTAGATAGTCCTTTGGTATGTTTTCCCCCCACCCACCCCCCCCCCCCGTTTAATAATCCTGGATGCGCCACTGGTCAAGTTCCTGCATTTCTGCTTCCGCTCTGGGTGTAAAACAGAACATGACACCTTTAGGTTGGTATAAAGAAATACAGAGAAAGGCTGTGTGTAAAAGCGTTATACTTTTCAACTGAAGACAAGTATGGATAGTTCCTGTTCTACATTAATAGAACGGAGGTGTTATTCTCTCTGTTCAAAGAACGTCACATCCGGTGCGAAGAGTCAACCACGAGGCGGGTGGGAGTGCCAGTTGTTGTCGCGCAGTACAGTCACAGTGTAGACAAATAGGCTTATTGTGCCAATGAACCACGTACACAACGTGCAGTCTTTTTTAACTAATTGTGGATAATGGCTGATTTTTATTGAAATTTCCATCTTCATGAAGATATGGGCTTACGAGATCTTTATGGAACTTGTCGCGGGGGGAACTCACGCTTTCCCTGACGAGATGGCATGTGAACGCAATGGTCAGCCGCGCACAATGGGCCTACACCCGATAAGAATAGGTTTCTCGCCGTTCATAAGCAAGTGCTTTGTCCACAAGCACCCAACAGTTTCACATTGCCCTGTCATTTTTTATATTTTGAGATTTCTATTCAACCCTGGTTTCAAAAAAATTTGCCAGTTAGGCCTACAATTGTATCCTGGTTTCTTTGGCAATAGCTACAAGTACCGCACTGTGCCACTCACTGCAAAACTGTGTTTGTTTTCACTCCAGCTGAAGTTTTCATGACTACGTCACGCAAATGCCCGGGAGTTGGACCGCCAGAATTTTGCACGACTCCTTTAAACACAAAGTTAACCGTTTGATATAAGCCTATATATTGTTGTTAGTTCACCCCCAATTTTCAGGCAATGTCTTTCTGGGTTTCTTGGCATTATCTCTACAAACGCTTTTGGAACTTCCAGATTCAGCTTTCCAGTGTCAAATTAACTGGTGTTCGCTTCTCTGCTTTTTGGCTTAGATCGTGTGTATTATCTGTTCTTTTTAGCCAGTCTAGTATGGAGCCATACATGTCAGACCAATAATGTAAATGGTCTGAGGGCCATGAGGTTTGTCACGTATTGTCCTTCAGTGGTCGTAATAGCTTTCTTCGGGAAGCAGTGAAAGTTTGGGTTTCGCCGGGAGGCCTTTTCCAAGAGGGTGAGGAGTACTTTAGAAAAAGCTTTGAATTGACTGGTATATACGCTTTGATGGGGTGATGAGGTGATCTGGTACTGTCCTTCAGTGGACATATAGCTTTAATTCTTTGGGAAGCAGTTATAGTTTGGTTTCGCCGAACGGCTCTTTGCCAGAGAGTCGGGAGGACTTTAGAAGAAATACGCTTTGATGGGGTGTGGTATCTGTTCTTTTTATCCGATATACAATGGAGCCATACATGACAGACCAATTGATGGTCTGGTCTAAGCATCGTGAGGTTGGTCAAGCACTGTCCTTCAGTGGACGTTAAAGCTTCTTTGGGAAGCAGTTAAAAGTTTGGTTTCGCCGAACGGCTCTTTGCCAGAGAGTCGGGAGGGCTTTAGAAAAAGCTTTGATGGTGTGATCGCAGTGGCGTAGCCAGGATGGAATTTTTGGGGGGGTCTAAGGTAACAAGTGGAGGGTCTGGTACCTCCGAGGGTCAGACGCGGCAAGACCATCTAAGCGGAGCGCCACCATCAGTTGGCGTGGAGCGTACAAGAAAATTTTGGGTTTTACAAACCCTCCTAATGGCTGGAAACGGCACTTCCCACGTGTTTTAAGCTGAATGTACCCAGCCTTGAAATACAAATCTCATGTCTGCCACTTCTCAAATAGTGTGAATAAAAAATCTATGAAAAATGATAATACATACACTTTTTAGAGACCCAAAAGCTGGGCATTTCTGATCTGTGCCATCGCCTGGGGGATGAGACTAAAGGGAACCGGTATCTCCCTTTCTTTTGGGAAAAATTGTGAACTTCAGGAGAACGTAGATCGCAAATGCGGCAATATCTGAATAGATTTCAGCTTCAATAGGAAAACCAAAATTAGTTGTGTACCCCTCTGAGAAACTTTCTTTGCGTTAGAGTTGCTACATGCAAAATGGTGCTATGTTTGGCAAAACTTTGAACTGATTATAGGCCTACGTTTTAGGATTTTCCTATTTGGGGAGCATGAAAATTTTCAAAATACTCATTTTAAGTCTTTGTAGAGATTTTACAAGTGACATACGTACTACCAAAGAAACAATGTTTTCCGGTTTTCAGTGGTGTTTAGATGCAAAATGGTGCAGTATTTGTTCAGTCATCGGTACATTACGTAGTCAAAATTAAAACACTACGAGTAAATCTCTCAAAATATTTAAACCGCAAAGCAGAAGTATGGATCATGCGGGAAACACATGAAATGCCGACCTTGTGGACATTTTACAAATCCGCCCGAACGCCAGTGCCAACTAGTAAAAGGAGGACATGTCGAAAAAAATCGTTCTACAGTGGCACTTGTCATGGGAAGGAGTGAGGCACGACATAGGCCGACTTGTTAGGGATGGATGGGAAGAATTTTGCGAAGGCAGTACCATACCCTTAAAGGGCCAATCCTCTCACCCCAAACCACAATTTTAGTAGGGGTATACTGAAATTCTCCATTGGCTCAGCTCCTTGATTGACAGCTAATTCAAACAATGCAGAGTACCAAAGCTTGAACTGTGCTGAGAGTGTTTTGTTTATAAACATAGAGCTTTTCTTTACTCGACTCGAAGCAATCAACTGAGATTGCCTCTGAATGAGGTTGAATTTCACACAATTGTGGGAGGAGCTTAAGTAAGAAGGTTAGGAGAATCGGTGCTGTTTGGGGTGAGAGATCATGGCCTTTAAGGCATATTTTGTGTATGATAAAGTGTAGGAATGGTCGTGTAAAAATAGTCTCCAGTGTATGATTGCCTTGTTCTCAGTAAATCAACCAGCCATCCGAAAGGCAGAAAGGGTCTTAACCTAACAAAGTCAAATTCGAGTTTGCCGTCGAAACGTTCGTTTCATCTTCGAAGTGTAATGCAATAAACGACAGTGCAGATTATATAAGGTATCTAATTTAGTGAAAGTAATCATTTTGAAGTTATTACTTGATTTCATACGTGCACACAAAATGTGTTTTACCCACATTCATGCATGTTTTCTTAATTGTTAAACATTTTATTTATTTACTCTATTTGAAGGAAATACTTCAAAGTGCAATTCCGTTCAAACATTTTATTTTTTCTCAATTACTTTATCAGGAGGCAACAGGAGGCAAAAAATCTGGGGGCCTAGGCCCCCCCCCCCCCCCCCCCCCCCGTGGCTACGCCACAGGGTGATCGCTTCTCATCCGTTTGGCTAAGCAGAAACATTAAGCAGAACATGACATATTTAGGTTTGTATAAACAGGGAGTTGTTCCAGCCTGGTATAAAGAAATGCAGAGAAAGGCTTTGTATAAAAGTGTTACACTATAAAATTGAAAACAGGAATGGATAGTTCCTGTTCTACATCAATAGAACAGAGATATTATTTGCACAAATCCGAATGTAAACCGTTTGATATGAGTATATATTGTTATTAGTCGACACCCTCAATTTTCAGGAGGTGTCTTCCTGGTTTTCTTGGCATTACTTCTGTAAACGCTTTGGGAATTTCCAGATCGTGCGTCAAATTGACAAATACGCTCTGATGGGATGATCGCTTCTCGGCCATTTGACTCAGGTCATGTGTACTATGTGTTTTTAATCCAGTCACAATGGAGTCATACAAGACATAACAATGATTTAAATGCTCTGCGGGCCGTAAGGTTGGTCAGTTACGTGTTGCCTTTAGTGGACGTTGCTTCCTTGGAAGCGGAATTACTTCAGGAATATTTGCTTTCGACAAACGTCTCGGCGCCAGAGAGTAGGGAGGACTTTAGAAAAAGAAGTGCGACACCAAGACTTGTGAGGGGTCTGGCACCCAAAGTGTCAGTAGTCAGCGGCCACCCGGGCAACATGCTTTACACCCTGTCCGTTCCATTAACCAAAGTTATGCTGCTGTCCATATTGGAGACACAGACAAAGTAAAGCCAGTATCTCAAGATGACAAATCAGCAAGTTTAGAAAATAATCGCACGTTTATATCTTCTACTATTAAGCTACAAGAATAACGTGCAGATTCAGTGAGTATGTCTCACTTGAAGACATTGCGACAAAGCTACGCCAAACGGTAGCAAATATTAGCACCAATTAAAGTTCAAGAGCAGCCTCCCCCAAAACTTATTTTGAAGCAATAGCTTAAAATCACAATTTTCTTCTTATTTCTCTTCGAAGAATCTTTCATAATATTTTATGACTCCAATATTTCATATATAAAGTAAACCAAGCAGTAACGTTTGGTTAATTTCACATTTGAGGTAAAAAAAATGTTGTCACATCACTCTCAACAGCCAATAACGAAACAGGTCAGTCTATTACACTACTTCATGTTGGGGTGACTGCTCCAATTGTCTTTAAATTTCGTATTGAATAACTTACCCCTGATTTCGTGAAAAAAATTAAAGAAAAACCAAAGGCCATTTGGCCTAAAGAGGGGTCTCCTAAAGGCGCGAAATGTGAACTACATTCGTTCTACATTATATAGTGAGAATTTCTGACATACACTTTGCTATCATTTAGCGTTCGACTTTCGCAATCTTGACAGAAAGGTTTTTGTTCAAAGGGCTTGAGGTGCTTTAAACACGGAGTTTACCAATACGGAAGCTCCAATTGAGGATTAATGTCAACCCCTACCAAAATTGTAGTTTGGGGTAAGGGGATTGACCCTTTAAGCACATTCTGAGGCCTGCCCTGACAGACTGAAACCGTGTCATTTGTAATCTTACCCGCGAGTAATCATGTGTAGCAATTCAACACTTATTTTACGGCATATACTTCATATAAGCCTACCTGAAAGTAATATAGGGATATGTATGTACATATGTATGTTTACATGCATAATGTATGAGGTTGAATATTCTCTAGATGGATTGCATATGTTTATATACATGCATTTTATGTTTATATACCGTTTTGTATATGTGTTTAAAAAGAATATAAGTTTATGTACATATATGTATGTGTATATGCATTTATATGTATATATCTACTATATATATATATATATATATATGTATATATATACATATATGTGTATATATGTATGTATATATATATATATAGGTGTTTGTAGGTATTTATATGTATATATCTACATTCATCCCCGAAGTCCTCGGTCCCCAGTCGGCACTCAGTTGTTTGTGTATGTATGTATGTATGTATGTATGTATGTATGTATGTATGTATGTATGTATGTATGTATGTATATATATATATATATATATTTCAAAAGAAAGTGATCTTCTAGACTTCTTGCTTTTTCTTTTGTTCACTCTTGCTTACCTTGCTAATTTTGATAGGGTAGCTCGTGTTTTTGTACTCTCGTCATTGTGTACTTTGCTTTGTCTTGTACTCTTGCTTGTGGGCTTATGCTGTGATTTCCACCGTGATCAAGGCGCCAGTTGGCGGCCGAAATATTTTTTTCTAACTGGAACTTCCGTCTTTTTCTTTTGTGCCTACTCAGTGGTTAGAGCATCCGCACTAAAAAGCGGGAGGTCCTGAGTTCGAATCCCGGTGGAGTCAACATCGTTTTTTCACCTCAGCCAGATTTTCCAGCTTTACCAATTTTGATTTATATATATATATATATATATTTATATATTTATATATATTTTCCAGCTTTACCAATTTTGATTTATTATATATATTTATATATGCCTAATTCGGCAGTTAGGGGGAAAGTTAGGGGGAAAAGTCGACCTTAGGGGGGAAAAAAGTTGGGGCGAAATATTTGTTTAACGTTTCCACACACTTTTTCTATAGGAATACGTAAACGGACAAGGGCGCCCTCCTATATTTACAAACTAGATACAATTACTTCAAAGTCGTCAAATTTACGGACACCTAGCTGTTAACACGAACGGATGGCTGGCCATTGAAATTACATTAGTTATTCATTTAGACGTTTAGGCGAATTCTTTTTCTTATGTATTTTATTGTTATTTTTTCGCCCTTGTAAAAGCAGATATAACAATTTCCCCTTAAGACAGGAAGTAGCGTTATATGTATATACATATCTATCTATATATATATATATATATATATATATATATATATATATATATATATATATATATATATATATATATATATATATATATATATATATATATATATATATATATATATATATATACAAAATAATGAATTTACGCAAGCATAATTTACTCACTACTCTGAGTTTCACGCCTCTCCGGCGATCATCAGGTGAGATAACTGTCCCAAGCCAAGCCTATACCACTATCAGTACGTTTTATTTCTTTCTAGCACGGCTCAGTGGTCGCGGCCTATGCTTACACGTAATGATGAGTTCAGCTCTTTTGTTCAGGCAGCTTTCGGATTTTCTTTTCAAAATTTCCAGTCTTTCATCTTGACACAGATTGCAAGTCCCTGATCGACCAGGGGCCATGCTAAATTGCCGAATTATTTGCCATGTAATTTTGTACGGAGTATTTTTCTCCTGTAAATACCAGATATGTTTAGACAACTCAGTCTCCTTGGCGTATTTCTTGTTGCAAAACGACTTAGTGTGATTATTGTACCGTTCCTTAAAACTTTTTCCGGCTAAACCAACATAGAAACTATTGCCATCACAGGTACTTACGGTAGCTTTGTATACAATTGCCTTGGATAAGCACTTTCCTTGGAGTGGGCACGCTTCCTTTACTCTGCAGTTGCATTGACTATGGTCTTTGGGCCCCCTTGCATTAATTATACGAGAATTGTGTGATCTTATAATTGCGCCCATATTTCTCATGCAACTATAGCTAATCTTAACATTGTTCCTATTGAAGATCTTGTGAAGTCTGCTGCCCCGTGGAAAGTGCTTATCCAGAGCTTTCAGAAACTTTTTCCCCACATCAGTTTTTACATTACAGCTATACGGTGGATTGAACCATACAATATTCCTTTTACGATTTCTATTCTTATACACCCTCTCCCCTGTTTTAAACTCTAATTGGCCACTAAATCCGCTACTCTTTAGAGCTTGGTCGTACACATTACTTACACTATCAAACACCTGAGCATTACAAGAGAGTTCAGACAATCTTTTTTCCACAGCAGATGGTATATTTCTGATTATAGCTGGTGGATGGTTGGAGTGAGCGTTGACATACATGGGGGTATCATTGGGTTTCCGGAACGGCTTGTGGGTCCCTGATCGTAGGTCTAAGTTGACATCCAAAAAGTTCAGTTTTCAGGTTACACTCCGTGGTTACCTTAAGACCGAGCTGCTTGAACAACTGAGTGATTTTTTCCTTGTACTTTCTGCTTTGGTACCGGAGCAGTTTTTTATTACAGCCAGCCCGTCGTCTCTGTATAACCCTAGAGTGTGTATGTCTACAATTTGCTCCAACTTTTGCAGGATGTATAGCCCTACAAGCTCACACACTTCCGCGCCATCAAAGGCACCCATGGCCACATCAAAGGTTTCATTTACTCCTTTTTTCATCCATGCCTGGCCACCCGCATCATACAACAGGGTTTTTCGTGAATGCCTAATGGTATCAGTTTCAAGGGTTGGAATTCTGGTGTAGCCCTTTGCCCAGCTCAGGGCGCTTAAGAGAAGCTTCTCCGAAATTGACGGGTAAAATTCTTCTACATCAAAAACAAGGAAGGAAAGAGTGTCCATCTCTTCTAGGCTATTAAACCAGCGAAGCACCTCTGACGTACTCCTCCATTGGTTCACACCGATAGAGTCTCTCACATGCTTGTTAATTCTATCTAAAAATTGCTTGCTAACCTTCCCAACCTCGGACTTGGTAGGATTTATGAGTCTGCACTTTGGTCGGTCGAGAAAATTGTCCTTATGGTCTTTTAAGGTAACGAAAGCAGGTTTCCGCTTTGTGTCGTTAACCCTATCCCTAATGCCAAGTCTCTCGGTAATTTCCTCGAATTCCTCCCTGATTCCGTTAGATATTGCATCTGTAGCGTGTCTTTATTTCTGGGTGATATTTTCCAATAGCAATTTATTGTAATCCTTAGAGTCCATTTTGTACACATTTCTAGTTTTATCGGCATTCACAAACACTTTATTGGATCTGTTTATTTGCTCTGAGTGCCTCCTTAGCTTAGATAAGAATTGGTTACTTACAGATTTAAATTCGACGTTCTCAGCAATGGCAAGCAAGTCCCTTTCGAATCCCAACAATTCCTCAACTTGAGGGGGTGAGTTTTTGGAAGCAAACGCTTTCCATCTCATCCTTCTGATTTAACTTTCAGATTTTTCCAGCAGGCATCTCAGGTACTGTCTCTGGGAAGGTATAGGTATGTTCTTCTCTGAATATTCCATCGAAAAGGCCTCCATTGTGCGTTGCGTAGAAAGCTGCTCGCGATGAGAGTGCTCAACCCAAAGGGGAGCAAATATAAGTATACACATGAATAGTATCACAAGCATGCTAAGAGTGCTCAATACCAAAAAGGCAGAGCAAAATTCACAAAATAATGTATTTACGCAAGCATAATTTACTCACTACTCTGAGTTTCACGCCTCTCCGGTGATCATCAGATGAGATAACTGTCCCAAGCCAAGCCTATACCACTACTAGTACGTTTTATTTCTTTCTAACACGGCTCAGTGGTCGCGGCCTATGCCTACACGTAATGATGAGTTCATCTCTTTTGTTCAGGCAGCTTTCGGATTTTCTTTTCAAAATTTCCAGTCTTTCATCTTGACACAGATTGCAAGTCCCTGATCGACCAGGGGCCATGCTAGATATATATATATATATGTATATATATGTATATATATATATATTTTATTTATATTTATATATATATAGTGAAAAGAATAAATTAAATCAACCTCAGCGAAAAATTGACCACCCTCACTGGGACTCGAACCCAGACCTCCTGCTTTACGTGCAGGTGCCTTAACCAATTAGGCTATGAAGCCGGTCTATATATATATATATATATATATATATATATATATATATATATATATATATATATATATATATATATATATATATATATATATATATATATATATATATATATATATATATATATATATATATATATATATATATATATATGTATATATATATATATATATATATATATATATATATATATATATGTATATATATATATATATATATATAAACATGACGGAAAAACTGTAAAACAACGGTGCTACAGAATTGAAAGGCTGGATGTCCGAGGAGATACAAATAGCGGGAGGCTAGAATTTAGATAAATTAAACAGCCAAAATGGTTTGAAGTAGAGCTTTCGAGGAATACTACCTCTTTATCAATACTAGGCCAAAGAATGACAAGGAGTGAGAAATTTTGGAAGCTTTTAAAGGTGTTGACAATGGTCTCACCACTATTGTGACAGGATAAACCTTCTTAAGGCAATTAAGCAGGTTGATTGACCGGGAGGGTCTGATCGGATTACTCGGGTGTAACCCATCACTACTAGAAAAATCCTATTCAAAGCAATTAGAGAAATTGTTAGACCGGAGAGGCCTAAACGGATTATTTGGGTTTGTATCATCAGCAAGCTGGTAAGTCGCTTCTGATGTTCAAGCCGAAAGGCGATGTAGTTTTGAGATTGAGTTCCCAGAAATTTTCTTTAGCTTTTCTAGCTTTGTCGGTCCATGTATCGTTTTGGCCGATAGCAATGACCCGTAAATTTTTGATAGAATGATGAGGCAAATTGAAATGGTTTGCAACAGGTTGTTTAACCTTTTTGGTTTTAATTGCTGACCTGTTCTGTGTCATTCTCATTCGAAGAGTATTTTTAGATTCTCCGACATACTGCACACCACATAAATTGCAGTATATGAGATAAATGACATTTTTGGAAAGACAATTAATTTCTTGTCTAATTTGTAAGGTGCGTGCATTTTGATTGCTCTGGAAGCCTTTTGTGGAATCAACTAGGGCGCACGTCTTGCAGTTGGAAGGGCAAGGTGAACAACCAAAATTTTCGTTTTGTAATAACATCTTATAATAATTTTTTATAATGAAGCATAGAGTGCTTACCTTACTGATCTGTAAAACACTTAGATTTTGTGCGTATTTTAATAACCCGCGCACTCTTAAGCTATTTTGCGCGTTCTAGTTCTGCATATAATGCTTTCTTCTGTGGACGTCATAATTGTCGCTTAACCTATATGACGTGTCTATAACACGCGCGTCTCACTTTCATTTTGTTTTTGTATAACCGTTATGCTTCGCATTTGTAGACTGAGGAGTGTAGGCTACAAACGTAGGCCTATGCGAAACAAGCTTGTATCTTGAAATGCAATAGTGTTTACTTTCTTATTTATTTATACTCGCTCCCATCGGTTGAGCACTGTATCCAGTGTTGTTTCGCTATCTTTAACCATATCTTCGCTCCGTTTCCCGTTGAGCACTCTCGAATCTAACATGGAACAAGTAAACCTTGGCTATTCTACGAAGAACATACCAATACCGTCCCGATAGGACTACGCACGTTGTTTGATAGCAAGGGCAGAAAAATTCATCAGATCGGTAAGATGGAGAAGCTTCTTCTTTTTACACCCCGAAATTACGAAAACTCAAAAAAAAAAAACTTATGGATTCGCATTCCCTAATTCCCCTCCATTTGTCTCTGAACTCAAAGAATTTGAAGATGGCATGCTAGAATTAGTTCAAAACATTGAGTACAAAAACGTAACAAAAGATTTTCAGAGAAAACTTTCCAATGATGTGATTAAGATCAAAGAAGATAATAGACTCTTCATAGCCGCCGATAAAACGACTAACTTCTACAAGCTAGAACCCGGCCAGTACAAGAAACTCCTTTCTGACAACATCACCAAATCATACAAAAGAGCACCGAAATCAACTGAAAACCACATCAACATGAAGGACAAGAAAATAGCAACTGACTTAAAACTAGATGACCGCATCGATACTACCGCTAAGGCCCAGGCTTTTGTGACACTGAAAGATCATAAACCAAACTTTGTTAACAAACCCTCATGTAGGCTAATCAACCCCAGAAAATCTGAAATTGGAATCATAAGCAAGCAAATCATCGACAGAATCAACTCGAAGATCATAGCTGCAACTAACCTAAACCAATGGAAGAACACCAACTAGGTGATTGAATGGTTCAACAAAATCGACGACGTAACAGAAAATTCGTTCATCTGCTTTGATATTTGTGAGTTCTACCCTTCTATCACAGAAAGCCTTCTACTAAAGGCTATTGATTTTGCCTCTCAGTATGAAACTATAACCGATCAAGATAGGTCTATTATACTCCACGCCAAAAGGTCCCTATTGTACGATGATGATCTCCCGTGGTGTAAACGCGAAAATCCCGATTTTGATGTCACCATGGGTAGTTACGATGGAGCTGAAACTTGCGAGCTCATAGGACTATACATCTTATCCCAACTTCAACATTTAGAGATCAATGTAGGATTATACAGAGACGATGGACTAGCAATCTGTAACAAAGCACCAAGACAAACAGAAAATATCAAGAAAGAGATATGCAGGGTCTTCGCAGCCAATAAACTGAAGATCACGATAGAAGCCAACAAGAAATCCGTTAATTTCCTCGATGTAACGTTAGACCTCAGAAACGGTACCTGCAAACCCTACATGAAACAAAACAATACACCTTTGTATGTACATAGGGAAAGCAACCACCCACCCTCTATCATAAAGAACATTCCAGAGGCCGTCAATACACGCCTCTCCTCCATATCGTCTAACGGTGAGATATTTAACGCAGCGGCACCGCCATATCAGGACGCACTCAACAAAAGTGGGTATCATCATCAGCTGCGATTCAACCCGCCATCTCGAAACAACAGCAACGAGAAACGCAAAAGAAAACGCAACATAACTTGGTTTAACCCGCCATACAGTGCAAACGTTGCTACCAACGTCGGTAGGAAATTCTTAAATTTACTCGAGAAATGTTTTCCCCCTGGCCATCAGTTACACCAAATACTGAACCGTAACACCGTCAAAATTAGTTACACCTGTATGCCAAACGTGCTCCTCTCACAATAAATCGATCTTAAGAGCTGAGAAGACAGCAGAAAGTGATCAAAGTAATCAAACCTGCAACTGTCGAAGAGATCACTTATGCCCCTTAGAAGGTAATTGCCTAGCATCAGGTGTAATATACCAAGCCTCAGTTACAAGACAGGACAACCTAAAGGTGGAAACATACGTCGGATTAACTGAAAACCCCTTCAAAACAAGATTCAACGGCCACAACAGTAGTTTTAGAAATGAAAACCAGAGGAATGCCACCACCCTCAGCCAATATATCTGGACATTAAAGGACAATAACGTACCATACTCAATCAAATGGAAAATTCTAACACACGGAAATTCTTATTCCACATCTAGCAAGAGGTGCAATCTTTGTGTAACTGAGAAATATTTCATCATCCACAAACCTTTTATGTGAATAATAGGAATGAACTTGTTAGTAGCTGTAGGCACCGTAAAAAGAAGCTGTTATCTTATAATAACATCTTATAATATTTTTTTATAATGAAGCATAGAGTGCTTACCTTACTGATCTGTAAAACACTAAGATTTTGTGCGTATTTTAATAACCCGCGCACTCTTAAGCTATTTTGCGCGTTCTAGTTCTGCATATAATGCTTTCTTCTGTGGACGTCATAATGGTCGCTTAACCTCTATGACGTGTCTATAACACGCGCGTCTCATTTTCATTTTGTTTTTTTATAACCGTTATGCTTCGCATTTGTAGACTGAGGAGTGTAGGCTACAAACGTAGGCCTATACGAAACAAGCTTGTATCTTGAAATGCAATAGTGTTTCCTTTCTTATTTATTTATACTCGCTCCCATCGGTCGAGCACTGTATCCAGTGTTGTTTCGCTATCTTTAATCATATATATATATATATATATATATATATATATATATATATATATATATATATATATATATATATATATATACCCCCAGCAAACTACAAGTCGCACGGCGACCTATACTTGATACTTTATGATAAGAAGGTCACGTTCTTCAATAAAATCCTAAAAACCTGTCTTACCTGTCTTTTTTTCTCCAATATAAGTTTTATGTTTTCAAATATTTTTTTAAATGATCGAATACTCTCTGAAAATTTACCAATTTGAGGGATACTCCTTACAATGAAAAACCATGAAAAGCCAACTTCAACCACCCGACATCCTACTTACTCTAAAAAGTCAGATCACTTTAATAAAAACCCCAAATTTTTCAATTTGACCTTACCAAACAGCCACATTTTCTTCCTCTAAATTCCAAAATTTCTTCAATATAAGTCCTTAATTATCAAATTTATGTTTAAGGTGAAAGTTTTCCGGTAAATTTAAGTCCTGGTTCCGTCTGAAACCAGTTCGTAGGCCTACAAGCAAATGGGTTACCCCAAATGAATTTCCGTCCCCAAGACTCTTTGGATTTTGATCTTATCAACTAGTACAGATTCTTCAGCAAACATCCCGTTTATTTAAGTGGCCTTTAAAAAGGCCAAGTTTCTTCCAGGAACTTCAAATTTTTTTCAAAACAGTTTCCGAATTTTCAAATAGTTGTTAAAAAGGAAACTGATAATTTCGGCGCGTTACGCTAGTCTCAAATTCTTTCAATCATGTCCCATCGGGAACTCATCACCTTTGCTGGGGCTTCGATTCGGAATTAAACGCTAGACCCCCCCCACGTCGGACAAAGCCTGGCGCCAACTTGTTGGCTAGGTCTTTAAGTAAAGGCCTAATCCTCTTACATCAAACTACAAATTCTCCCTCCCTCAGTGTCGTTCGCAGTTTTTTCTCTCAAGGGGGGGGGGGGGGCATGCAGTATGTTGAGTGATCACCGGCCTGAGGAATTGGAAAGGGTCTTAGGGTGTCCTCCTCCCCTGTGAAAACTTTTGGCCTTTCCAAGGGGCTTAGTTACAAATGGTTCCAGGTTTTTTGACTTTGGCGGGAATAGACTTGACAGTTGAGTTTTGGTGATAAATAGGAATAAGACTGAAAATTTTGTGTCTTTACATGCAATCTACGAATGCCATGCATACGTTTAATAGGATGCAAAATAAAAGAGCATCAGAAATCGGCATAGGCATAGGCATATTTGAGCATTTCAGTTTGTGTGTGTGTGTGTGCTTTTTACTGCGCGAAAACGTAATTCTGCCATAAAGACTAGCCTATCCAAGCGGAGCGTCACCACATCGGTAACTGGAGGCGTGCAGAAAATTTCGAAAAATTGGCCCCTCAGATGGTCAAAAAAGCATTAGGATCCCAGGTCTATACGTAGAATCAAAGCATGTCATTTGCCATATAATGCTCTTTGAATAAAATAAGTTCTCAAGCTTCAACGTGATCAGAAAATTATTAGAAAAAAATTAGGTCCGTAAAATGTAATTCTGCCCGAAATACTATCGAAGCGGAGCGGCACCATGCCTCAGAATATTTTGAAAAATCGCGACCCCTCAAGATGGTCGAAAATTGTTTTTCATTTCTTGCAAAACTTCTACACAGTCTTTTTTTAAGCTTCGGTTGGCAATAATAAAAAAAAAAATTACCAAATTGCTTAGAGATAAGAAAATCGGAAAATTGCCACACAAATGTACTACAACCAGTCGATAAAATGGTCTGGAATCTTTTCGGGGTAAAACTAAATGACGGAATTGTTGAAAATATGCTTTATGTTTCTCTATTGTGACTTTTGGCTCCCCAAGAGTCACGGTACTATTGGCTCTTAGTGGAAAAGTAGGTGTTCTTACATTCGATCTGGTGCCACATATGCTACCTTTTTGGAATTTGACAAACTTTGCGTGTCTTGAAGAATCAAAAAGGGCATCAGTGAGGGGGCCTTAGGAGACAATTCCTCCCCTTTGAAAATGTTTGAGAAATCGTTTTTTTTTTTTTTTTTGAAATTGCCCAATGGCCTCTTGCCCATGAATGGTCCCCACCAGTGGCGTTACCAGGCTTTTCATTCTAGGCGGCACTGGGGACACAACAATTTTGCAGGGGGCATTGCTAGACTCCCCTCATGGCGTGACTGTGGGCGCCACTGGGCGCGAAGCGCGAGGGCCAAAGGGTGAGGTCCAGGGCCCCCTTAAGGTCCCTGGTGGGGTCCAAGGGGCGAAGCTCCCAGAAGCTCCTGGAATTTAAGGGGAAATTTGTGATGTATTAAGGTCGTTATTAAAGGGTAATTCTGTTGCCTTTACACTGATCTAAACATTTGTTCCAGAGCAACATCAAGTGAGATTTTACTGGTAACAAATTTAACTAGTGAAACTACTTCCAACTGTCCAAGAGCGGATCTGGCTGACATTTTGAAGAAGGGGAGTTGAACTAGAGAGAGAGAAAGAGAAAAAATTGATGGACAGTTAGATGTGATCCTCTTAAGGAAAAATGTAGGCCTAATCCTCCTTGAACGGTTACCTGAGCTGTGTGCCACCCTCAATTGGCGGAGTCAGAAGTGTGCAAAAAGTTTTGAAAAACGGCAGCCCCTGAGACAGCCGGGAATGGCATTTCCTAGGTGTTTTACGATATTTCTTGTTGGAAAGTACGGAAAGTACGGCCCTTTCTTGTCAAAAGAAGAATCGAATCTTAAACGATTTCATAGTCACACTCTACCCTTACTCGAAATTTATATCTGGCTTATATCTGGAAATATCTGGCTGTTAAAATGTTTTATATGGCCAAGTGAAGCCAGATATAAGACCCCATATAGGTATCTTGATACATTATATCACGTTTTATATGGTCAAATCAAGTCAGACATAATTCAATGAAATGCCAGTCCAGATATGTTAATAAAGTTTTATATGGCAACATAAAGCCAGATTTAACTTGATAAAATGCCAGTCCAGATATGTAAATAAAGTTTTATATGGCCATATCAAGCCAGATATAACTTGATGAAATGCCAGTCCAGATATGTAAACTAAACGGTTTGCACTTGCAGGCAAGTACTGATCGAAGCCAGTGAAAATGTATGAAACGAAACGAAAAAGCCCAATATTGCGCCACCTTATTCCAAGCCTCGATCGAATAAATATTATAAGTGCTGTACAAAAATGAGCAAACGGCCTACCGTACTCACCATCTCAGAGAAAAAGGTTCTGCCGCCAACACAACTTTAACCGCTGTGTCAGGAACGTACCTTTCACCATAGTTATTACACCTTTCCCTGGTTTGGAAACTCCGCGAACTGACTGCTTATGTTGAGATTCCGGTTTTCACCAGCTACGTGACGTTGATAGTACACAAGAGCCTTGTTGTCGGACTCTCCGTACGTAATTTATATATGCAGACAGGGTAAACTGATTTCTTCGAGAGTCTCTTGTGAACAATTATCAAACTGCAGTGACTTAAATTAGGGCAAATATTATTGCGAAAAGTTTGTTTAAAGATTTCTGTCTTAAATTAGAACGGCCGTAAAGCGAGAATAACTGTACCCAAAATAAAATAGCGGGACAATCGAAGGCTGAGTTAGTAACAGTAACTTGGTTAGCACACTCAACAATTCCGCGAAATTGCGAAGCACTTAGCAATCGCACTGTTTAACGTTAAGACTAGTTGGATTAAACCATTTTAACAAACGAGTGTAACGGTTCATCAGACGAGTGTATTATACAATATTTATCAGTAATTAAGGTCGTACAAAATTTTAGGAAGCCCACCTGGCGTAATAAAGTAGGTCTACTTTACCCTTACCGCACACTGACTGCGGTATGATGAGCCTGTACGTAGGGCCTACTGAATGTCCTCAGCGAAGGTCTTCAAACGCCAGGCCTCGGAACCAGTATTTTACGCTTAAAAAGAGAAAATGAAACCCGAGAACATAGGATTATTTCATTTATTCTAAAATCTTAAAAACGTACTGATTAGGAGGCCGTTTGCAGTTTCCTTTTAGCCCTTGGGTCAACTTTAATTTCACTTCCCAGCAGAAACAGTACATAAATCAATGGAGCCATGTCGCTACCAATCGATCGTGTGCATCTTCATAAGTCCAGTGATGAACTTTTTTGAAGAGCTCAACATGCTTTTACCTGTTTACGGACAGTTACGGACGCACCTTACAAAAACTATGAACGTACATACAGCTTCTACGTCTGTGCATACACAGTGTACGTAAGGAGTTTCCAAACCGGGGAAAGGTATAATAACTATGCTTTCACGCAGGCAACAGATGGCTGTAAAATGTTTATACCTCAGATTCGGGCATCTGCACTTGCGCAGATTAAGCTGAGACGTGCCAACGGACTTTTAGCGGTTGAAAAGCGTGTTAAACAAGCGGCGATTTTCGATGGTGTGGTCGTGGAGTTAAGTACTAGCGTTAGTCTGCGTAGCAGCGTTCAAGTCTGGGACTATTTTATGAGTGATCAAATCAAGTATATAAAGAAAGTCAATAGAACTGCGTAACGACTTATCGTCCTTCGATAAGAAGACTTCCTACTTGCTTCAAATAGGCTGATTATTCTATTGGAACACCGTCAAGTCGGTCAAATCGGGGAAGTAGTCGAAATTTCCACTTCATGAAAAAGTCAAAATAACTGCGTGGCAGATGAAATGCTGTATAACGTTAGTATTGTTCGTATGTAAATAGAGAGGCATCACACTGAAGATATTCATACGCAGGGCCAAGAAAGAAGGCACGGGTTCATTTAACAAACTGAGCAAATCCAATAATCGAAGCTGTAGGCTTCGATTAATTAAGTTTTATGTGGCCATTACAAGCAAGATATAACTTGATAAAATGCCAGTCCAGATATGTAAATAAAGTTTTTGATGGCCACCTAGCTAGATATAACTTGGTACAATGTTTGTCCAGATATGTAAATAAAGTTTTATATGGTCACAACCAGCCAGATATATCTGATAAAAAATACCATGCCAGAATAACATATAAACTTTTACATTGCCATATAAATACTTTTTCGTTTAACTTGTGTACCTGTCCTACTACATAAAGGCTTTTTCTGGAAGCTGAATTAGCATCAGCAAACCAAAATCATAGCATTCGAACTATAATCAGCCATCTTATAATAACATATGCAAATGACTTTCCAATGTGGGCGTGGTCAGGAATTTAATGGCCTTGATTTTCTTTTTTATGACTAAGGAAGTAAAATGTGAAAAATCATAAAAACTTCAATAAAATTCATGTTGGAATATTGCCCCATACGATAATTTAAACCAACAATGTAAACCAACAGTGTAAACATTTAAAAGTAGGAATTTCAAAGAAGTTTTGTTCTTCACTATTAAGTTATTGAACAACTTCAAATACTTAAGTCAATGTAATATAGAGATGTTCAGATAGTCCTTAATATTATACTGGACCTGGGTTAAAGCTGAGCACAGCTATATCGAAGATTTAATAGTTCAGTTGGTCATGTTGAGCTGAGTTGTCTTGGGGACGTAGCTCCTTTTGGGAGCAGTACTCCTTCGGAAGTATTGTTTGGTTTTCGCCCCTGGCTCTTTGCCAGAGAGTCGGGGGACTTTTGAAAATAAAGTGAAGTTCAGTTAGAATGGAGTCATGCATGACACACCTTAAGTCCTTGAGTGGACGTGTAGCTTCTTCAAGTTTGATTTCGCCGAACGACCCTTTGCCAGAGGGTCGGGAGGACTTTGGAAAAAGTAGTTTTGGGATGGAGACTCTCAAAGTAGAACTCCCATCCTCTCCGCCTTTTGGCTAAGATCATGTGTAGTATCTGTCCTTTTCATCCAGTCTAGAATGGAGCCATGCATGACAGACTAATAATGTAAATGGTCTGAAGACCTTGAGGTTGGTCAAGTGTTATCCTTAAGTGGACGTATAGCTTCTTCGGGAAGCAGTTTCAAGTTTGCCTTCGCCGAACGGCCCTTTGCCAGAGGGTCGGGAGGACTTTAGAAAAAGAGGTTGGTCGCTTCTCGGCCTTTCGGCTAAGATCATGTGTAGTATCTGTTCTTTTCAGCCAGCCTAAAATGGGGCCATATATGACACACCAATAATGTTAATGGTCTGAGGGCCTTGGGGTTGGTCAAGTGTTGTCCTTAGGTGGGCGAATAGCTTCTTCGGGAAGCAGTTTAAAGTTTGGTTTCGCCGAAAGGCCCTTTGCCAGAGGGTTGGGAGGACTTAAGAAAAAGTTGGTCGTTAAGTTTTGTCCTTCAATGGACGTAAGAGCTTCTTCGGGAAACAGTTCCAAGTTTGGTTTCGCCCATCGGCTCTTTGCCAGAGGGTCGGGAGAACTTTAGAAAAAGTATACTGGACATGAGTTCTCTTCTCGGTTCTCCGTGCCCGTTTCTATGTACGTTAAAATACTGGACTTTGTTAGAGATCATGTTCAGAGAGTGCTTCTCGGTCTTTTGGCTAAGATCATGTGTAGTATCTGTTCTTTTCAGCCAGTCTAGAATGGAGCCATGCATGACAGACCAATAGTGTAAACGGTGTTAAGGCCGTAAGGTTGGTCAAGAATTGTCTTGGGTGGCCGTGATAGCTTCTTCGGGAAGCATTGAAAGTTTGAGTTTCGACGAACGTCCCTTTGCCAAAGGGTCGGGAGGATTTGAGATAAAGTAGGACTTTGGAAAAGTTATACTGGCTCAGTTCTCGGCCGAACGGCCATTTGCTAAAGAGTCGGGCGGACTTTAGCAAAAGTACTGGATCAGTTCTCGGCCTTTGGCTAATGATCATGTGTAGTAGGCCTATTTGTTCTTTTCATCCAGTCTAGAATGGAACCATACATGACAAAACAATAATGTAAATGGTCTGAGGGCCTTGAGGTTGGTTACGTGTTGTCCTTCAGTGGACGCAATAGCTTCTTCGGGAAGCAGTTACAGTTTGATTTCGCCGAACGGCCCTTTGCTTTCGTTGTAACATCTAAGGCAATGCTTCGTACGTCAAATTTTTATACCTTAGAAAAAATTTGTTCCCTCTTATGACACCTATTTTAGCTCTTTTATGGCTTATTCGCCATTTAAATTAACCACGAAGCTAGTCGGCTTTGTGATTCCATGCCTATTTAGAACTGAAGTAGTTCAATTAGTACTTCAATTTGATATACTAGTCTTTACTGTTGTACGCAAGATGCTTGCATTGAATGTATAACTACTTGTGCAGTAAAAATATAAGATGAAAAGAAACTAGGCTTATTGTATTGATGGTATATTGATGGTATTTTTAGTAATAGTAAGTTGTTGCCGCATATGGAATTGTGGGGCACAGCGCGGGATACACAAAGCGATATCAGTTCATGGTATACGGAGTTCACTTATTTTCGTCAGAAAATGGGGTCCCAGTACCTTCTTTACGTCAGATTAAAATGCAATTTTTTACACCAACAAGACAATTGAGACACAATCTGCTGCACAAAACCACACTTTGAGATCCCTCCTTATGTTATGGAAGGATTAGAACAGACTTATTTTACGCAATTTTCATGTAAACTCAGATTTTCTACTACGTGCTGTAGGTGCGGGATTTTTTTGTTTATCCCGACGATTTGGAGTTAGTTAGATAGATTTTTACGGCCCAGTTTCTAACCTATTGGTTCAAGTCGAGCCGGCCACGGCCTTCATTCCAGTTGTGGCTCGCTAGCTTGGTTTCCCTACTCCATTGCTTATGCGGAGCATCACGCACAACGGCAGTACGTTTCCATTTTTAGAGTCTTTGGTATGACTCGACGTGGGAATCGAACCCGGGCTTTCCGCGTGAGAGGCAGATGCTCTACCGTTAGACCAACAAGCGGTCCAACGATTTGGAGGACGTGCGCATGTGAATAGCCACCACAACGAATTACCGGGCGAACTCGTTCATTGTGCAGCAAGCATGAAAGATCAAATGCAAGGTTCTGTTAATTTTCTAGCAATTGAACACATTGGAATTTACATTTTGTGTCTCAAGTCAAATTGGCCATGTATTTTTCCTTCCTGGAATATTTTTACAGTGCTTATTTCTGAGGAGGGGGCATGCCGAAGGGTTTGGGGTCCAAACGAGCAATAGTGTTAAAATCACACGTGAACTCTCTAGCTGTAGAAAATACTGAAAACTGAAGCCTATTACAAGGTTTTGAAGTTTCAACTTTCATGGTCAATTAACCTTTGACCTAAATAAAAAAAAACAGTAGTGTACTTCTCGAAATTACAAATCTATAAACAAAACATGAAGTGTGGGTAACTTCCATTTTCAGATATCCTTTTAAAAGGTCATTTCTTTTAATATTTGGCAGTTTTACCGCTGTGGAACTGAAATGACCTTTGACTTCCACCCCAAAAAGTGTTGTGCCCCTGTCAACATGACATATATATGCACAAAATATGAACATGAACAGTGCTGCACTTTCCTATCTTAAGATATTGTGTTTCCAAGACATTTTCGAGGTTTTGGCAGTTTAACTGCTGGAAACCTCAAGTGACCTTTGACCTCCACCGAAAATGACGTTGTTCTTCCTCTCAATATGGTGGACCTTGTTTATTCCAAATATGAAAAGTGTCAGTCGTACCTAACTTGAGATTTCATTATCCCAGGGTTTTCGGTTTTTGACCTCTGGTGACCTCAAATGAACTTTGACTTTCACCAAAACGACAGGCTTCTTCCTAGCAACATGATCTATAAAACACATATAAGTGTTGGACATTCCTATCTTGAAATATTGTGTTTACAAACCACTTTCGAGGTTTTGACAGTTTTGCTGCTGGTGACCTCAAATGACCTTTGACCTCCACCCAAATTAATGTGGTTCTTTCTCTCAGCATGACAGACGTACCAAATATGAGCACTGTCACTACTACCTTACCTGAGACATAGTGTTTGCAAGATTTTTGGTTTTTGACCTCTTTTGACCTCAAATAAACTTTGACCTTCACCACAAAAAATATCGATCTTCCTCTTATGACAGATCTACGTACGAAAAATTAACAGGGTCACTATTAACTCACTTAATATACCGTGTTCACAAGGTTTGGGGGTTTTGACCTCTGGTACCTCAAATGACCTTTGACCTCCACCAAACACAATAGGCTTCTTCCTCACAACTTAGCAAATCTATATATATCACACGTGAAAATTTTGGGACCTTCCTTACTTACCGGTACGATGTTCTGTTTACAAGCAAAACGTTACATACACACACACACACACACACACACACACACGCAAAAACACACACACATCACCATCGCATAGATTCCTTAGCCTAAGGCGTGTGCATAAAGGCCCCCCCCCCCCTCGATTTCCAGTTTTCCACCAACAGTATTTAAGCTCTATTTCTGTGGAAATGGTGCAATGATGGGGGTTAGAGGGGGTTTTTGACCAACAGTCAATTCTCTCACAAATGTTCTCTCACAAATGGAGTTCAATTTAACGAAATTTTCGCACGCTCCGCGCGCTTCAGATACATAAAGGAGGTTTTAAAGTTTAATTTCTAACGAATTGGATTAAGTAGGGCCGACTTCGTCCATTTTTTCGGGGGTTTCCGACCTTACTCAATGTTGTCATATATATCACTAATATCTCTTCTGACGACTCTCGCATACGCATAGCAGCAAAAATTAAAGGCCTTAACGAATTCAGAAGACGGATCGCTTTGTCACCTTGTAATTTGCAGGTGGTTTTGTTGTGAAATTCAACTATCTTCATAAAGACTCTGAAGCTGGCAATTTTCTGCCATCGGTGCTTGACTGTCATGGGTAGATTGACTGTAAGGTAAGTCTGTCTGGGTTTTTAGGTACATTGAGTACACGTTAGTAAGGCACAAACGTAGGAGGGAGGTAATGCTGAGAGCACCATCCCACCCCTCATCAGAGATTTTTTAGGTCCTTAAAATGTGCTAAATATTTAACACAGGTCTTAACTTTAAGTATTTTATCTGATATGGTGCAAAGTTTATATACAGACACAAATAAAGGCCAAATGGGAGGGTGGAAACTTCTCCTCTTAAACCCTAAGCCCATAGGCTAGGGAGAATTCTACTTCCAAATTTTCGCAAAATCTGAATTTCGGGCAGAGGTGGGTTTAAAAAAAAATTGACCGCCATTTAAGTATTGAACGATCTGAAGTGCCTTTTATCACTCATAACTGTTGAGCATGCTTGAATTTTTTCTAGAATTTGCTCTAAAAATAGAAGAACATCAAAGTCACTGTTAAATTTTCATGAAATATTCCAAAACAAAATGAAACTTGACCACAAATCCTGGCAGCCTATAAAGTCGATTATACGTACCTCAGTTTCACTTCATAGTTTGCACATGATTTTGCCCTATATGGGAGAATGTTGTTCGGGCGGAAGGGGCAAAACGTTTGGTATGGCAGTGGTGTAGCCACGGGGAGAGGGGCCTGGGGGAAAGTCTCCCCCCCCCCGATTTCCTTCAGCCCCCCCCCCCCGACTTTTTGCGTCCTGATAAGGTATTTGAGAAAAAATAAAATGTTTGAACGTAAATAAACTTTGAAGTATTTCTTTCAGAAACAGTGAAAGTTCGAATATAGGAAAGTGAAAGTTCGAATTTAAAAAAATTAAGGTTTGATGTCACTTCAGGGCTTTGATACACAACTATTTGCAGAGCTCATTGAACCTGCAGTGGAGTAACAGAGAATACAAATCGAAGATGGGAAAAACGGAGAATTTCAAACTAGACTGAAATTAACTACTTTCACCGCTAACGTTACTCGCCCTCCTGGAAGAAATGTCCTCATTTCTTGTTCGTATATGAAAAAGACTATACGATTTTCTAGTTCGTCCTGAAAAACTAAATGTGAATAAATCAACTACTTTAACAACCACAATACAAGCGGTTAAATTGTCTTCATTTATTAGTAAAAAAATTCAAAATGGTTGCATATTTTCCCTGAAAGCTAAAGGGTTTAACTAGTAGGGGTAATTATACAAAATTAGCAATATTATCTTGGACAGTACGTTATTCTTCTCGTTACAATTGAAGAACTTGCCGTTCATTATACATACATGCTCGAACATACGAACATGAAACTGAAACGTGCAACTGACAATAATGATGGACTTCTAGAATGAAGCCCGCGAAAATCAGTTAATCGAAATGGACTGAATACATTCTGGTCTCTTCATTGTAACAGATAAGAGCATGCTAAACGTTAGAATTTTGCGTGAATCGCTTCATCGACCTGCGATTTGTTGTATAATGTGGACACTATGCTCTTAAAACTAGGCAGTCGTCAGTCGCTCACCACGACAAGACCGCCTTGTTGCGGTAACTCGCGTTGCAAGATTATAAGTAACTGAATCTTTATAAACCACCCTATTTAAAACCTTTAGTTATTTCCCAACTTCACAGAGAAAAGGCTGGATTTGTCCGTGGTTTATATGCAGGGAAACACATAGTGGCGAGAATTGATGAGGACCTCGGTTAACATGTTTGCCATAAGCAAGTGACCGTTCACCCCTGGTTGCAAAAGCTGCCTTTCGTTTTGTTAAACTTTGTAATACAACACTCATGTATTTCCAATGTTTGATATTTGCTCAACACTACATGAAAATCCTTTGATCATATTTCAATTGCCTGCAACGATCACTCTTAAAAAATTATGTTTGTGGTAACATCTCAAGGAGTTAGAAATATTTTTACGCCATCAACTTTTATTTGAACAACAAGAAACAAATACAAGTTCTTGTACAAAGTTGCACTTCAAATAAACTTCAACCACAGCTAATCAAGTATATGCTGTTTACAACCATTTTTTCAATGTTAGTATTTTATGAAAGAAACTTCTCGATAAAGTTTTATTGAGGGAAAAATTCATGGAAAATAAACATAAAGATAAAGATGCGTTATTTATACTATCGAAGAAAATTTTTATTTTTCAAAAACAACCAGTACAAAGACCTCGTTCTGGTTCAAAACATTGCATGACAACGTTCAGAGTGCTTTGAAAAGGTCAGGAATTGATTTGTCCATATATATATTACCAAAAGAAGGACGCCCTCCTTTCATAAAATCGTGCTATCCTATGAGTATTTATCCTCGATATACGTGTTCTTTCTTTTCCTTTACCTTCTTAAGGTAGCACATCACAATTACTACCTAGTAATGCACCCATTTGTTCTCCTTCAACTATGGTCCGTAAAGGGAACACTTTTTTGATATGTTATGAAATGCGATTGGGTCTTTTTAAATGGCATTTTACTGAAAAGGATCAAATATTTGACTAGTTTCGGTTCAAAATTAAGTAAACCTAGTAGGCCCAATAAATGCGACCCTTTATCTGTTAAATAAATGCCCACCTGATCCTTTTTTATTCAATTTAACCCGGATGCTTTTGTAGTGTACGACCATGTTTTTAAATTACCGTAAGTATGTGTACTACCCCTGTCATTTCTACATATTACGCTCCCAACTTTTTTTTAACTTTTTTTTTTATTTTCAATTGTATCAGTTAAAGTTAATTTATAGCTTTAAGGATAGTTTTAAATTTTAGTAAACCTTTTCTTATAAATTAATTAAAAACAATCAGAAATGTTTGAAAAAATGCAATGAGACCATGAAACTTAGGCCAATGAAAAGATTGGTTCAACGAGATTATATCAACCAAATATTGGCTCCCTTGGTTAAGGTTTTTTGATTGGTTAAGTGATTCGTTTGGTTGTCCTCCCCCCCCCCCCCTTTTAATTATTAAAGAGTAAAAACGTTTGCATAATTTATATAGTCTGTGTGTATTGCGACAGTAATTGTAGAGAAAAAACTAATTCAATTAAAAAAAAGATTAGCTCAACTTGAACCGTGCAGTGGTGTTTTAGTTTGAATAATTTATAGTGGATAAAAAGCGCAAACCACTTCAAAACTCTATTTGCCTTATTATTGGTTTTATTGAAGAAGTTACTCGCACGGTAGCACCATATAGTGTTTCAGGAGCTGTGGCCGCTCCAGATGGTTCAAAATCACGGTGTTAGCCATTCTTGCGATAAGTTGTTCTTCACACAATCAGGGAGCTGTTATTTGGTAGGAGATGCAACGAAAATTTTAATTTATGCTAATACTTTAAGACCCACTGAAAGGAATGAAGATAAGCTGTGTAATTGCCGCAAAGGTATTTCCTTCCTTTACTCGCGGGACCGCTTCAGTGTCATTCCTGGAACACCATCTCATTTTCAAGTCAACTAATCCTTCGACATATGGCTCATGCAGAACAATATACTTTGATAGGTAGGTCTGTACCACTAACAGTTTAAGAGCAGATGCGACCACACTAGAAACGACTGTTTATCTGAAATAAATGAATTCAATTGGCCCTTCCCTCTAGAAGGCATGACATGCAGTTAAGCTGTAAGGGTAAAAGTCTCATTTTTTGAAAACAAGATGAGAAGGTTCCTCACGTTTCCAGAAATAGCCAGATATAAATTCTTGTTCAGATTTCGACATTCGACCGAGTTGACATTTTTTCATACGCGTCTCCGAGCTACGAAAGACCGAATTTTACTTTTTTTACCTTACGACTGGCAATGCGGCAGTGCAAAAAAAAACAAAAAAACTGCCGCTCCTTCTCTAACCGTAGCAGACGACAAATGCCTTTTTGTGTCTTCTTACTATTCCCGTACAAGCATAATACAAATCCCAAGAACGATACAAAAGACAGATTACTGAGTGGCCTTGACGGCGTAAACCCAGGCGCTGTTCTAGGGACATTAATTTGGGGGGGCTAATTCACATTTTCATCTAAGCGGAGCGCCACCATCAGTTGGTGCGTAGCGTATCAAGAAAACTTTTGCCAAAAACCCTCCCAGATTGCAGGAAATGGCACTTGTCAGGCCTTGCTTAACGCATCCAGACATTCTTTATTTTGAGATCTCGTGTTCCAAAAACTTACTCTTCCGAAAATAAGATGAATCAGAAAATTTTATCTTGTTAAATTGTTGCAGGCCGGGAAAATTGGGGATCAGTTCGTTCACGTTACTTTACAAGGTATCCTTTCAAACTCAGTATTTCCACTGGGCTGGGGCTGAGGTGAAATTTTCAAACTTTTTGCCGTCTTGGCAGCAGAAAATGAACTCTTTAGCTACGTTCACACTTGTATGGCAAAGGTAACGGCAATGACAACGTTAACGACAAACGCTGCGGCAACGGAAAAAATTTTACTCTTAACGGGAAATGTTGTGTTTAAAATGCTTCAACAAAAAGAACAAAGAAAATGGCTCGGACACTATCCAATAATTCAGTCTTAATCATAAACCCCAGCAATAGCTACATCTCTTCAAAATACTATGCGCAAGAAGAGCCATTGACGTTGCATCATTTGAAATGTTGAAAGTTTGGGTGAACAAATTGTTCTTGAGCAACAAATAACTGAATTTCTATCTGTGGAAAACTTATTCCTTGAAAAGAAGGCTACCATACCATACCACACCATGCCATACCATAAATATTAGTTTTAAAAGGATGAATTTTTCTTGCAAAACAAACGCAGTATTTCCCTTTAAGACGCATGGAATTTTTCAGTAAACATTACACTGTTAGAGTATATTTCATTATTTTTGGTTCAATATTGATTCGATGACAATTTGGATATAACATTTCTGTGGATTTCGTGAAAATCACGAAAACTCTTGTACTGGTAAGTTACAGTGTACCTATATTTCGGCGCTTCCCTAACATATACCAAGGGTATATACGTTAGAAACGTTAGAAGGGTGTATACGTTTTATACACGCGTACGTTACATAATCAACACATGCTTCAAAGGTTAACAACTTAACATACTGCTATAGTAGCTTAGACACTGCCACTGAGCGCCGGTACACACAAATCTTTTTGGTTGTCACCCTTCGGTTTCGGCCGGGGGGACTTTTAAAATAAAAGGTACACACAAAACATTGCAAGCGTTGGCCAAATCCATGGACAACTAGAACAACTGTATTTGCTGGCAAATACATATCATTGTAGTGCGCAGAGTAAGAGGGTGCATTATTTTTGTGAACACTTGACTGTGTTTGTCTGACAAGGTCAAGTTGTTACAAATGAATCTGAAAACAAAAGGAGTTTGATGAAGGAATTGTGAGGTCTTATCACTTTGTTTTATCTAAAAATTCTGAACTTGCTGGCAAGTACCTCAAAGCCATTAAAAAATAATGGAATGTTGCTGGCCAACACTCAGTTTGTACTCATAACAAAATGCACACAAGGCTAAAGCTAAAGGAAATACATTTCATGAAATAACACTGGCAATACACACTAGGGGTGACACTACAGTAGGATAAGCTGTTGTTGTCAATTGGGCCAATGAGGCTATTGAAAGTTTCTGATGCACATTTGATCATAGCTGAAATCAGGTATTTCAGTTCACTGCCGTTGTTTAGTCGAATTACCAACAAATACATGTATGCAGACTCCTAGCTTCAGTGAAAGAGGGGCAGGGGGAAGTATAGCTGTAGGACACACTGTGCGTGCAAAGGGCTGTGCACCATCTGCCAACTCCCTGAAGCCCCATATAGGTTTTAACTGTATGCTTTCTTTACTTATACTGAAATGTTGGCCTGCCACTTCACACCCAAATGACTGCATTAGAGTTCATACAAGTGTTAGCAGTGCACTCATTGATAGGGTCTGTCCACTTTGTGGTGAAGGCTACACCCAGCAGGAGAAGTTGAAAAGGGGCAGGGTAGGGGAGAAAGAGGCAGGGTGCAGAAATACCCTCACATGGGACTCAATAGGAGGCGGGTATGCTTCCCCTGTGAAACAATGTAGTAAGTGGTCTGATATTTGCATCCTTAAACCTGCCAAGAATGATATCTTATTGCACAATCTCAGGCAAAAGCATTTAAGCCAATGTCATATGGTAGTACTTGGGAATCTATTCTTCCACTGCACTTGACAGACTGGTAAAATGTCAGATAAAGTTGTTCAATCTGCACTCATACTGTAGCTGAACTTAGATGTTCACTGTTGTTGTTTAGTCCATGAACCAAAAAATATGCATCCTTATGCCTGCCAAGAATGATATCTTATTGCACATTCTTAAGCAAAAGCATTAGCAAATGCCATCTCAGTGGTGGTCCATGAAAATCTCTTGTTCCAAGGCTGGCACTGGACAGATTGGTGACAGTCTATGAGAGAAAAAAAAGTATTATGTGATATACTCTTACTTGGTGAAAGACACACAGACCCAAATTCCCAAAATATTTAACTACAGTACTAGTTTGTACTTGACAATGACCAATGACATGATTAACTTTTCTTGCATAAAACTGGACAAATGGTCACCCTAATTATTTACCTTGCCTAGCTAGGCTGTAACAAATGGGTATCCAAGGCAATTGCTCCAAACACTGCACCTATTCTGAATATCAGGAAATTGTGCCATATGGCACTGCACTGACATGTAGGGTGTCCATTCGTCCCGCTTTTTGCCGGACAATCACGCTTTTGAGCACCTTGTCCTCCGTTCGGGCTCACACGGCGTCGGACTTTGGAATTCCTCCATATGCAGCGCGGACCAGCCGAGAGTCTAGATTACACGCAATGTGTAACTTGCACCAGTTACGCCTCTTACATCTGGCCGGACAAGTAGGTTGTGTATAATACGTTAATGTGATCAATAGAGGTAAGGATTGCAATACGAGCTGAATAATGTAGGAGATCATACATTCGTAATGCTATCAATACAAGCGATGCACAAATTTTCAGAGTTTAACATCCCATTTTCACAACTGTAATCATGTAGCTTAGAACACCAGAAAGGACCGTTTCCGGCCATCTGGGCAGTTTGTAAAGGCCAAAAATTTTCTGGTACGCCACGCGCCAACCACAGTGGCGCTCCACTTAGATAGTAGAGAAGGCTGTCTTCCTTTTTTGTCATGAAGGAATGGTACTGACATTTGAGGTGGCGTACAAGGCCCCAATAGGCCTATAACCTACTGATTGTGCTACTGGCCATGGAAACTGTTTGATAAAATGACTGTCGACTGCGCGGGCTCATCGAGTTGTGCGCATCTGCATTGATATTTCATATAAAATCTTTCATCTGAACAAAACAAATGTGAGGTCTCTTTGTAAGGCCTCAGCAACACGAACCGACGGAGTTTAGTCTGGCAAATGGGCTACAAGTTTGTTATACATTATGCAAGTTTCTCAGTCTGTTTGACCCTTTACCGTTGTTCGGGTCCTTTTGGACCAAGGCGGAGAGCGCGGCTGTCACCCATCTTTACTGTTTCACGCGGAGCTCGAAACTGCGAGTAGCTACCCGAAAATTCGACCACAACAACAAGAGAGACAATAGTTCAAGGTCACAGGGTCAATAGCCTACGGAAGCTGATGCGGGGCGTGCTACGTCCGCTTTTCTGCCCACTCCCGAGGCGCGCAAATATGCCCCGATTGGAGCACAACGGTAAAGGGTTAAATTCACGGACTTATACACATGGACAGAGCATGTAACGTGTACGTCTTATCCGTAGATGGTCGCCACCAACTGGGACAAAAAAGGCACACCAAGATGGCCGAAGTGAATCTAAACATCGTCTGATTTGACGACGATTCTGTAATTTTTTAGGCAAAAGCTTAACTTGAATGGGAAGCAATATCATATTCCTGCAAAACGTGAAGTGATTTTGACCTTACCTTGCCATATTTTAAAAATATTTCAACTTCCTTGCAAAATATCGAGATATACTTGAGCAAGTCCAAGCTTACACACAAAACCATAGCAGACGGCCATTTTGGTGCGCTTTTTCACACACTGCGGTAGCGAAAATGTACCGTGCAGTATGCTCTGTCCATTTATAGGAAATCCGTGGTTAAATTACAGTGGCAGTAGCGTAAGTTAGGCCTAGGCCTAGGCCAGGCCTATGTTACATGTACAACTTGTAGTTGTAAGGCAGAGCAAGGCCTAACCGTTTTAATGCTTTAACGTTGTCACGTTGATTTTCATTATTGTTGCATGTAACGTTAGGTTATGCCACTGAACAATGAACTCGTCAGGGCTATGAGGCATAAATCTGATATTTTTAGGGCTTTTAAACACAATCTGGCACCCTTACCTTCGGACCTTAGTGGTTGGTTCATCAACTTCATCAACACAACTTTTTTCGTCTCTGTTCTGTTCAGAGACCGGATAGGATACTAGGCGAACTGTTTTTCGAGTTCACAACAACTTCATATGTACACAGGATTGCTAGCAGTCGACAGTGCTTCAAAGTCAGTGTTTCCATAGCTCACAGTTATTACAGTTCCAAATTTTCAAAAATATACTCCTTTTCAATAAACGCTGCATGCTAATCTTGCTGCATTTTGTTTTACAACACGACTGAGCAGGAAAACCAATTTAAGGCGAAATTTGTCGATATTTTTCCCTCTACCAAAAATGGACATCCAGAAGTATCTGCGAAATAAATATCAAAATTCTGAAAAAGTGGAATCCATGTAGCTCACTTTTACGGATCAATGCGCAATGCTCAAACTTCCAAGTTTCAATGAATTTTTTCTATTTTCATTTATGCATTTTAAACCACTGGCATGAAAAACTTGTACACATCTTGCACTTTTACATGTAAGAAATTCGTTTTTAAAGAGATCTACTTTTCTTTCCATGCAAAGGTATGGCAGTTGTCTGGCGGACATTTACATATTTGCAAGTCTGCGAGCTCTGGATTTTACTGCGTAGCGAGAACTGTTATCTTGAATCTCGGTATTGTAATAGCGGATGGAAAACATGCACCGATCAGCCAAGCAGTTGATCGGGGATGCCATAAATGACAATATTGTAGTGCGGCACACTACAATAATAAAATCTTGCAACGCAAGAAAACTTGTGTGCATGGTTGAGTAGGCGTGTGTTAATACAATATAGAGATAGGCTTATAGCTGTGTAGTATAGGGCAAAGAACGCACTTCTGTTATGCGTTGTTGTTACGTTGATTGATTGCATGAGTGTTCGATGTCACATCAGACCAACTTGAGACATCGAGTGTAAAATTAACTCAGGTAATTGGGCCACATGCCTATACAGGAATATAATATATTTTGCGGTGCCATGAAACAAACCGTTCGACTCCATGTTGTACCTTGAACAATATTTTAAAAGCCTATCTTTGTCTTTGTTACTGATAGTTTACATAAATCATCGGGTAGATGCGCACTGTTTAACAAGGTGTTTCTTGATTGGTTGTTGCCATTGTGTTGTATCGATTGTATTCTTTGTTAAGGCTAGGGATTAGGTTAGGGATTAGGCTATCGTTAGCCAGTAAGGAAATTTCTTGTTAAACAGTGCGCATCGCCCCAAATCATTTGTCAAAATTTTTTTTTGGGGGGGGGGGGCTAGCAGAATCTGGGGGGCTAAAACCCCCTAGCCCCCCCCCCCCCCGTAGAACCGCCCCTGCGTAAACCTCATTTCAAAGCGTTCTGTCTCCATCCAAATGACAACTCCCTGATACAATTGAGAAAGATAGCAAGACACGGAAAAGTGTATTAGGTACCGTGGCCATTAATTTGCTATTATTTTTCGAATTACTGATTTCATTGAATCCTAGCTCGATTTTCAAAATTAAAATAGTGCAAAGTGGGTCTTTATTTCTCCGACAGTAATATCAATTAGATAAAAAATAATTTGTGAAAAACTTTTTCTGGGTAACCCGTTCATTTCGCACAAAATGTGGTTAGCTTTGTTGCTATAAAGGAAGCAAAAATTAAAAAATAGGTCATCGTTGGTTGAGTGGATGGTAGGAACAGGGAGCTGTTATTTAGAAGGTACAGTTTACTAGTCTTCAATAATCTGTCATGACAAACTTCACTTAATACACAAGACGGCAGCATCAAACTGCAATTCTAATGACAACGCTTAAGACTTTAATCATAGTCAGGGGCGGCTCAATGTTTCGATCAGTAGAGGGTGCTAGAGTTCCAGACCAAAGTATTTTCCAAAGTTGGCGAACCTTCTAGGCGCGGCGAAACGGAAAAATACTTGGGGGCTCATCGGAGGAAAACTATCAAAGCGGAGCACCGCCATTAGTTGGAAGCGTACAGAAAAGTTTGAGACCCCCGCACAGCCGGAAATGGCATTTCCATGCTTGTTAGTAGAATTGAAGCGTTCGATATTTTAAACTTTCCCATGGGGAAATTTTCACTGCAGCAAACAAAAAATGGAAAATGATCGCAAAATGGTAAGGAAATTAGGTCTACCAGATAAACTGTTTACTACCATTGGATGAAATGGTAAGGGACAGCAAACTAACCATTGGAAAATAAGTTTGTATGTGAGGTCTTGCCATTCATTAACCTCAAGAACGGTCTTTCCTTCAAGAGTGACCAATGGTTCGTGCGGAGCGTCCCGACAGGTCTTTTTGTGTGTGTGAGTGTGTGTGTGTGGGTGGGTTTGTGTGTGTGTGTGTCTAGATTGTTTATAAGCAAGAACTTCACATCCGTCTGCACGACAAATCATTTGCGTTATAAGTGGAAATGGACATTTTCATCACAGGAGCTTGAGATTACGGAGATGCGTGACTGCCAGGCTGAATATGTGAGAACTGACAAATATGACAACAGCCTTCCCCCAGCAAATCGAACTAACTAATCATGCTAGTCGGGTTTACAAGCTTCCGAATCCATTGAGTTTTAGTTTTCAAAAACAATTAACTCTGCGTGATACCTTGACATGTTAACTGGTTAAAGGCTCTAAAATGCATTTTCAGAAAAAAATTTAAGACACCAATGGAAAAAGTTGGGGAGCCCGGGCCCTAATGTCCACCACACCTCCTCTGCTCATATCCACCTTCTACATTTGTCACAACCAAATATTTATCAGTTTACCCACCTTCTATATTTGCCCAGCACCCCATCTATTGAGTGGAATTTTTCCAAACAGGCTGTAAATTTTCCGGACAGACGTCTGAACGCTTTTAAAATTTCTGGGGTGTAGCACCCCTACCCAACGCCGGTAGGGACGCCCCTGACTGTAGTCCAAGGAAGCTCATAGGTACTCCCAGGTATAGTACAATCACGTCCTAACAAGTACACATGAACTGTACACACATATCAACATGCAACACTTCAATATACGATTTTATGACACTTGCTAAAATATGTACCGTAATTTCAAAGTGTATAAAGTATTCATGAAGCTATGGAGTGTTTTGACGTGACGTCATGACTGTTGATCAAAAACCAACAGTCATCACGTCAGTTGTCAGGTGCTTCTCAGCTCAGGCTATGCCCGGCAGTCGCGAAAGGGGAGGTGTTTGTGACGTCAGTGAAAACATTATAGTACACTCTAAAAACAAAAGATTGAACTTAGTCACTCTCTAACAGAGTGATACGTGTCAATTCACTCCATTTGAGAGGTAATTTACTTTGAGCAGAGTGACATTTACTCCAAGAAGAGTGAAAATTCACTCTGTAACGAGTGTCTGCAGGTATCACTCTTTTTCAAGAGTGGTCCCTGTAGGCACTCCATCAAGAGTGAAACCTCGCTCTTTTGGAGTTAATTTCACTCTTCTTAGAGTGAATTTTTACTCTTTTGGGGTGAATATAATGACTTTCATTCTTGTAACGAGTAACATTTGGCTCCTTTGATTGTTAGAGTGTAATGTAAACTTACAATAACGGTACATAAAATTGTTCAGGAGTTAAAGGCTGACAAACGTTAATCAATTCAAACAATTTACAAAGCCGTTTATTGTCACCTTCGCAATAGGCGCCTGTAACATATTTAAAGCATTCAAGTGATGTCCCACTCTCTACCGGGAAGGCTTGAACTGATTACTAATTAGATTACTAGCATTCAAGGCAGTCAACCCTCACCCTCCCCAAACTACAATTTTTATAAATATCAATTGACGTAGCTCTTTAACCGACAGCAAATAAAAAGTGCACACACTGTAGCTCATACAACACAGCATGTACTGAGGGGTGTTTTGATTACACTTTTGGGTTTTGCATAGTCTTCCCTACCTGAAACAATGAATATTGCCTGGAAGTATATGAATACGAGTTTTAGACAGTTGTGGGAGGGGCTTAGGAAAATTCCAACTGTTTGGGGTGAGAGTATTATGCCTCTAGGACAAAACGACATGGCGCAGACCTTCACCTAAATTTCAAGGCCACGGTCGTGAAAAAGCAACGATTATTCTTAAAAAAAATGAGAGTCGAGGAAGATTGAAAATTTGGAATGCATCTTCATCCACTTTTGAGAAAATTTATTTAAGGTTAAGCAGGTTAGTGAAGCTTTAAGTTTTATGAATATTTATGTTGAAGGGAAAGTTGAAGCAAAAATTTAATTTTCATATTTGAAAGAGGAACCAAATCTACACAGTGTTGTGAAAGTTCCATTCAAATTGGACATGTATTACTCGAGATATGAGCAAATGAAGTGTGAAGACTTGTGTTCCGAAGTGAGTTTGAGGGCAGCAGAGTTAATCACTTCCTCACATTGAAGGAATTCTTTGTCTCCCTTTGTTTTATTATTAGACTGTTGTGGGTCTCCCTGTGGGGGATGCCAAGTTTGTAAAGTTTTTATGCCACTTATGCAATCACATTTTAATAATATGGGATTGTTGAGGAGAAAATCGACTCTAAATTTTAAAGAAAAACAAAAGACAGTGCACTAATGTGGGGATATGATGTCATATGTGCTTTCTTCAAGTTAACTTTTGGTTGAAAATGTGAAAACTTTAAAGGCATATTTTCATCATCCCAAACAGTTCCAATTCTCCCAACCTACTTACTTCTAGCCCCTCCCACATTTATCTAAAACTCATCTTTATCCAGACACAATCCTAGTTTATTGCCTCATGGCTTGTCCCAGTGGCCATACAAGTCCATAATGTGTAATCAAGACACTCTCAGTGCCCATGTTGTGTAATTTAGCTGTGATGCATTGTTTGAATGTGATGCCAATCAAAGAGCTGTACCAATTGAGAGTTTTGATATATGCATACTGAAACTGTAGTTCAGGGTGAAGAATGACTGTCTTTAAGTGCTCATATCTTGAGATCCACACATCGGATTTCATGCAAATTACACCAAAATGCTTAGAATAAGCACCCCTCTAACATAACAAATCCTGTAATGACCTTAAGCACTTCTTTTAAAGGTTCAACAATAGGTCTCGTTAATTCAACCCCCATTGTTAGAGCTTGTCCAATTGGGAAATTCAGCACTCCGACTTGGCCACAAGGTCAAATGCACCGTGGTAGCTGTTTCGCTTGTGCGTGCATACTCGGCGAAGTGTGTTGTTCGTGCAACATGGACTGTATTGGTTATAGCTGTGTACATTCTATAGTTGGTATATACGCGGACTACTGCCGCAAAGGTTGAAATGCAACTTTACCTTGACCCAATCCCAAGGAGCATTATCTGTGAACATTTCCCAAGTTGTCTATTGCTGAGATATTAAATGTTGGAATTTATTCACAAAAATTGAAAAAAAAAATGACGAAAATGTTTGTATGGTCGCGAAATGCTCCATGTGCTTGCGTAGTATGATGTAGAGAGAGCGTCACGGTTTGTTAAGTTAATTGCCCTGGGATACTCAGAAGGTGAATACATTTTACTACATTGTGTCACTAGTAGACTTCGGAAAAACAAAAGAAATTCAAAGCAGTGAGCTGCCATTGTTCAAAGACAGCTCATATTGTGACGATAATGAAATCAATCTGAGGCCATACGTAATCGTTTGTTACCTTGGTATAGGTTTGGTTAGTTAGATGGAGTTTTACGGCCCAGTTTCCCTCCTATTGGTTCAAGTCGAATCAGCCATGGCATTTTTGTACTGTCCATGACGTCATGGACAGTACCTTAGGCACGCTTCTCATTTTCTAGGGACAGTTCTTTCGTTCAATGTTTCTTGATTCTCAGTGAGTGGTTTGCTCTATAATCGAGCTCATCATGTAGAGTGAGTCATGCAGACGGGAACGAGACTTCATGGTTACTTTTGGTTATGATCTGGCCTAAAATGAGCGGGTTTTATTTTGGCATTTATGTATTTTATTGTTTTGTAAAAGAATACTTGAGTAAGTCAAATCTGTATACGGTCAGTATACTTGCTCATCACACAACGGCTGCATTGTACCTGTACCTGTACCTGTAGTATCGCGTACAACTACAGTGTCGCTAAACGCTAACAAGCTAAAGAGCATTGTATACATGTAGCATTGCGGCACACACACTGTACCGTCGTGTCTCGGAAGTGCTTGTAGTTCGCCGCCGGAGAACAGCCATGGAGTTTATGATTTTAGCTAGGCCTGGGTTGAATCTTAGAATTTGACGTTAGCTCCGTTGTTACATTTTTCTCTTGGAAGCAGTTACGCAAGGCTTAACTTAGACTTGCCAAACGCCAGGTGTATCTTGAGAAGTAATAAGCACTAATCCTTCTCTATGCACAAAACCATAGCAAGCAGCCATCTCGCTATAATAACACATATGGTAGCGACAATCTACGCATAGGATGTCAGTGAAGTCTGCTCTGTCAATGTATACAGGAAGTCAGAGTTATACATAGCTTTTATTGAGTCTAGCCTACAGCTCCCTGTTCTAGCAGTCGGTGACATCTTGCCAGTCGTTTTGGTTCGAATTTTTCCATGATCCTCTGTCCATGTTTATAAAGGAAGCCCGTGGGCCCAAAGGCCAACCGCTGCTTGTGTATATTATCATTCTCAGAATGATGGTCATTCTCAGAATTAGCATAAAGGGGTATATACTGTTCTTTTTGTTTGCAATTAGGGTTATTCGTAGGCCCATTTATTTTCTCGCAAGGAGGACATGCATCGCCACCCTGGTGAAGGGTGCAAGGGGAGGGGTTGGGGTTTGGAAATTTTGTTGGTTTTCAATAGTGTCTACATGCAAAATGGTGCAATATTTGTTGTTTGCTTTCACTAGAGTTTCTTCGAACTTGATTGGAGCAAAATTAGGGAAAACCTATCTGGTCATGTGAGAAATACATGAAATTCGGACATAGTGGCGGTAATTTTACTAAACCGCCAGGACACTAGCACCAAACAATTAAAAGGGGACGTGTTCCGGTAAAACCGAACGTCTGGTAACCCTACCTGTAGTGCCACTGTGAGCACTGTAGGCATACTTTGCGACTTTCTGGTTAATCACTGCCGTTACATCAGCATTGCATGAATAACCTATAGGCCTACAGGCGCGGATCCAGACATTTCCAAAAGGGGAGGCTGAACTTAAAGAAAGCGGGTAATGAGGACGTACCAGTGGCGTACACAGGATTTCTCTGTCTGAAGGGGGCATGCAGTGCGTTCAGCGATCGCCGGCCTGGTGGAGGGGTCTAAAATTTTTGGCGTTTTTAAGGAGCCTAGATGCACAATGGTGCAATATTTTCGACTTGGACGGGATTAGTGTTTGAAGTTGAATTGTGATGGTTTATGAGGATAAAACTGAAACTTCTGTGTCTTTACATGCAGTCTTATTACATTTACGCTACCTTTTGAAGTAAAGCCTAGCTGTCATTAAATTTGCATACTTTTAGGATTCAAAATAAAGAGCATGGATCGGTATAGGCGAACGGGAGTATTTTAGTTTCCGGTTTTTTCTTGTCCACAAAACGTTTTTCTGTCATAAAGATTATCTAAGCGGAGCGCAATCATTGGTTGGCGCGGATGCGTAGAGAAAATTTTGAAAAATCAGAACCTCAGAGGGCCCGAAATAGCATTTTCCAGACTCATACGAAGAATCTTAGCAGTCGCTATCTTCGCTTAATAAAATGCTCATTTCAAAATAAGTTCGCAAACTGCTAAGGAATTAATAGAGAGTGATTAAAAAATACTTTTGACCCGAAAAATGTAATTTTGCCCGAAAGACTATCTAAGCAAAGCGTTACCATTAGTTGGTGTGGAACGTAGAGAAAATTTTGAAAATGATCGCGACTCCTCAGATTGCCGAAAATTGCGTTTTCATGCTTATTAAAAGAATCTAAACATGCGGTCCAGAAGCTTAGCTTTTGTTTGCAATAAGAAAAAAAAATCAGGAACATGTTAAGTGATCAGAAAATTACTACCACTGTTATATTAAATGGTCTTGATTCTTTTCGAGAAAACTAAACAACGGAATTGAAAATATGCTAATACTTCTCTATTGTGACCCTTGGCTGAATTAAAGATCCGCTGAATTGATGAAAGGGTCACTGTGACTACTCGAACTCATGTCTGTTAATTATTTTACCCCTAGCATATCTTGCGTGATAAATGACAAACTGTTTCTCACCACAACTGAACACCCTCCGCTCCCTGTCCCTGTCTCGTACGTCTATGCCGGCCGGGGAAGGAGCCTACGGGATGGGCCCCTTCCCTTTTGATTATTCACCTGGACTTCATATCATACGAGGTTCGTGTATTTGGATTTGTGTTGTGAGGGAAAGGATGAGCCTGGAATAGCCCCTTTGAATATCCTCGTAGTTAAGCATTATGCTTATTTTAGTGTATTAGTTATTGTTGATGTGACGAAAAGGGAGGGGGTGAGGCCGTAAATGCCCCCCTTGGATCCGCGCCTGGCCTTGGTGGTGATTCTTCAATTAGCCTGATAACCATTATGGGAAATAGTGCAGTCCTGCATCATTCATATGTATCACGAGATTGCGAGTCGAAAGCAATGAAGGATTGATATTTACAACAAGCAACCAGCACAGTACTGCATTGATTATACTTGGGTATATCACATCGGCGAACAAACGCGAAAGGACGATATTCTAAGCTTTAGTACGTACCAAAGTAGGTTGACACAGAAACAAACATGGACAGTAAGTGGTTACGATTTTCGTAACCACATTTCTAGTTTCCAGTTGTGGCATACTGGCTTGTTTTCCGTACTACATTGCTAATGCGGAGTATCACGCACAACAGCAAGAGGTTCCACTTTTAGAGTCTTTGGTATGACTCGACCTGTGAATAGAGCCAGTCCCTTCCGCGTGAGAGGCAGCTCTTACCGTTAGACCAAACACGCGGTCCTAACCCTGGTATAGAGGAGGCCACAGTCATTATACACAGTAAATTCAAGGTAAGAACGGGGAAGAAATGTAGTATCCGACATGTACTACTGATGATTCCAATTTTAGACTGATCGAATTGTAAACACTTTTTAAAAGATGAGAAATTATTTGACTTTGTAGACAGTGGTTGAGAAACACAAGAACAGAAACATGACAGATGTAAGGATCAAGTATTTAAAATGTTATTTTGACCATTGCTAGTTACTGCATGACGACCAGCTACCAACTACGACATGGTTATTGCACTTTGTTGGGACAAAAACTGAAAATACTGACGTTGTCATTTGAAGTCTTCTGTTACGATAGATTCCACATCAGATATGTCATCTCTAACATATAAATTCTCCCCGCTTGAGATAAATTTGTTCTTTATATAGTCACAGAATATTTAACTGAGTTAAAAATGCTATTCTGCGGTTGCTTTGGCCCTGGACACCACTTACGCTTTTGGGGCTTCACATGCACAGATGCTATGACATATGGCACCAGTGATGTAGATGGCAAGTTTATCATCAGTAACTACCGAGACCCCAAAAGTCAAAGTCTTGGTTAAGGTCATGACCCCATAAGCAGATGAGATTGATTTTCTCTCTGTCGTCCAAGTCTGGCTAAGGGCTTGCTACGACATTGACCACTTTCTATTTCTTTTTCAAATGCTTAGGTTTTATTGAACCTCTCACAAGGAAGGGATTTTGGCGACAGTAATACAGGAACTGGTTACTTAAGTTTATCCTCGTTAACTTCATCTGTTTGAGTTTGCATTTCATTACAACTTGAAAAACTTGTTCGCATTTCATTGTGTCTTAAATAACATGCCATTGTTCGCATTTCATTGTTGCTTAAATAAATTGCGTGTGGCCCCGTAAGTCAATGCCATTGAATTTAACGTATCAAGTTTTTAGTCTCATGTTTATTTGAACTTCTTGAAAAAATATATACACTTGAGTCATTGTTGTCCTTAACCAAACACCATGATATTCAAGTTCGCTGCAACTCCAGTGGTTATGCAATCTACAAATTTTCCTATCATTTTATGAAGTCACTATGGAAAATAAAAACACTTTTGAGAGCTGTGCAATGTTTGTGAGTAAACATCTTCACGCAAAGCGACGTGAATGTAACATTTTACATACCTTATTCCCGACCAGTGACAACACCATAAGATATAGAAAGGGTTAAAAGGCTTGATGTGATATACATGATGAGTCATCCTAGGAGATATACATTTAAACAACATTCATTCTTCATTTCTCCAGAAAATAATACCCGTGGCAACCACTCAGAGCCCTCATACTAAATGCAAACAAATATCTTTGAAGGAGGAATTTTCGTGGGTCATGGAATTTTACGTACAATCACGTAGAGTTTTTTGTTTTCTTTGATCTAGTACACCCCCAGACAAAAGTAAAGGAAACATGTCACATTCTTAGCCCCCCCCCCCCCTTCAATGCTCGATACAGTTTTTGAACGATCATATACGGTACAAGATTGGAAGGGGTCGAGGGGTTTCCAGTTGAGTTTGAATGATTATGAGTGAATCATGTCACTGCTCCAGCGATTTCATTTGTTTTTTAGGGATCGTAGATGATTTTAAATATTACACAGAAAACTGAGTTACTCGCTAAATCATGTAAATGTAGTTCCCTGGAATTGCAAGTTGTAAGCTAGTACTTTTACAAGTTTTGTGGGGGATAAAGTTACTCACTGCTATTTTATCTACAAGAATAACCTGCAAGCTAACAAGGCAGCTACTGCATTTACCTGTTTTCATTTTATACCTGTTTTAACAAGTCAAACTAGTCAAACTACACTCGAGTTAGTTTGACTAATGACTACACAATTAACGTGAAAGTTAATTATTGCTTTTAGGTGTTTATATCCTTTGACATCCTACGTACTTTTACACTGTTAAAGTAGTAGGAATACCTTTAAAAAAATAAGTAAAACAAAAAGGAAATAAGTAAAATCACTAGCCCGGTAGAGTACAACAGTCGCAAAAATGTGAACAACGATATCAGACTAGTGTGTTTCAACATTTTATTTCTGCGTTGAAATCAGAGCAATCACACTTGGTAAACATCATACAATAACAATTGTGCAGTTGAAAAAATCTAATAAACTCTAATAGGCAAATATGTTTATAAAACATTTAAAACCTAATATAATAAATTAATTGTGACACTTGTCGATAACATGGGATGTAAACAAGCTGAATGCAATGATATCACGCTGAAAAAAGTCAGACTCTATGTATCTTTTGGATATGATCGGATAACCCTTTTCCCAAGTTAAAGAAAATCAGAAATTCATTAGGCCTATTCTGCAATCTGAAGCTTACATGATCTTCAGTCATAGAAGTAGCGATATGCCAACAGGCAATAAAGATCGACATATTTAACAGAAGATGGCAGCTAATTGCAAAGAAAAAAGACTAATTGCCCAGGTTTGGAACAACATTTGAGCGTCCACAGTACTTGATGAAGGTTTATAACGCTTGATGACGAATTGTGACATTTATAGCTGATCTTTATTTGAATTGTCATTGGAAAATTCGTTACCTACTTGTAAGCAAAGGTGGCACATGCTTTTGAGACACAATGCAATCAGTCACATAAATTCTATTCTTGGGTCACATGGTTCAAACAATTGTACCCTGTCCATTTGCAAGTGGTACAAGGCTGCTCGTGAGACATGTACAACAAGAAAGTCACAAATTATTGCGCAAGTACCATTTTAATTTCAGAGAATTAAACTTCAACATTTTACATCTCGGGTCAAGAATGTCGTATGAAGATGGGAGTAAAATTGTGAGAATTCATTTTTCGTGCTGTGTAATATATATTTTTGAATTTTTTGACTTGAGGTACACTTTAAGGATGTATCCAGATTCATAAACGTTGGGACATATTTCTTGGGGGATATTTTAATCATACGGTTCTTGGAGTGACTGTATGCGGTTCTTATGGAAGCCCCCTTCCCATCGTTTTTTGTAAACTGCCGTTCTTTATGACATGGTCGTTACCCTTCTTTTCATATAGTTTGAAACGTACTAGCAATCTGCTGACGTGGCAATTTAGGCCTTTTTATGAGAAAAAAATTGTACGGGTGATTTCTCTCCAGTCATAATCGAGTAACTTATAATTGAAACAAGAGCCACTAAACTAAAGTTATGTTCTATTTTCTTCAGAAATGAAGACCGTCGTAGAGGTTTAGGAACAGAGAGAGGATAAGACAGCAAAGATGGTAGACTCTGCGGAGTCTGCTCGGATATTATTTAACAAATCGAATTTCAGGTTGCGGACCACTAGCTCGGCCAATACTCATACCTCGGAAAATGTTTACTGACAGATGAATCCCTTAAAAATTTTACGGGATGTTGTTTCTGACTGCGTTACTTATACACCACGATAATTTTTTTCTCATTTTGGACTTTGTAGACAATGAGTTGAAATACAGACTGTGCAAAATTCAAAGCAATTTGACAAATTTTGGTGAGAAATTTGAAAATGTATATTTTGTAGACAACGATATGGGGTATGAGAAGAGATATTTCTAATGAGGGAGTGACAAAATAAAAGACTGCATAGTTAACTCCCAACCGCCAACCCTCAAACCTCATAAGCCACTGTGATAGCCTACTTAGATAACTTATGGTCTGGAAGCATTTGCTTGCTTTGTTGGTGATCATTCGGTACATTTACATACAGGAGATCCGATTGAAGCGTTGAACTGTAATAGACACTGCCATCAAACAATACTGAGAACACTAAGAAAGTTCGAAAAACTGAAATTGTCATTAGTCAGGAAATTTTTTATACTTTGAATTTTCAGTAAAAGGGAGTGAAATTCTGGCAGTTTTGGCTACGGCCGGAAATTATTAATATAAAACATTTTTTTTAAGCTAAAAACATGTATTTTCTTGGTTCAGTAGATAATACCCTCCACTCCATGTTTTGACCAGTCAAATTTTTAAATCATACAGGCCCACGTATCACTGATATACTTCTCTAAAACTTGAGCTTGTAGCATAACATTTCTGTTCCCTCACCTCCCGTCACTATTGTTTTACCAGTTTAAACTTTCAACGCTGATATCCCTTTTTGAAACGTGCAAAACTCCGGATTACAACAACTTAACTATTTCTGAAACATCCTGTTATAAGTATCAGGGAGTTGCTTAATAGGAAATGTAGCGACTCCCTTTTTATATCAATAGAACTGTTAGCACCGCCTTAATTTGCGAGTATGAATGCCTTGCATTCTGGTTATATCCACTCTCAAGTACCCTGTCGATGACATCATTGTCCCTAATATAGAGAATGATGTGCAGTGACTTTAAATCATATGGTTCATGAATATGTAGCGCCCCCCTTGTCGTGTAAAAATTGTTCCAGCCAATAGTGGCGTGACACAAATTCACTGCAGTTATTGATATGAAAAGTTTCGTACAAATTACTGATCTGAACAGTTGGCTTGTCATTACATCGCAGGTTATCACATCTTCCTAACCCGCCAAAAGAAAACCGCCGTTTGGTTATCTCAGATTAAAAAGTAAGTATAATCTGCTCTTCTTTGTCGCGCATATTTCGACTTAATTACTCTGAAATTGTAAAAGAATGATAACAGATTTTGTGCTGATTCAGATACAGCATGCTTTAATATCCACAATTGCACGTTGTTTCAAACATGAGTAGGTCTGTAGTTGATTTACAGTTGCATATCTCACACCTATGTTTTGCTTCATACTTTGGACAGTTGGAGAAGAATATGAAGAATTTGAACTCTCTGTAACCAGGGAAATTGAATTAATTTGTTCAGTGAAAGATCCGGCAAAGAAGACCTAAGGTTGTTTGTAAAGCCTTTCCAGCTTGCGCAAAACGAGAAATAAGTTATGTACATGATTTTATGAGCAAACATATCAATGTTTTGTTCGCAACGAAGGGCAAACTTGATTAACATTCAATGGAAATTAATTCAATTTTAGATTTGTGTGAACTGATTTGTAAGTAACGTTCTGTCTGTTCCTCTACACCTCTGATGCAGGACTTGTGTTGCAAGTAAAAGCGTCCAAAACAGGGGTGGCGCCAGCGAGGGGGCCAAGGGGGCCGTGCCCCCCCCCCCCCGGTCGGGGACCACTGCCCCCCCCCCCCCGTCGGGGAAGGTCGGCGATTTCGTCGGGGAGGCCTAAAGAATAAAAAAAAAAGAATAAAAACCTACAAGGACTTAAATTACTGGATGGGTGAACTAAGTTTTGTTTTGAAATGCTATTTTAATACATATCGGAATCGATTTTCAATCACTTCTTCTTTGCTCAGTTAAACCTCATTTCATGTACCTTGTCCTATTTCCTCCCCCGTTGTGGAAGGACGGCAACTTCTTTCGGGGAGGCCTAAAATGAACGTAAAGGACTGAAGTTACTGGAAGGATGGTCATGAATTTTTTTGCTTTTTGAACTATTTTATTCTTTTGTAACGGTACTTTAATTCCTATCTGAATCTGTTTTAATCACTTCTTACTAGCTCTGTTATCCCTCATCCCATCTTCAATCCGCAAGGTCATGCCCCCGTCTGGGGAGGCTGCCCTTCCCCCTGTTGTTGAGAAAACCCAGTTTCGTCGGGGAGCCTTCATCTGCATGCCGTCGTTAAACTGATAAAAGATGCGGATCTTATAAACTTCAGTCGTCCGGACGGTCTTCTTGATTTTGCTCACTAGAAGACCATATTCTTCAAGAAAACTGACAATTCCGAATTTTCCTGGCAAAAACAGACGAGAGGTTGTTCAGGTGCATGCAGTGCCCAATGTTCTTCCATCTGGCCTGCCCCTACAGCCGAATTCTAGTAAGGGTAATGAAAATTAGACAGGCCGTTTCAGCTACACATAGGCTAATGATAAACACTAGTGTGAAAATGTCTCCCAATAAGTCTGACTGAAAATTCATTTGAAGCCACCTTGTAACTTAGCATATTTTCAAAAATTCAAATACATAGGAAGAAAAATCATTTATAGTCTGGAGTTTAGGAAGTCACGTAGAAAATCTCATCTTTTTAGTTGGCCTTCCAATGGACTACAACGACGATTCCTAATAGAGGCAAGAACATTACATCTAATTAATTGCAGCAGTACCCTTTCATCTGGTAATTTTCTGATCATTTAGCAAGATGGGTTTTTCTATTGAAGTGAAGCTTTCATTTTAAATGAAAGTTCAAATTACGACTGCTTCGTTACTAGTTACAAGTCTTGAAAATGCCTGTTCCGGCTGTCTGAAGGGTAAGGTTTTTTAACAATTTTCTGTACGCTTCGCGCCAATGATGGTGGCGCTCCGCTTAGAGTGTTTTGGTCGACTTGGATTACTTAAGAGAACATTGCAAGCTTGCAAATTAATCTTCGCTTTGGGACAATACTATGAAGTGAAAATTTTATTGCGAAAGAAAGCTCAAAATAACGACTGATTTCTTTTTAGGTACGAGCCCGGGCAATGCCATTTCCTGCTGTCTGGAGGTTCTCAATTTTTAAAAAATTTCTGTGCTTTGCACTTTGATAGTCGTTCGGGCAAAATTACATTTTTCGGACAATAGAGACAATTTTGCCACTCCCAAACTGAAACGCTCCCGCACGTCTATGTCAATGTATAAAATATAAAACTTCAAATGTATGGGAATCCAAACTGTTTCCACGGGAAAATTTTCCCGATATGGTCCGAGGGCCTTAATCTGCATGATGACATTCAGTAACCCCAACCAAACTACAGATACGCCCTACTTGATTTTCTTGTAAGAAGATTAGATTCTCCCATAAAACCCGTAAATCTGTCACAAAATTACAAGTTTTCTCCAGTAGATTGTTAAAAGTTGCAAAATTTTCCAATTTCGATGGATACCCTGTACAATAAATAAGCAAAGCCAACTCTGTTAATCACCCCAACATTCTACCTAATTTTGCTATTGAAATTCATATCATTTATTTAGAAACCGAAATATTTCATAATAACTGTACCCCAAACCAAATTTTCTTCCATTGAATTCCAAGATTTCTCCAATAAAATAAGCTCTTGATTTTCAAATCTTCTTTCAAAAAAGGAAAAACCTTTTGGGCAACCTAGTCTTGTGTTGAAGCCTTAGTACGTAGGCGTAGTACGATTAAATGCGTAACGCCAAAATACTGACAGCTGTCGCCTATATAACGTTTTTAATTTTGCCCATATGGGGGACAGATCCTTCATTAAACACCCCAACTTTTTAAAGGTCCTCAAAAAAGCAAAATTTCTTTAAAAAATTTAAAAAAATAAACTCCGGATTTTAAGTATTTGTTGTAAAGAAGGCCAAAATTTCGCGCGCTGCGCGCGCCTCAAAATGTTAAGTCACGTCCCACCGGGACTCACTCAAAGCCTTTGTCGGGGCCTTAAAATGCTGGCCCCCCTGTCGGGGAAATCCTGGCGCCACCCCTGGCCCAAAATAATGTTCTCCACTTTCTTTAGGCTAGACAGGACGCTGGACCTGGTCTGGATACAGATGTACTTTATCTTTCAACCAGCTACAGTGACTGCTGGACTAGGAATGATATAGTCTCCAAGACTGTACGCTTTGAAACCTTTTACCATTAGGTTTTATTTAAATTTTCAACTAAATTTAGATTTTAAATTATTGCAAGTGCGTGTATGCTAAACGGAACAACAACTGTTGTAATGTAGGTAAAAAAGAGATGGGCTATCTTTTCGATTACAGTATGTCAATGAGTTAAATCCTCTTAAAAGGTCTTTATCCTGCTTGATCAAAGTTGGATAGAAACGATCCGATTGGATAACTGCAATCAAAAAGTGATCATAACACAACGCAGCGGACCCAAAAGTTTTCCAGGGTGGAGTCCGAATTCCGAAATGTGACCGCCGTCCTAGGGAGGGGTTTCCCCCTCCCCTCTTGATTTTTTTCAATTTCACATGCAGTTTGTTGCACTCTAGCATATGAATAGACAGAACTGTCTGCAATAATGGGCTTTGAGCAAAGTTAAGCCGGGAAATAAAGTGCTTTTGACCTCAGTATTAGGGGCTAAACGACATTTCCACCCCATAATTTTCACTGGGCTAGAGCCACAACAGCCTGCAGGGAAAGTCGGCTTTCAACTGGACCAGCCGAGGGTGCTTTAGTCCGACAGTCAAACAACTTCGTCGACTGGGCAATCGATTTAAGTGGCAAGTGGGAGGAAAGCCGGAGTACACTCTTAAAAAAAATGGGCAAAATTTGCCCAACTTTTTGACCAACACTGGGCATCTATTCAACAACCTAAACAGTTGGGCAAAACTTTAACCAACCAAATTTGGTAAAGTTTGAACCTAACTGTTGGGCAGGAAACTACCCAACTGTTTGGTAAATGAGCATTTAAAACATACCCACTTGTTGGGCACGTCTTTTATTAAGATGTTGGGCAAATGCATTCACCAACCGTTGGTTAAACGTTAATCATCTTTTCCATAACCGTGGGTACTTTTTCAACATCAGTTGGGCATATTCTTTAACCAACTGTTGGGCTAATCCCTAGTGCATTGCCCTAGTAGTAAATGTGGCCATTTATAAATCAGGCTCAGATTATCCGACAATAAGGCATCATGAAGACTTGAAGATTGTGTTGAAATAAATATGAGCACATGGCAAGGAGAGAAGTATCCAATGATAGAATCAAACGATTAGGAAACCGTGATGCTGCCATAGTAAGCCAAAGGATGTAGGCTAGCCTAGTCTGTAGGCTAATCAAACTCACATTGACACATTACAGAACCCAAACATAGTGTTAGGCTATGTTAGCCTAGCCTGGATGAGCAGGCGAACGTTTCGGCCATGGCTCAGTAGCAGCACCAGTTTCTTCCTAAATCGTGTTGATTATATCTTCGATATAAACATTAAATACTCCACACAACTCCTTGTACTCGTATTTAGCCTCAAACACACTCAAGAACCCCCCAAGCTCCATTCCTCAAGGTAATCTGAGACATTAATCAGCGAGATAGTTGTCGTTCGATGAGCTGCTAATGACTTTGAACCACTGAGAAATACGTACGTACGCCTGTTCTTAACTTTCACATGTTCATTGTGTCCAATACTTTTATCACATTTACGTATGCGGAACGCGCAAAGTTTATTGCCCAACCAATGAGCAAACATTATGCTAATTAGCAATTAATTACCCAACAAGTAGATAGACCAAATATATGCCCAACCGTTGAGTGTAAGCTTGTTAACAGTTTGCCCAATGATTGGATAGTGGAATAAACGTGAATCGAAGAAACGTTTTTACCATTATGTGAGCAAAGTTTGACCAACATTTAACCAAAGCGTTTTGCCCAACGAAAATATTGCCCAGTGTTTTAAGAGTGTACCTGCAGAAAAACCAAAGACTAAGTATATCGAAGGGAACTGAACCCATGCAAATGTGAATCACATTGATACACAGCAGCTGGAATAGACCACGGTGCCTATCGACTACTAAAGGCAATGCAGGTCTTGGCTGTTTAGTCCTCAAGGTGGAATTTTGTTCACATTTAGGCAACCTCGAGCTGTTGACTTAATGTCCCCGTAATCAGTGACGATCAAACAATTGCGCTTAATACCTATGGGGCTTTTAAAACTATTTGGCCCCATTGATAATCCGTCGGCGCATATCTCCAGCCATAGGTTATACAGACGGCAACTTCATTCAGAATTAAAAACTAATTAGTTTATTTGGCTGGATAAAAATACACATCTTATTTGTAAGAATAACTGTCCTTCTATTACGTACATGTTTACAATTAAGAATTACATTTTTTTTGGTGGCCAAGAGTAAGGGTCTGGACCCCTTGGACCCCTCCTCTGGATCTGCGTCTGCATAGATTCTGGGGGGGGGGGGTCGGAATCGGTTAGTTTCATAATGGCTAGCGTGGTAAGCCATTTGCGCTTCTGTTTTTTATTCGAGGTCATTAACTTCACCATGATATTCACTCAGTCTCTCGTCCATGGGAGAGTTTCATGGGGAGACGTAATAGCATGAATAAAATAAATCTTATCCTCATCACCTACGGGAAATATAATCAATGTTATATATGTACGGCCGCAATGGGAAACTTGCCAAGGTACCTACGATGTCACGTATAAGACAGGCTGGAAACCACGGGGGCCAGTGAATGTGGACCACAGGTGTAACCATACATTTTCTCAAGGGACAAACTCGCTAATTTTCCGAATTTTTTAAAAGTGTGAACATTGCTGTCTATATGAACGCAATTTGTGACGCACGAAGGGCGGCCCAAAATTTATGCCCTCTTTGATAAAATATTTAAAAACACGGAGCTTGTTTTGCAGAAAATTTTCAATGCTCGGTTTTCTGCAAGGTTATTTGAAACGCTTGGGAATTCATGAAGAATCAACCTTCCTATTAGAAAATCGGCGACTAAAGATAGTTGTTGGTTACATAATACTATCTAATGCTTGCGGACTGAGGCTCTCCGACGACATCTAAAAAGTATCCGAAAATTTGGCTTTTAGACAAATATATGAACATAATGAGCATATACTGGAGAAAAGTCTGGTGTCATATAAGGCAAATTTCCGATTTTTTCTTTACCAGAGGCAGGGATTTTCCAAAACTTTGATCATAACAACATTGGGAATAGGCGAAGCGTCGAAATTTTTGTTTTTTTAAACAATTATTAACTTATATGGAGCTTGTCTTGGAGAGATTTCGGAATTCTGGATTGAATTTGGTTTTTCATAATATTATGTGTAAAAGTTAATGCCGTAAAACCCTAATTGTTAGCTACCCCTCCAATTTTTTACCTACCTAAATTTTCCTTCAAGCTATGTCGCCTAACTCACCAAAATATGTAAGATATTGGGAAAGCAGAGAAGATACAGGGAATATAATAGTCTGGCTATCGGTTTCCCCGCCAACAGGTAGGTTACTGCTGTAAAGTAACTAGAAAGGTCTTTTAGTCCGTGGGCTGTAGGGGCCAACCTAGCACCCCCCCCTCCCCCGCCCTAGAATTGATGAAACGGGGATAGGAATGTAGTTTATAGTGTAAATTTTCAGATTTTTTATGTTGACATTGATTTCTTAGGGATGAACCATGGCTTCTATAGGTTCAAATGTTGATAGTGCACTGCAGCTGAGTGGCTCTATTTTGGGGGTAGGACAAATCTAAATAGCAATCTCTAGAAATAATTGTTACTTTTTGATGAATGACAAATCAAAATGTTTGCCTTGATCAACTCTATCACACAAAAAAGTAAAAATGCAAGTTATGTGCATAATAAGGTCACCAGAGGTTTAAAACTCATCAGAGGTCAAAAGGTCACCAATTTTGAAGGATGTCAAATGGAGCACACCCATTTTGATACAGCCATTTCTACCCCGGATTTGTACAAAACACTATTAACTAAATGGACAGTGTTGTTTAGACATACCGTCGCATATTTAAACCTACAATCTTCAATTATTATGTATTCATTTATATCTGTGAAAAACGGAAGTAGGTCATCGATCAAAAAGTGGAAAAAATGAGAAACGAAGTTAAAAAAAATAACAAAAAATATTCATTAAAAATACATTTCAACAAAAAATTCTGAATATCTTTGTATGAGTTAGAGTTAGAAAGAGTTTTACGGCCCAGTTTCCAACCTATTGGTTCGAGTCGAGCCGGGCACGGCCTTTTTTCCAGTTGTGGCTCACTGGCTTGTTTTCCCTACTTCATTGCTTATGCGGAGCATCACGCACAACGGCAGTAGGTTCCTTTTTTAGAGTCTTTGGTATGACTTGACCTGGGAAGCGAACCCGGGCCTTCCGCGTGACAGGATGCTCTTACCGTTAGACCAAACACGCGGTTATCTTTGTATGAGATTATAGCGTATTTTTAAACATTATTTCTGATATTTTTTGAAGGACCTCAACCTAACCAAGATGGCGAAAATCACAAAATTGCCCCCAAACTCCATCATAATTTATAAAAATAATATGAACAAAAATCATTAAAAATTATAAAACATAGCTGCCCTTAAAATCTGGCCATATTTTACAGCATATAAATTGGAATTATATTTTGATAACATTTTTGTCTTTTTGAGGTCAAGGAAGATTGAATTTTTCAGACAAAGCACTGTATTTCAAAATCAAGTGCTTATAATATAGCCTTTTTGGAATTTTCTGAAAGAAAATTTAGGAAAACAGATTAAGGTTACAGGTGCCACGTATGGCAAACTTCCGAATTTTTTTTCATTTCCATAGCTAGGAAAAGTTTCCCAAATTGATTTGTGACACACTATCATGTTGGGAATTGAAATTGGGCGCGGAGCGCGCTAAAAAATTTAGGGATAATTGTGTCAGCATACTTTTCTTAAGACATTGTTTTGTTTCTTCATTGTTTCCGTCTTGGACCATGATCTGGGGCGGGGGACTCAACCCCAGAATGCCCCTGGCTATGCCGCCAATGTAACCTACCTAACTAATCGACTCATACAACCTATATAACCTAGCTATAGCTAACCTTATTGACCAACTAACTACAAATCTTAAAATGAAACAGCTTCGAAGTATATATATATATATATATATATATATATATATATATATATATATATATATATATATATATATATATATATATATATATATATATATATATATATATATATATATATATATATACATACATATATATATATATATATAGATTCGTAATACAATAGACACGTGGAAATATAGTGCTCGATTAGAAACTAAGAGCAGTTCATAAATTTGGATACTAATATTTTACAATAACCGTGACGATATCACCTAATTTGAGTGTATAAGCATCATACTTGAGAATCGCTCATAGCGTATAACACGTGTAGTAGACTGTTATTGTAAAATATTAGTATCCAAATTTATATATATATATATATATATATATATATATATATATATATATATATATATATATATAAAAGATTCTCCTGCATTTCCTCAAATGTAGTGTATATTTTAGCTTGTGGGAGATGTAACTCGTTGTATGTGGGAGAGACCAAGCGCCGCCTCGCGGATCGAGTCACCGAGCACCTTAGGTCCATCAAACAGAATCTCCATGGATACCCGGTGGCTGCACATTTCAACCTCCTTCACCTTGTTCAATACAGCATTTAACCGTTACGGCAGCTGTAATGTGCCGAGGCTCCGATCGTGACCGCCTTAGTGCTGAAAACCGACTGATCATGAGGCTAGGTACTCTCGCTCCACACGGGCTTAACGTTAGAATTGACCTTTTGTAATATTCACCCCCTTTTTGTACCAGTTTTTTCTCCTTTTACACTTACCCGTTCGTGCTCGTTTTTTTCTGTGTAGGCCTTATTTACAATTTTTTTTCCGGAGCTAGTTTTTGTCTCCTGTTTTCCCTTTTTTAAGAACATGTTCGATTTTTACGTGCATTTTTTCATCCAGGACTCTCTTTTTCTTTTTTTGATTTGTGTTTCATCCTTCGCACTCATGTTTTCTGGCAGTCACTTTCGTCCGGTTCTGTTTTTACAGCGATCGCTTCGGATTTGATGTTTGTCGTGTCCAATTGTTGCTGTTGGTTGTTCAGTTTGGTTTTTGCCACCTGATGAAGGGTTTATACCCGAAACGTCGTGGAGTTTTCCGCAAACTTTTAAGCACTTTTTACTACCTCTTTTCGACCTACACATTTCAACAGTGCTCCGCAGCATTTCGACCTTATATATATATATATATATATATATATATATATATATGGGCGAAATATAGTATGAAAAAATGAAAAAACGCGACTGTAGGGAGAACTCGACCCTTGGGCGAAAAAATCGTTTCGCCATAACATTTTACAAACTGTTTTATATGGGAATGCGTAACTCTATACGCAAGTCCGATTTACCACATAATGTCTATGCAATTACTTCGTTGTTGACCAACTTACGTACATCTATCCGTTAACACTAGCTACTTACGGGCCATTGAAATAACGTGCATGTATATCTCAGACCCAATAGGGGAAATATAACCTTATGTATTTTTTTATGGGTGATTTACATTTCTGTAACTGAAGAAGAAGTCACGCCTAGAGAATACAAACTGATAACAAAGGATCAAACTTTCCACCACCTAAATAATCTCTGAAGTGAAACTATACGCCCAAAATAAATGCTCAGATCTCTCTTCTTCTACTCCACAGAACGTGCATGAAGAAGATTCAGTTTTTCCCATCAAAAAAAGAAGTCTATTGGTCGGCAATATCCTATGTATAAATCTTAACTGAAAATAAATTACTCTGGCTTTTGTAACAGAACTTCATGTGGTACGATGATCATTGTACCAATTCTGTTCGGTTATATCGTCAAAAGTGTCTGCCCATTTCTGAATGGATGTAGGGGTTTCAGCAATTTTCTTAACATATTCTCTCTCTCTTTATATATATATATATATATATATATATATATATATATATATATATATATATATATATATATATATATATATATATATATATATATATATATATATATATATATATATATATATATATATATATATATATATATATATATATATATATATATATATATATATATATATATATATAATTGCAAGAAATTGCTTTGGTCCAAAACGTAACTGGTGCCAAGTCATAATAATACAGAGTGAGGCAACAGAAAAATAAAAACTCGGCCGATACATACTGGCCGAAAGCTTGATTAAATCTTAATATTTGAGTAACGCGAAGCTACGTCTGCCGAGTTTTTATTTTTCTGTTGTCTCACTCTATATATATATATATATATATATATATATACATATATATATATATATATATATATGTGTGTGTGTGTGTGTGTATAAAAGCGATGAAAAAAAGTGAGTTACACAAAGATGACATCATTAGAGCACAAATTTCCAATACAGAGAAAACAGTGTATTTTTCAGGCACACCTGTGCCTGAAATCTTTGTCAAGTAGTCTTAGGAGAGAGACTGATCATTTGCACGAATTACTCCCCTCGGTTTCATGTCGAACACAAGTAGTATGGGCACTTGATAACGTGTTTAAACAAAAACAGCACAAATGTCCTACGACCCCTGGACAATCACCATCGATGTATTACCGACTATTTTCCTTCCCGTTATCAGAGTTCTGATGGGGTATCGAAGGACAAATTCATTAACCTTTCAGACCACGTCATCACTCCCCACGAGAAAGCTGTTCTCAACAAGGGTCTTTCCTTCTGCCCTACGCGTGATTTGGATCCTGTTGATCTGGCCTATGACTTACATAGCTTCACCCGAAAGGTTAGACTTAGGGAATATTTCGGAGATGAAAGTTTCTCGCCCGAAGTGCAGCACATGCCAATTTCAGGAACGAAACCTGAATGGACGCCTAAATCGGGAAGGAATCCTTACATCGAATCCTTCGTTAGTTCGACCAAGGCTCACCTAAACTCATTTTTAGAAGCCAGCTCTCGGCGCCAAAAATCCACCCACAACTTGTCTACTGGCCAACGTAATGCTATCAAAAATCTCAGTTCCAACCCTGCCATCACTATCAAACAAGCGGATAAGGGGGGCGCCATCACCATTCTAAACACAGCTGATTACACCTCGGAAGCGGAAACACAACTGAGTAACTCAGACTTCTATGTAAAGCTGCCAACCGATCCCAGCTTAAGTTATGAGGAGGAACTCAAGAATTTAATAAGTACGTTCTCATCTGAAGTACTAGATCAGGTTAAGCCACGTATCCCTGAGACTCACAAGCCGGGAGTGTTTTACACGCTGCCCAAGGTACATAAAGTGCCTAAATTGGTCGAAAGTAGACTTTCCTCCCTAGACCCTCCCCCCAATATCCCACCTGAATTACAGGTACATAATCTAAGTACCCCTAAGTTGTTTGAATTAGCCAAATTTCTTGACATTTTCCCTCCAGGTACACCCATTGTCTCCTGCATAGGAACCCTTACGGAACACCTCTCTGGTTACATTGACAGTGTCCTTAATCCTTTACTGCCCTCACTAGGCAGTTATGTAAAGGATACTGCTCATTTCCTTAGGAAACTCCAAGCCATTGGGTCCTGTCCCCCAGGTTTCCTTTTAGTTACCATGGATGTGAGTGCTCTCTATTCTAATATTCCCCACAAGGAAGGGGTATTGGCCTGCAAAGAGTTCCTGGCTAGAAATGGTTTTTCCACCCAGTTTTTTAAAGAATTTGCTTGCATTGTTGAGTTTGTTCTCACTCACAATCACTTTGTTTTCAATGAACAATTTTATTTACAAACTAGTGGTACGGCAATAGGCAGCAGAATGGCACCCAGTTATGCCATTATTTTCATGGCTGACTTAGAGGAAAGAATCCTCTCTAATAGCCCTTTGAAGCCCTGTAATTACTGTGGATATATCGATGATATTTTCTTCACTTGGATTCACGGAGTAGATGCGCTCCGTTATTTCTTAACAGCCTGTAACGATGCTCACCCTGCCATCAAATTCACCTCGGAGTTCTCCGATACTGAAATCCCCTTCCTAGACGTACTAGTTGGACTGCGTAACGATAATTTTGTCACCACGCTTTACTGTAAGCCCACTGATACTCATATTTATCTCAATTTTGAGAGTTCCCACCCATACAGCCTTAAGATAGCCATTGTGTACTCCCAGTGTATCAGAATCAAACATATCTGTTCTCCTGAATCTGAATACAATAAACATATTTCAAACCTTTTTGGTTATTTCCTGTATAACGGGTACCCTTTCTCCATTATAAAAAGGGGAATTTTGAAAGCTTCTGCTCTATGCCGTGACGACCACCTTGAAAAACCGAAAGCCCCTAATTCTCGTATTCCTTTAGTTGTGGATAATTCCAGTAGAGCTGACAAGTTACTCAAAGTGCTACCTCAAGACTTTAAAATTCTCAAATCGGACAGTTCCATTCACGATCTGTTTAAAGACCCCCCTCTCATGTCCCGTAGGCAACCTCCCAACCTTAAATCCCTAATTACCTCTTCTAGGCTTCCCAGTAGGTTTGACACGGGCAACCGGAAATGCGGAAAGCCTAGATGTCAAGTATGTAGCTTTTTGATCACTGACCCCTGTTTCACCCCTCCCGGTATAAATGCCCGCATCCGCCCCGGTCCTTTCAAGTGTGATACCCCCAACGTCGTGTATTTGATTTTTTGTAATAAATGTATGAATGGTAATTACATTGGTCAAACAGGTTCAAAATTCAGGTTCAGATTCAACAACCACAAAAAGACAGTTAAAGATAAAGCCATCAGTTATCCAGTCGCCAAACATTTCAATCAATATAATCACAACCTCTTCAATCTCAAGTGGGTCCTGTTAGGCTCTAATTAAGGTCCGAGAGTAAGTGGATTGTGAAGCTTAAACCCCATATCAATGGTTTAAACTTGGATTTGGGTGTTTTGAGTGATTTTCCGTTTGCCACTCGTGGTGAAGCGTGACTATGAGCTTTTGCAATAAGTATACCATTGAGTTCAGTGTACTATAAGGTCTCCAGTATATTAACTTCACTTCACTGTTGGTGCTGAATAAAGGCACAAGTGTGCCTGAAATATACACTGTTTTCTCTGTATTGGAAATTTGTGCTCTAATGATGTCATCTTTGTGTAACTCACTATTTTTCATCGCTTTTATAATTTTTGTAGCACACGTGGATATTTTTCTATATATATATATATATATATATATATATATATATATATATATATATATATATATATATATATATATATATATATAGTAGGTTGAAGTATGGTAAATCGAACGTTGAATGAATAGGTCGAAAGGAGTGTTAAAGTTCGATTTTGAAATTGAAATTAGTCCCAAGCATTGGCATTAGCCCTAATGAACAAGGGAAATAAGGAATAAATTCAGAGAGAAAATTAAGTCACGCCGGACCAGGACTTGAACCCGGGTCTGTCGAGTGCATGGCGACCGCCTAATTAACCACTCGGCCATCGTGACACTTGTGATTTTAGACGTAGACTAGGGTTCTTGTACCTGCCGCCCTCAATTTTCTCTCCTGTTACCATGGTAAGTCCCCAAGCGGGGTAATTGAATATTCAGTAGGTCGAAGTATGGTAAATCGAACGTTGAAAGAATAGGTCGAAAGGAGAGTTAAAGTTTATATATATATATATATATATATATATATATATATATATATATATATATATATATATATATATATATATATATATATTTACATATATATATATATTTACATATATATATATATTTACATATATATATATATATATATATATATATATTGTGAAGACTTAGATGGAAGTAGAAAGTCTTCTAATAAACTCTGATTGCTGGTTGGCTCATGGTTATCATTTCTGAGGCTCCTCCTCCAGCTAATAAAAACACTGAATCAATCCCCAATAAAAGGTAAAATGAAGGTTCTTCATTTTAAACGTCTCCTAAAAACCGAAAAGATCGAAAAGATTTTTAACATAAAGAACATTTTTAGTGAAGAGATCACTGCGAAATACTACCTCCCCATTAATTCGAATATTTGAGTTATTCCATAGAATTTGTGAACCATAATTATCTTCAGGGTACGAATGAGAAATATAACAACAAAACATGTTTATAGAAATTAGTAGTTAAACCATCCGTCCCGGGGGCTTTATCTTTATGTAACAAATTAAGAGCATTAGAGCATTCATGTAAACTAGGTTCACCATCACACAGACTAGAGTCATTTTGACATAATCCTATGTGATCCAAACCACTAAGAAAAGTACCCAAATGAGTATTATTAGAAGCTTAAAAGGAACAATAGAAGCGACGAATTTCAGCCAAAATATCTTTCCCATCACTCAACATGAAAGCTCACGGATAAGGTTCATTTCTTTTGCCCTTTTTTCTGAATTTAAAAAGTACTTATTATTTTTCTCACCCTCTTCCACCCATCTTACCCTTGACCTTATGATAGTGCCTTGAAGCTTGTAATCATAATAAGAAAGTAAATTAGTCTGAGCAGCATTTAATTGGGATCGAATCTCTGCAGATTCAATCGAATAAAGTTGATGTTCTAAACTTGCAATCTGAAGCAAGAGTGCGTTTTCTATGCGTCGTCTTTCTCGGGCATTTTCTTTCGAGTAATTTATAGATGCTTTTCGAAATTTAAACTGTAAAGTCTCCCAACGAATCCTGGGATTTGTTGCAATAGGGTTTGCTGCATCTGCCCGGATGATTTCATTTATGACTTTAACAAAAGAATCATCCTTTAATAAGGAGTTATTAAACTTCCAGTAGCCTGACCTCTCTTTAGGAGAACATACTACAGATAATGAAATAAAAGAATGGTCTGACTGGATTCCTGGTATAAAAGACACATCTGAAACCGATTGCTGGATACTGCGAGAGACTAGGAAACAGTCCAGTCTTCAGTGAATCCTTGGGGTAATATTAGAGCTCCAAGAATAGCGTTTTAAGGGAGGATTTTTTTCCCGCCAGATGTCAACAAGATTGTAGACTGACATCAGAGAAAGGCACCTTTCTCTAGCTTTAAAGTTTGTTTTCAGTAACCCACCCACCTTATCTAGATCCAGGTTAAATACGAAGTTAAAATCACCTGCCATAATTATAGTATCACCCTAAAAATTATATAAATCATTAGACAGCTCTCTAAAAAAAGCCGGGTTATCGTTATTAGGACCATAAATACCTACAATTGTGAAAACACAATCCCAGCATTTAACATCAACTCTGATATACCTTCCATACCTACAAATAGACTGCTCTAAAATTTCGGCATGTAAATGTGTACTGCATAAAATGCAAACGCCTTTACTACTAGTCGACCGATGTGAGAAAAAGATTTTACCTCCCAATTCACTTAACCAATATTTTTCGTCATTTAAGCAGATGTGAGATTCTTGAATTAAAACAACATGTGATTTACATCTGTGTAGATAAGCAAATAGCCGTCTGCGCTTTTTTGGTTGTCTTAGCCCTCTAGCGTTAAATGATAGAAATTTTGATGTCGACATCGAGTAAATGATGGAGTAAATTGCATAATAGACTTTAAAGGAACACCACACACAATGTAGCCAAGAGGCATTACCTTTACAAAGTTGTTACAGTACTTACATGAGTAATATGTCGTACAAAGATCCATAGTTAAAGGAGAATAAAGAAAAAATAAAAAAAATCAATCCAAATGGAAACAGGGATGGTTGAAACCTTCTGCAAAAGCAGATCCTTAACCATCAGGAAAATCGGACACAAAAATGTGCTGGAAAAAGGACGGGAACCGCCTGGGCTGACAAAATCATGATTAAAAATAAGAATTCCAGTGTCATTCCAATTGCAGATGATTTAAAAGTAGGAATCCAAAGTCATGTTTAAGATAAGTGGCTCATAGGTAAGCAGGAATGCAAAGTTAAGGGGTATACGTCACTGAAAGCCATACTGAGGGCAACATCAAAACATATAGTGAACTTTACTGGAACAAATTTCAAGCGGGATGACATCAGGTGAAATCATAGGGTTTACCGTTTGAGGACCGCGATCCACCCCCCCCCCCGAGAACCGTAGTCAAACGCCATCTTGATAAAGCTCCAATACTTGTTTTGCCCACTTTCGTTTCTTCGCTAAGTCGACTCTGGTGAGGTCCTCGATAACAAAGAAGGGTTCATTTTGTAGAGCATGTGTCTGATTCTTGAGAACTGCAATTTTGTCTTGGTAGTAGGACACCTTTACTAGAATACGCCGATCCGTTCCATTCCATACCCTTCCGTCCCGGTGGGCTCGCTCTATACGGCAATCTGCTACTCCAGCTTTACGAAAGACCGCCTTAGCAATCTCGAGACAATTTTCATCATTTTCAGTCTTATATCCTACTATTCGCAAATTATTCCTCCTTGAAAACCGTTCCAATTTGTTTTTCTCCTCAGCATGGTTGTCATTAGAGTGCTCAAGATCGGCCATCTTGCCTTGTAACAGCTCACACTTCTCTTTTAGCTTACCATTCTCCGCCTTGAAACTTTCAATTTCCTTGGAATGCCTGTCATTGGACATGTGTCCGCTTTAAAACGGACGCGTTCAAAAGCAGCGCACATATAAGTATTCAACGTTATTGAAATGGTCGATCATCAAACAAGCCAACACTAATAAAAGAAGTGACACACAATGTAATCTCTGCCTGGAAGAAAAAGTTGCCATAATCACTGCCCAATCACAAAAGACCAACCTCCTCAACAAAAGAACCGAACTTGTATCCAAGTGCAGACATCTCGACCCACTGAACCGTGCGTAGAAAAAGAAAAAGCCTTGAGAGAGTTCCGCTAGAATTGTCACTTGCCTGAGGATGGCAAGACAGCGTGAAACTATTAGTAGCGAGGCCTGATCCAAAATATTGACTTATTTTGTACAGCTCTACTTCGTATTGAGCACTTTCCTGACCACAATTAAAAGAGCGGAAAAAGCACAAAATAAAACAGGTCAATTAAAACAATAGTTATAAAAAGCCAGTAAAGAAGAGAAACCTCAAAAATAAAGAATAAAAATGAAAAACAAATTTTAAATAGAAAAAACACAAGAAAAAATAAACAGTAAAGAAAACAAATAAAAAACACACAATAAAACTCAAACACCCCACCTTAAAACCCAAAATGTAAAGAGCAAAATTTAAAGAAGTTTCCTTAAATGCTTTATTTGGCAATAAAAGCCATCATGCATGTATAGTCCTTTTGGGGTGACTCTGTTCAGTTTCCAAATCCGTTGCGTCTCCTTGGTAATGAGTAATTTATCTGAGGCCTCCCTAGTCAGATCAGTTTTAAAAATGTGGTCAACTATTTGAACGTTAAAAGAATCACAATTGTGTAAAAAAAGATAATCATTAAGAACCTTAGACTCAGGTTTTTTAGAAGAGCCAGTGTTAAAAAGTCTGAAAACACTGTTATGAGCATTAATTCTAAAACGCAAATTGTTAGACCTCCCTACGTGTTGGAAACTGCAAACAGGACAAGAAATATCGTATATAACCCAGAGAGAGTTACAAGAAGTAGAGAAGTTTTTTTTTTCATTTAAACCGTTTCCAGTTGAAGTACTAACAATAAAATCAGAGCAAATGAGTAAACCACAAATTTGACACCTCTTCTTAGCACAAGGCCGGCAGGGATGCATGATCAAGTAAGAATTAACCTTACTAGTGTCCAACAATTTTGCTCTACAAAGGGACCTCTTAAAATCAGGGGCCTGCCTAAAGCTCATAACTGGGCGAAAGGGAACAGCTAACTTCAACCAATCAGACTGATGGAGGAGAGGAAAATATTTCAAAAGAATCCCCTTAATGTAAGGAAGAGCTGGGTGGTACTCGACTGTAATAAAACGGCTTTCCTGCATGCTCTCTAGGAGTCACTGGGGTAGTAAAATTGGAAAAAGGCCCTATCCACTTGTTGCTGTACCTTCCTCCGATTATAACCCTTCCTAACGAGGTAGTCGCTCAATTGGCGGCACCGCTCACGAGCAGTCTCAAGACTGGAACAAATTCTTAAGGTATGTAAGGACCGGCTGTAAGGATACTTCTTTTGGTATGATCAGAATGACAATAAAATGGTCACCAATAAAATCCGATGGGTTTCAGTAGGCTTAGTGTAAAGGTCAGTGACGATCCCATCCTCCTTAGAAGTCGAAACTTGAACATCAAGAAAATTGACAGACTCTAAAGAAAAATCAAAAGTAAATTTAATACCATGATGTACACTGTACATGCATTCAAAAAATTGCATAAGTTGATCCCTTCCATGAGCCCAAATCATGAAAATATCGTCAATAAAACGAAACCACACTTCAGGTTTAAGGAAAGCAACAGCAAGTAAATCACGTTCCAAGACCCCATAAAACATTTGCATAGGCAGGCGCCATTTTAGTACCAATGGCCGTCCCCGAAGTATGGAGAAAACATTCCGCAAATCATTATATCATATTTTGAATTCATTAACAGTGTACATCATGGTATTAAATTTACTTTTGCCATTATGGATGGGTTGGTGTATGGTTACGGTGTGCCCCCTATTTCCCGGGAGTCATCACTGCAGTGCAAAAAGAAGGGGGCACACCGTAACCGTATAGCCTTTGTTACCCGCTTCAACCCATCCATCGACCTGTTGTTACGTAAAGTGAAAAAGGATTGGAGAAACCTAAAAAGTGACCCGGCCCTTGCTGAAACATTCTCCTGTCCTCCGGCTCTGGCCAAGAAGCAACCCCCAACTTATACAGTCTTCTGGTTCACACCAAAACTCGCCCCTCCCCTTTAGGCAACGTGCCACGTCGGGACCCCCGAAATATGCGAGCACTTTGAAAACAGCCTATCTATCGAATTCAGTAACAAAGTAAAGCTTTACCCAGACAAAGCAGGTTGCAATACCCACAATGTAGTGTATGTCGTTTACTGTACAAAATGTCTTGAAGCCATTGAGGTAGGCAAAACAGCCACAACATAAGAAATAACCCTCCGGTCTTTCTATTAGCAGCTCACCTTAATTTACCAGGCCACTCTCCCCACGATCTCAGTTGTTTCAACGTCAAACAAGGTTTTACCAGTAACAACAACAGAAAGCTATACGAACAGCGGATAATAAACAAACTCCAATCTCATAGCACTGGCCTTAATAGGGACGAATCTTTTTTATCCCTGACTCAATCGATAAGTGAAGATAAGTGAAGTGAGTCCGTCAAGTTTAACTGGCTTGGTCATTTCTTAGGAAGATTTCAGGGCGATGGAAATGTTATTTGTGTTGTGTGCTTCTATGTTTTCTACAAATTGGTTGGAATTAAAGCTTTATACTTTGTGTTATTTAGTTTAGTTTCCAACACACGGTATAACTATGTAATACACACACACACACACATATATATATATATACATATATATGTATATATATATATATATATATATATATATATATATATATATATATATATATATATATATATATATATATATATATATATATATATATATATATATATATATATATATTAGTTCAATGCTGATCAGGAAAGTGCTCAATACGAAGTAGAGCTGTACAAAATAAGTCAATATTTTGGATCAGGCCTCGCTACTTATAGTTTCACGCTGTCTTGCGATCCTCAGGCGAGTGACAATTCTAGCGAAACTCTCTCAAGGCTTTTTCTTTCTCCTCGCACGGTTCAGTGGGTCGAGATGTCTGCACTTGGATACAAGTTCGGTTCTTTTGTTGAGGAGGTTGGTCTTTTGTGATTGGGCAGTGATTATGGCAACTTTTTCTTCCAGGCAGAGATTACATTGTGTGTCACTTCTTTTATTAGTGTTGGCTTGTTTGATGATCGACCAGTCGAGGCCGATCGGTCGTCGGGGTACGATCCAGATTTCTCTGCGTCAGATGATGAGGACGAACCTCCTCCTTTCGGGACAGCCATAACGAAGGAGGCATTCAATAAGGCCCTGGAAGTTCTGCGTCGACAGCTTGGTTTTGAAGAAGACCCGGAAGTAGCCCAGGCCCCCACCCCCTAAGAGATCAAAGTTGACTCTCAACCAACAGGCCTCCGAAAAGGAGTTCTTATACTTTGAGGGGGGTTCTTATACCTGCCGCCCTCAATTTTCTCTCCTGTTACCATGGTAAGTCCCCAAGCGGGGTAATTGAATATTCAGTAGGTCGAAGTATGGTAAATCGAACGTTGAAAGAATAGGTCGAAAGGAGTGTTAAAGGTCGATTTTGAAATTGAAATTAGTCCCAAGCATTGGCATTAGCCCTAATGAACAAGGGAAATAAGAAATAAATTCAGAGAGAAAATTAAGTCACGACCAGGACTTGAACCCGGGGAAAGTTGTTGTTGAAAAGTCGACCTTAAGGGGAAAAAATTGGGGGGGGGGGGCGAAATATAAGTTTCGCCGTAACGTTTCTACACACTTTTTCAATAGGAATACGTAAACGGACAAGGGCGCCCTCCTAAAATTACAAAGTAGATACAATTACTTCAAAGTTGTGAAATTTGCGGACACCTAGCTGTTAACACGAACGGATGGCTGGCCATTGAAATAAGGTTAGTCATATTTTAAGACGTTAGGGCGAATTCTTTTTCTTATGTATTTTATTATTATTTTTTCGCCCTATGTACAAGCAGATATAATAATTTCCCCTTAAGGTAGGAATTAGCGTTATATATAAATATATATATATATATATATATATATATATATATATATATATATATAAAAGCATGGAAATTTTTCGACCTGCAAAGACTCTCAATTTAACTCCCCCGGTAGGCCTATTATCTCGGGAGTGGGAACTTTCTCTGACTGTTTATCAGGTTATGTTGATTTATTACCTAATCCACTACTTTCTAATATCCCAAGCTTCATTCAGGATACGACTCATTTTTTACGTGTCCTTAATAATATTGGTATGCTACCCGCCAACACCCTCCTAGTTACTATGGACGTTACATCCCTGTACACTAATATCCCCCACGATGAAGGAATATTAGCTTGCAGAGAATTAATGTTGAGACACTTATTCAGCCAATCCCTAGCCGATGATGTCTCTTACATAATAAAATTTATCCTCACAAACAACTTCTTCTCTTTTAACAATAAAAATTATTTGCAAATAAAGGGAACAGCAATGGGAACTAAAATGGCTCCATGTTACGCTAATATCTTTATGGAGAAACTAGAGTCAGAATTGTTGAATCCTTTCACCCTGAAACCTATTCACTACCATAGGTACATTGATGACATATTTTTTATTTGGCCCCACGGTTTGGAATAGAGTCCTTCAAATTACACGCTAACTTCTTCCACCATAGTATAAAATTCACCTTTGAAGTTTCTGACTCAAAAATCTCTTTCCTGGATGTCCTAGTTAAATTGCGCGCTAACTCCCTATCCACGTCCGTTTACTATAAGCCAACAGATAATCACCAGTTCTTACATTTCGACAGTGCTCATCCTCTCAGTCTCAAAAAGTCAATTGTCTATTGTCAATGTCTAAGACTTAAACGCATTTGTTCTGATAAGAAGGACTTCAATATTGAAATTTCCAACCTTATTCATTTTTTCATTTCCAATGGTTATCCCATGAGCATTATCAAAAACGGAATCGAGAAAGCAAACAAATTCAAACGGGAGGACCTCCTCACCTATAACTCTAAAAAATCGAGCGACCGCATTCCTTTAGTTTTAGAACACCACCCCCTTGCTCATTCCCTTGAACGTACAATCAAATAGGATTTTGCTCTTTTAGAGAATGACTCTCCCCTTCCTGCTAGCTTTAGCAAGCCACCTTTGTTAGCTCTTCGCCAGCCTCCCAATCTAAGACAACTGCTTACGTCTTCTTAACTTTCACCGTTATCCAAACCACCCCTAGGAAATATACCCTGCAATAAACCCCGCTGCCAAGTTTGCCAACATATTTCCAAGGCCTCGCCAATTTTCCTCCCTTTTTCGAAGTTTCCTATCAAACCCCCCAATCTGGACTGTGATTCTCAAAATGTTGTTTATTTATTATACTGTACTATGTGCCCTAAAGGTCTTTATGTTGGAGAAACTAGCACTAAGTTTCGGTTGAGATTTAACAACCACAAGAAGTCTATCCGCGACAATGCACGCGGTTTTCTAGTTGCCGAACACTTCGGGCGGACCAATCATTCCCTCCGAACTTTGAAATGTGTATAGCTTGGTTCAAACTTTCAAATCTCCTCGTCACCGTAAAATGCAGAAATAAACTTTATCCTTAAATTAAATACACGCACTGAGGGTCTCAATAGAGATTTGGGCCTACTCAACCATTACACGTTCTACAATGATTCCTGACCAATTGATGTCTTTTGTCCATTCAACATTTTCTGTGTGTTTACTTCCAATTCATTCTTGCATGTAGGCCGGCTAGCTAGCTCGAGTCTGTCTGGGTCTACTCTACCGTGACACTCACTACAATGTCTATTGTCCAACTTTTGCATGTTTGCACGTAACTGGTCAGTACGTCATTACGTCAGTACGAAGGAAGTATCCAACTACCCAGCCCAAAGTTTCCCCATTATTTATTCTCTTGCCATGGCCACCTTTGGTAAGGCCAGATTTGCCAGCCACATTAATTTCTTGGGAACTTGTCTTCGTAGACGCGTAATTCCAAGAGGTTTCAGACTGAATTTTTACGTTCAATTCGAGTACGATTTTTATTTTAGACGAGATACCTCACGATACTTACGCTCGTGTTCTTTCAGTCTGATACGCTCTACCATGCGCAGTATGGAAAGGAAGAAGACTTCTTTTAACATGACTATTGAGGAAAAAAGTCACTTCTGTTTGAAACCTTACCCCAAGCTGCAGAAGTTCGCTTCCTTATTCATATTTACAACCGCAGACTACATAATTTCTTACAAGACTCCAAATCCAAGACCTTGGCTAGCCTGTTGCCCGAATCCCCGTCCACCCAAACCGAAACTAACATCAATAACCAGCCAGACACCAAGCTTGTGGTCACCATCCCGCCCGATCTGGAACTCTCGTCCTCTGAACGCTCAGTTTTAGCGAAAGGCCTCAACTTTGTACCACTGAACCCCCTTCCTGATGAGTTTTCCATACGCAGAGACGTTTCGGCTTTCTGTAGGAAACTCCGCCTTCGCTACCATTTCGGGATAACAGACCATCAGGATGACACCCCCTCAGAGGAAGTTCCCAACCCCGCCAGTTCTGTCCGTTCCTCCTGGACGCCCAAGCCAGGAGAAAATCCCACCCTTGATAATGTTATTAATACAATTAACAAAGATGTCAACAATCTCCTCCCCCCTAAAATGACCCCACTGCGTAACCTTTGTCCTGAGGAACGAGATGCCATTTTATCCCTCAAAAGTAACAGGGACATCATCATCAAACCAGCAGACAAGGGTGGAGCTGTTGTAGTTTGGCGAAAGGACTTGTATATTGCTGAGGCCAACAAACAACTATCCGACCAAAGTGCTTATTCAGAACTTCCCGCTGACCCCACTCCTGATTGCCAAAAGTTAGTTAAGAACACATTATCCCAACTCATGGACAGTGACCAACTACCCAAAAACGCTACTTCTCTACTACACCCTTGCCCACAGATTTCCAATTTCTACCTACTTCCCAAAATCCACAAAGCAAACAACCCTGGTAGACCTATCGTTTCTTCACACAGCTGCCCCACTGTTCTTATTTCTGAGTATGTAGATTCCGTGCTCTCCCCTTTAGTATCAGCCTTGCCGTCGTTTGTTCAAGACACACCACGTTTGTTGAGACTTATTCGTGACTTTGAGTTTCCTGAAAATTGCGGTGAACGTCTTTTATTCACCATGGATGTGTCCAGCCTCTACACGTCCATTCTTCATGATGCTGCCTTAACAGCTATCCGTTACTACCTAGACAAACGGCGTGATCCCCTAATACCGACTGACACCTTCCTACGTCTGGCCGAACTTGTTCTCACACAAAATTTTTTTCAGTTTAATGGGCGTTTTTTCCGCCAAGTTAAAGGAGTGGCTATGGGAACCAAAATGGGTCCTTCTGTTGCATGTTTGACCATGGGTCACTTTGAAGAACAACTGTTTTCTCAGTATACCGGGCCCCGACCTATACTTTACAAAAGGTATATTGATGATATTGTAGGAGTTGCCACTGGATCCCGCCGTGATTTAGAAACCTTTATCGACTTTGTTAATTCCTTTTGCCCCTTTTTGAAATTTACCTATTGTATCTCGGACTCATCTGTTGTATTTCTCGACCTTAAACTGTCCATTAACAACCGTACTATTACCTCAAACCTACACTTTACGCCGACCGACTCGCATAACTACCTATTGTACCCTTCCAACCATCCCAAATCCTGCACTAAATCTATCCCTTATTCCCAGCTCCTGCAAGCCAGGCGAATATGTTCGGAGGACTCTGATTTTTCCACTGCCCCTGAAGAAATTATATCCTTTTTTGAAAAACGTCAGTACCCTGCCAAAATCGTCTCTATTGCCCTGCGCAGAATTCAAGGAACCAGCAGAGAGGTAGCCTTGGAGAAAAAGAACAAATCTGGTTCAAATCTACGTATTCCTTTGGTTATTTCATATCACCCTTCGGTCCGTCCTATTTTACGCGCTATCTACAAAAATGAAGAGTCGCTCCGAAAAGACCCCTCAACCCGTGATGTTTTCCCGGAACCCCCCATCACTGCTTTTAGAGGTGAGAACAATTTAGCCAACCATTTAGTTCGGGCTTCCCACCCACTCAAGTCTTTCAACGACACCCCTGGTACCTTTCCCTGTAACCGTCCGAGGTGTAATACATGCCCAGTTGTTGGCAAACACAACCTCGTCAACATTTCAGGCCCCAAAGGCAATAGCTTTATTGTCAAACAAAGATTCTCGTGCATTTCCTCTAATGTAGTTTATATTTTAGCTTGTGGGAGATGTAACTCGTTGTATGTGGGAGAGACCAAGCGCCGCCTCGCGGATCGAGTCACCGAGCACCTTAGGTCCATCAAACACAATCTCCATGGATACCCGCTGGCTGCACATTTCAATCCCCCTTCACCTTGTTCAATACAGCATTTAACCGTTACCGCAGCTGTAATGTGCCGAGGCTCCGATCGTGACCGCCTTAGTGCTGAAAACCGACTGATCATGAGGCTGTACTCTCGCTCCACAGGGCCTTAACGTTAGAATTGACCTTTTGTATTATTCGGAGTTATTTGGAGTTTTCCGCAAACTTTTAAGCAGTTTGTACTACCTCTTTTCGCGACCTACACATTTCCACAGTGCTCCGCAGCATTTCGACCTTACCTACTACCTCGACCTATATATATATATATATATATATATATATATATATATATATATATGTATATATATATATATATATATATATATATATATATATATATATATATATATATATATAGGTCGAAAAGAGGTAGTAAAAAGTGCTTAAAAGTTTGAGGAAAACTCCACGACGTTTCGGGTATAAACCCTTCATCAGGTGGCAAAAACCAAACTGAACAACCGACAGTAACAATTGGACACGACAAACATGAAATCCGAAGCGATCGCTGTAAAAACAGAACCGGACGAAAGTGACTGTCAGAAAACATGAGTGCGAAGGATGAAACACAAATCAAAAAAAAAAAAAGAAAAAGAGCGTCCTGGATGAAAAAGTGCACGTAAAAATCGAACATGGTCGGAAAAAAAGGGAAAAAGTAGACAAAAAACTAGGTCATATATATATACATATAGTACTCTAAGGAGTTTGACAAGTGTTACTTTACCAAAGGACGTAGCTTCACAATCTCAGGTTCAAGATATGGAATCGTGCATAAATACATAGTCGCACGTCAGCCCTTGTGTGCAACATAGTTGCTGTGAACGGCCGCCACGTCAGTCTCGTCTCAGTTTCAAACGGTGGTTCATTATGGTATAGAGCAGGGGCGTGCAAACCTCTGGACCAAATCATGTTGCTGTTGCCATCTGGGTGGCCTCAGCGGAGCGAATATAGGTGTATACTAGGTGGCGTCTTACCGTCACCAATTGCTCCCATCCTTCTCCCGTTAGATTGGCCAATGTACCAAGACCCACATGCACACACCTGGTATAGAGGGACAGCGATCAAAAACAATCATGTCGGAGAAACACAAAACGCGTCTTACAATTTTCAAGTATGTTTCAAGTGCTCATTGTGATGCAACACGTAAGAATTGAATCCCTTGTATAGTTGTTGATGCTGACAACGGAGAATTGGGCTATACGTTGATTTTGATTTCTATTTCGTCACGCACTGGTATGTTTTTATCATAATGCGTACGGTTTGAAGGGATAAGAGTGGAGAAACCGTTAATATGGACTGGACATGGACTGCTTCCAAAACCTCTGAGTATATATTTTCTTTAGGGTCGGCGAGAATTTTTTGCTAGACTAAGTGTTTTGTTTGAATATCTTTTCAAACTGCCAAATTGATGGCTGTACTGCCGCAGCTCCTGCTCCAGTATTTGAATTAATTTCAAACCACAGATCCTACAAGATTGTTCCAGAGGAAAAATCCTTCTATGAAATCATGACACAACGAGTTTAAGGGAACGTTCAACATACCACCTAACAGCGTGATACGTTTGAAACACTTCCAAAATCCCTCAAGTTTCGAAGTTTCAGGACAAAACTACAAAGGACCAACAGCCCACTGGCGATAAAATGTGTATGATATCAAAAATATAAACATAAAAATTAAATAAAAACATGACATCATGGTCTCAATTTTCTGATCTTGTTGTACCCTTGTAGACACATTGTCTAATTTTCTAGGACAGAATTACATTGAGCAGGGGCGTAGATCTGGTTTCGTGTAGATTGAGGGCAAATATGTTCGAAAAGCCGGACCCTCACATCGCTTCCGTGATCGGACTCGTCTATATAAGAAATCCATGCACACGAAAGCGAGCACACCCCCACTCAGATAGATGGAGCATTTAATTCAGTAATATTGCTTTCAAGTTGTTTTCAACTGACGTTTTCTAGAAGATCTAAAGTCATCTGTACACTGAGCAGCGTAGCTATATATTTTTCCAGGGCCCGGGGAGCAAACACCCAAATTTTTGGTTTGTTTTTTTTTTTTTTTCTTTTCAAACCTCCAACAACACATACTGAGGAAGGTAATTTGAGGCGCGTGGAGCGCGCCGAAACTTTTTGCCCTTTTCAGGCAAATATTTGAAAATATGGAGCTTGTATTTCAGAAAATTTCGGGTCCTGTGTTTTCTGTAAGAAAATGAGGTATCTTGGGGGATTACTGAAGAATCTTCATTTCCTATTGGCAAATTTAATATTGCACGGTGACCAAAGATCGTTAACGGTTGCATGCATGAAACACACAGATTGAGGCTCTTCGACGACAGTTTAAAGTCAAGAGCTCATATTGGAGAAAATGTGGAATTTTGTGATAGGAAATTTATTGAAATAGCATTCTAGTTGCCGATGTCACTTGATGATCTGGTGTCATATGTGGTAAATTCCAATTTTGTTATCATCCTGGAAAAGTTTACTAAACTGATTTATTAGCGAGCACTACCGTATATACTGCATCAGGAATTTGCAATTTGCAGCGCTCGAAGCGCGAGGAAAATTTTCCTTTTTAGAGACAAATAATTACAAATGTTGAACTTTTATTGGATTGATTCGGCATTTTATGAAAAAGAGTTGGCAAAACCACACTGTAGTTGATTAGTGTCACAAATGTTTGTTCTGCCTGTTGTTCTTTTTAATCTGCCCGAATTATTGGGGGTCAAACCAATATGTTTTCTGCCAATATTTTCATTGGTGGGCGATTTCCTCCTCCCCCACCCCCACCCCCCCCCCCCCATCAATAAAGTGCTACTATTTTGCCTAGAAGCTTTGTGTAATTACGGTTGGTAATGACAAGCAGCGCTTTAGTCGAGTCCGGAGGGTCCGAGTCACCACTCCGGCAATTTTCAGCTTCCAAGGACTCGAGTCCCTATACTTTCTCAATGAGGACAAAATCAACCTAGCAAGGCCAAGTTCTTCAAATTCTGAAATCAGGACGGACTCGACTACAGCCGTGATGACAAGTGACAAGAAATCAATGCTAAGTGTATGAACATATTCTTTTTACTGCGCGTTCCGTCTTCTTTGTCTACCGTCCTGAAATCGAAAAGTCCCTAATATATCCTCAAGAGAACTGTAGTACCAATCGTGTATGTCAAAGGAAACTTTCTTCTAGGTCTCAAATAAGTTCTTTGTAGTGGCGTAACCAGAAGGGGCGAGGAGGGCAATGCCCCCCCCCTAAAAAATTGATTCAAGGCCACATTTTGCCCCCCGATAAAAATAAAAAAAATCTACAAAGATACAATCCGTTTTTCACAATCCAAAAATCTTCAGTAGATCTATAGATCTACTGTTTGTAAAGAACGGGAATAGGTTTAATTGTTGACACCCAGCACTAGACTCCATAAAAATTGAATATTGGTTATACGATATTGCCCTCCTTGAACATTTGTTTGTCCCTCTTACAATGAAATCCTAGCTACGCCACTGGTTCATTGTTTCATATGAAACTAGAGGACAAGTGCCGTCTGTGACATCCATAGTAGCTTTAATGAACATATATGTAAAATCGAGTTGACAGATTACTCATCTATTGAAAGTTAAAGACAAGCAATTTTTATTGGCAATTCCCTTTTATCAGATGTACAGCAACGCAAGCGTTACCATGAATGTGATAAGGACCGGTTATTTCCAGTCTCTCAGTAACGTTAACTACATTTTCCTCGTAGAATCAAGCCTGCCATAGTCCATAGCAACGTAGCCTATAGAAGTCAAAATCAATGGAAACTTGCAAACAGATAAGAGTATGTGAAATGTTTATATAGAAATAGTGACTTATCAAATGAACTTATTAAGTAAAGGTGCATTCTCACCAAAGCTTAAACCTGCCGAGTTTTGAGGGCGGTGCCCAAACTTTTTATTTTACTACAAATAAGGGCGATTTTGGGAAATATCCCGTATTCTCAACAAAGTGAAAGCAATTTGCGTTCATCCCGCCCAGGTTCCTTTGACCAACTAGAAAATTTGGTTTCGAAAATCGTAACCACTTACTGTCCATGATTGCTTCTGTGTCAACGTTCTTTAGTACGTACTAAAGCTTATAAGAATATCGTCCTTTCAAGTTTGTTGGCCGATGTGATATACCTGAATATAATTAATGCAATAGGCTACTCTGTTGGCTGTTTGTTGTTGATATGAATCCTTCGTTACGTTCGACTCGCAATCTCGTGATACACATGAATGATGCAACACTGCTCTATTTAACATAACGCTTATCAGGCAAGAATCACTACGTTTAGGCTATTCATGCAATGTCGATGTAACGGCAGTGATCAACCGGAAGTCGCAAAGTATGCATACGAGGCGCGTAGCCAGGATTGTGCCATGGGGGAGGGTTGGTGTCTTGGGGGGTTTGGGGCACGACATGAGGGAAATGTCTGAGGATAGAGAGAAAAACCGTTTTTTTATGTGTTTTTGCATTGCAAAGGTTAGGTCATTGGGGGTCTAGCCCCCACCCCCCACCCCCTTCCCCCGTGGCTACGCCACTGATGCCTACAGTGTTCACAATGGCACTGCAAGTAGGGTTACCAGACGTTCCGTCTTACCAGGACACGTCCTCTTTTTATTGTTTCCTGCTGGTGTCCGGGAGGTTTTGTAAAATTACCCACTATGTCCGGATTACATGTATTTCTCACATAATCTGACAGGTTTTCCCTAATTTTGCTTCAATCAAGTTAAAAGAAACTCTATTAAACAGCAACAAATATTGCACTAATTTGCATCTAGACACCATTGAAGACCAACAAAATTTCCAAACTCCCCACGCCTCCCCTCCTCTTCACCAGGGTGGCGATGCATGTCCTCCTTGCGAGAAAATAAATAGGCCTAAGGTAACCCAAGTGCAGACAAAAAGAACAGTATATACCCCTATGCTAATTCTGAGAACGGCCATTATTATGGGAATGATAATTTACACAAGCAGCGGTGGGCCTTTGGGCGTATGTTATGCCCTCGGAATTCCTATATATACATGGACAGAGGATCATGGGAAAATTGGTCGCCACCGTTCGAACCGAAAAGACTTTCGAACCAAAAAGACGTAGCAAGATGGCACGGCCGTCGTGGAGCTTAAACTTTTGCATAATTTGACGACGAACTTCCTGCAATATTTCAAACAAACTTTGGCCCACGGTGAATGGGAAACAATATCATATCTTTCAATTCGTTTGGTCATTTTGACCTAAATTTAAAATGACCGAACAACTTTTTTGACCAAACAACCTTTTTTGTAACAACTTTTTGGCAAAATATGTCGATTTTAGCCACTGACAAAGTCCAAATTTTATACACAACCATACAGGGTGATGATGTATTGCACTAGCGTAGCCAGCGGGGGAGGGCAGGGGGGCAGAGTGCCCCCCCCCCCACAGAAATTTTGGGGACGCGATGGGCGATGTTGAAAAAATGAAGGGGGGGCCAAAAAATAAAAAAATAATAAAAATAATAAAAAAAAATAAACGGCAAGAGGAGGAAGAGAATCGGGGGCATTTTTTTTTTTTTACAGTTTTTCGGGGGGGTGGACGGGGGCTCTTAGTCATTACGATAAAGTATGCAGTCCCCGACGGCGACTAGTCTCCCCGATGGTTTACCTGTTTTTTGCTCTCAAGGGACAATTTCCCTAATAAGAACCCCAAATTTTCGGCGCGCTACGCGCGCTGTAGATTCACTCCAGTTTTTTCAATACTTCCATTCCACATATCTAGAGCGTGTAAATCCTCTCAACCTTACCAAGTAACTGGTAGGCAGAGTATACAGGTTATGCAGAGGTCGTAAATTTTATCCCATATCACAAAGCCTAGTTGCTGTTCTCTTGTGTGTGTCATGCCATAGGTCAGATGGTGAGCCACTCACGGAGCATAGTTTGGCTATTTTATCGGGTATTCCAGGTGGTTTCGACACAATGTATGTTATCCCCGATACGGTCTACAACCCCTACAGTTTCTATTTTTTTTTTTTTTCTTTTTGTTCTTAATGATTACATAGGCTGTGTTATTTTTGTAAGCCCACCAAACAATTTCGCGCGCTTTGCGCGCTTTGCAATTTCACGATTCAGACTCAAAAGAACATTAACTCGGCTTTTGAAATATTAAGTAACATTGTGCAAAATGTGCCCAAGGCTGCAATGACATGGGATAGTTAGGCTCCTTCATACCACCCCCTCGACATAGGGGCTGTCGGAACTTGTGGTCGCTGGCATGGCCGGCCCCCTGTCGGGGATAATCTGTCGCCTTCTCATGGTTGGTTTAGTTACTTTGGCTTTCACAAGAGTTATTTCTGCGATAAAACCCAAAATGTTCGGTACGCTTTGCACACTCTTCCTCAGTTCCGTTACCTAGAGCTAATAAAGTACAAACCCTTCCCATCTTTTCATGTAAATTAATAAGTAGAATAAATGGATTAATGTTCATGTCGGGAATTTCATATCATTTCGCTAAACTTAGTTAATTATCTCTTGTGTCAGTCGTGCGGTACGGACTCGAAGAAGAAAGTACAATATAATTTGTGTCCGATAGGGCCCAAATGCCGGGACAATTTATTGACCTATATAAGATTTAAATAAGTACAAGTTCTTTTTAGTGTACTAACCCCAAAAATTTTTGCCCCCTTTTCCACGGTTAAATCAGTGCGGAAATATCTTCCTCTAGCATATACAAATTTGATGTCGTGTATAGCTCGCAATGGCAGGTATAGTGCACAGGTTTTCTTCAAACCTTATTCACCAACTCATCGACGGCATCCTGGCTGTCGGGGCTTGGGTCGCTACCGACCCTGCCCCTCCCCCGTTTGGAGAGTGGCCCTTCGTCGGGCAAATCCTGGCACCAAGCCTGGAGGGAAGTCACATTTTTCCAGTTATGACTTGTATATGTGTAATGAAGCAATGAACTAGAAATGGAAGCTGCATTTTTTGGAGAGCGGCAACTGTTTTGGAGGGGCGGTCAATTTCACTAGGAGGACGTGTCGGTCCTCTAAAACCCCCTGTGGAGAACACTGGAATCTAGTATAGAAAGAACAAATATAGCACCATATTGCATCTAAGCTCTTCGAGACAGCAAAATATTCCAAAAGGGGAAGGTGACACCCAGGGAGACAGGTCCGTGGTCAGGGGTTGGCACTTAGTCCCGCCCATACCTAATTTTTTTATTTTTAATTTTTTTTTTATTTAAATGGAGTTTTGGCGTTTCTCAGGGCAAAATGTCAATTCCGCTGGTTTAGCCAACTAAATGTAAGCCTTATGAGTAGCTGTTTTGTTCCAGTGCGACACAATTCCCTAGGGCCCCATTGACTCGTACCGAGTAACCCTCTTACAGTCACACACTAACCCTGCTAACTCTCGAGGGAATAAGGAAAACATTGATACAAGATTGAAAATGTCCAAAAATTCCAACTTAGGTGTTCACCAGATCGCTCAATTTTGATGTAAAATTGCAAAATCTCCTTGGGGCGGGAGGGGAGAACCACACCCTCTTCCCGTTCGGTCGCTCGGCTCCTCACTTGTGCGCTTCGCTCCCTCAAGGAAATGCCGCACCCCAGTGGCGGCGATGAAAAATGAAAAGGTTTGGGCCCAAGGTATGTTCAGCGACTCAATATTTGTCAAGTGCTCCAATTAAGAAGCGGGGAGAATTTGGAAGTTGGGCTGAACATATTCTTGCTTAGAACACTCGGGAAGTGCCGTTTCCGGCCATCTGAGGGGTTTGTAAAGCCAAAAATTTCCTGGTACGCTCCGCGCCAATCGATGGTAGAGCTCCGCTTAGAAACATGTATTAACATTTTTCATAGATTGATTTTTTTTTTTTTTTTTGCATTAATTGGGAAATATCAGAAATGAGATCCATATTTCCAGGCTGGGAACATGCAGCATAAAACACTCGGGAAGTGCCGTTTCCTGCCATCTGAGGGGTTTCTAAAACCAAAAATTTTCTTGTACGCTCCGCGCCAACTGATGGTGGCGCTCAGCTTAGATAGTCCTGTCGGTCAAGACTGGGGACGATGGGTCGACTTTGCCCCCCCCCCCCACAAGAAAATCCTGGCTACGCCCCTGATGTATTGTCACCGACTGCTAGACCCAATATAAGATATGTATAACTCAGACTTACTATACACATTGACAGAGCAGACTGCACTAACTTCCTATGCGTAGGTTGTCGCTACCGTACGTGTGATTATAGCAAGATGACTGCCTGCTATGGTTTTGTGCATAGAGCAGGATATGTTCTTATTACTTTTCAAGATACACCTAGCGTTTGGCGTGCCTAAGTTAAGCCTTACGTAAGAAATATAACAACAGAGCTAATTACTTAGATTAAACCTACAATCTTGGACAAAACTTGTTGGAACACCCCGCTTCCCCTTCGAACTATAACTGAAATTAACGAATAATATGAAGTGTCCAAACAGTTTTGTCCAAAATCGTCTGAGAATTTCGAGAAGTCAGATAGGTGCGCTGCACACAGTAACAAGTGAGGCTTTGCATATGGTTATTTTATGGCAAGTAAACGATATGTTGGCCGTTAGATGGAGATATTTCCAGGACCGGATTTAGCTTGTGGGGCCCTGGACCCGGATTATTTTGGACCCTTTGCACAATGTTTGGAGGGAACTAAATGAGCGGACCCAGTAAATAATGTTGTGTCCGGCCTTCGTGCCACCTTGATGAGGCTGGCGAAGTAGGCTTATTTAACCAAACGGTCTACCATTTCTTTTGAAAGCAACTTTCAACGCAAAACGTAAAGAAACTGCTTCGGTTAAAAGAAGGCATAACAATTATGTTACCGACAGTTATACAACGTGAAAAATACAGCCAGAGACGCAAAATTGGATGCAAAATGTGTCCCAAAGCAACCGTACCTAACGATGTACCATCGTTATGAAAGAAAGCCTGGCTTGCAGTTCTGACTTTCAATGTTTTATGGTAGATCGTGGCGCTCTTTCAATTAATTTCTTATCTTCTAACTACCAGATTGAAAAAGAACGACTCTTCTATCCAGGAAGAGAATTATTCTACCTGTCGCGGTTGTTGATTTGTACGTCTAAGTAACGCATATTTTCGGTTCGTAATGTGATATATCCTATAGTCGCCCCTAATTTGTTAAAATACATCTTCAAATTTTACTTTCATTTTGGTAACTGTTATGCTGTTCACGGCACAGAGCTATTCTTCTTGTCGCAACATTGGGAGGGGGAAAGGGGGTTTCATGTTAGCCTACTATAACTGAAATCAACAAATAATATGAAAAGTGTCCCAAGATTGTAGATGCGTTTATAAATGTCATGGCTGTTCTCCCAACTACAAGCACTTGCGAGATATGACAGTACAGTATGTGTGGACAATGTTGTTTAGCTTGTTAGCGTTTAGCGACACTGTACCCGATATACCACAGGTACAATGCGGCAGTTGTGTGATGGGCAAGTATACAGCGCCCGGAACATGGAGCAACTGCTATTTGCCAGAAAACAATTTTACAAACAAACCGAGCTTTTAATTTAATAAAGGAAATTTGATGACAAAATTAACGCCATTTGGAGAAAATATTAAGTTGAATTCAGAAAGGTATTTCTCAACATGTTTAAAGAATTGTCCACTCTTTAATACATAGGTATATTGTACAGTAAACGATGTACCATCAACTTGCATACAAACTTTTTCAAATTTGACTTTGAAATTTGACTCAAGTATTCTTTTACAAAACAATCAAATACATAAATGCCAAAATAAAAACCGCTCATTTTAGGCCATATCATAACCAAAAGTGACCATGAAGTCTCGTTCCCCCCTATATGACTCACTCTACATAATGAGATCGATTGTAGAGCAAACTACTCACTGGGAATCACGGCAAGAAACATTGAACGAAAGAACTGCCCCTCGAAAAAGAGAAGAGTGCATACGTACTGTCCATGACGTCATGGACACTACAATTACGCCTATCGATCGGTCAGATACGGTTAAACTGCTGGCGAGGGATTTCCCCGGACTACTTACAAAGGTGGAGGCTATGGTCCCCGGCCCACATTGTGCACGCATTTGCAAATCTCTCTGTACATTATGTTTATTTTTTCCTTCCGGACAGAACGACAGCTCTGTGTATCTGTGACAATCTTGCTTCGACTGCTGACAGCTTGAACCGGTAGGAAGAAACTTTGCCAGGTGTTACCAAGATGAGCACGTGAGAATTTTAATTGTATTATTCAACTGTGAATGTTTTATGCCGTCATTTTCCATTGCTAGATTGTAGTATAGGGAGAGGAAATTTGAAATACCAAGTACATTCAGGGTATTACGAAAGGGGCATTAGGGACTTCAGGACTCCCTTGATCCCCCGCCCAAGAAAACAAATTAAATTTGATGGTTACTGGAAAACGATCACAGTCACTAAAAGTAATGTCAAAAGTCTGGAAATGAATAGTTTTTCGCCCAACAAAACAAATTGAATTTGAGGGTTACTGGAAAACGATCACAGTCACTTAAAATAATGTCAAAAGTGTGGAAATGAATAGTTTGCCGTAACTTTCAGCACCTTCCGTCGGCAACCTAAAAAGTCATATTCGAAGTTATCCATGTATACACAAAGAATATGGGTCTCATCAATGATGATCGATTGCCAACGCAAAATTGCTTTCGCAAGCAATTATTATTGAATTTCCATTATCAATGAGTGACCCTGTGGGACGCTATGGTAAACATTTGATTTGGTCCGCTCCTTCACTGTCTCTCGACAAACATTGCACAAATTTGTCAGGAGAAGAACCTCAAGTCTGTTTGTACCGGAATATACAGAGACGGAAACAAGACTCGATGGTCAATTTGTATGTGAAATTTTTAAAGCATTAATTCCAAAGGTCAATCGCTAAATTTTTTCTTGTACATTCGAAGACAATGCAAACAGCTTGTGAAAGATCTTTATTAAATATTTAGGTCTATGTGTTTGTTAAAATTAACAGATTAAAAACGTTTTCCAACGAAAGTGACCATGTTGAGATGTTAGCGCTAGTCTATATTGCAACTCTGTTAAAAAATACCGACTACCCTGAATTACTTTGGTATGTGAGTCATGAAAAGTGGTTTCAAGAGGGTAAGTGAGAGGAAAGGGAGGGAAAAGGAAGAGAAGAGGGGATACGGAGAGGGTGAGAGGGGAGAGAATTGTAACACTTACCCGTCTTTTTAACCTCAAGCTCGAACCTATACACTCGAACCAAAATAAATCGGAAAAGGTGTTATTGAGAGACCACAATAAATTAATGAAGAATTAAGTCACGTATACAAGAGGTATATGATTAACCCAAAATACAATAAGGGGCATGCAACCGACTACCCGTAGTAGGCCTGTGTGATTTTTTTACAATCTAGCAAGCAATCGTGATTACTTAGTACTAGAGTCTATTAGAGAACGACCAGATATTACACATTATCTGATTATCAGTTCCCAATACTCTGTAGATAGACAGTCTAAACAGTTGACCATTCACTGCCAAATGCCATCCGTTGCTAATTCAGTGCAGTTTTAAATGTAAAAGTCACATCCACAAGAAAAGAAGAAATTTTCTGTTTCAATTTAGATGCCTCGATTTATTTTAGGAAGGTTTTTGAAAAAAAAACCCTGTGTTTCAACAGTAAAGTATAAACGGACCTACATAATGGATATTACGATAACATGGGCCAATTCCAGTGGCGTAACTAGGATATTTTCCAGGGGCAAGCTCGAAAATTTCCCCCAAACTTTTCAGTTTCAGTTTCAGGATATTTTCAAGGTCAAGGTGCATGTATTACATACAAAATACGCAAATTTATGATAATAACAAGATTATCATGACGTCATGTAATGTTACCTAAGTTAATGCATGGCCTACAAGATCCTGAAGCTGCCTACTCCATACATAGGATTAAGACAAGGTCATCATGGGCCCATCGTCACCCCCATCCCCAGTGATTAATTAGATTAATTTTCCAAACAGATTAAATAGATAAATTTTCCGAGCCAGTCCTTTTAAAAATAAGGTAAACATCATACGTTTGTCCAGGTTTGCAGGGTTATTATGTCTAGACAACGGTAAGCTATTTTTTTAGCTCCATCCATGGTTAAACACAGAGTAAGATTAGTCACTCTGTAACCTGCCCGCTACTAGCTTGTAGGATGAGAATGCTTAAACTTAACCCAGGGCGCTGTCAACCAATAGGTTGGAAACTGGGCTGTTAAACCTCGCCTAACCGAACCCAGGCGTTGTCAACTTTATCGACGGGTGAGAGTGATACGCGGAGCGCGACCATTGGTTCGCACGGAGCGTCCCGCTAGGGGAAATTTCGCTAACAACACCCCTAGATCGCAGGAAATGACACTCCCTGTGCCTCATTACTGCATGCTTAGAATGCCATATTTTTCTAGTCCTGAAAACCTTTAAGGAGACAATTTGTTCACAATATTTATAAAAAGGGAAAATTGGAAAATGTATTGCTGACAACCTAAAATCAAATATAAATGAACTGGTTGTGGAACGAAAAAAAAAAAAAAAAACACGGAAATTGTGATAATTAAATGAGAGATTATTTCGTTCACGAGGCTATGATTATGTTACTATTTATTAGCAACGTATTATCCAATAGTGCATCAAGTTGATGAACGTAACATTAGCTTAACAACACGTAGGGAACTAGCTCGGTGATGGTATCCTATGCTCTGGTCTTATCGCCTGTCAGTGTTGCGCAGTATACGCTGAACTGATCAAAATACCCTGCACGTGTACCAGGGAACATTCACGCTGCTGCAGAGAGGGCATTTCTGCGGAACGCGAGTCAAGCGCGCTTCATGCTTCATTGACACATATGAGATATGGGGTAATACGTTGCATGGAAATACGAGTTATGCATGAGAAATGTTTTACCATTACTTATAGTGAGAAACTTTTAAAGAAACAGGAAAAGGAATTATTATTTCGTCAACTTGAAATTTCCCCAAATTCCACAAATTTTCCCAAAATGCTTTCCAGATGGGGAAACTTGCCCCCCCCCTGCCCCTCCCCCCATTGGCTATTTGTGGAATTGGCCACTGGCCCATTCCACTTTTGTAACTTCATGAGATTTGACACTCATACCGCGAAATTGACTCTATTATGACCTTTTTCGAACTGAATAAAACTGCAAAAGAATTATTTTCATTTTGAATGTGGACCTCTTATATTGGATAAGAAGCGGTAAGACAGCGATATTAATTACACATTATTTAAAAAACTTAGCAATGAATGGAGGTCTTTTCTCTGATACTCAATCCGATCAGTGCTATATACTTTTCTACCCGGAACCAGGGCAGAAACCGAGTCTGTGGCCCAGACCAGAGACGAGGTTGGAGCAAAGACGGGAGTCGGGGCCGAAGCTCCATCAAAAATGGTGATTGATGGATTGCTTCGTAATGGAGAGCCTAAAGACGAGAAAGATCACATTAGTCAAGAGGAAAAAGAAAAGAATTATAAAATACTATGGAAATCAGGTCTGCACTATCCAGTTTTTCCCCAACCTACGTCAAAAACGGTTTTAATCACTGAACTGACTTTGAAGAAAGAATCAGGCAACGTACTAAACAAACTTTTTGTTGTTCCAAGTATCTCCACTGACAACTGGTCAGAAAATGAAGGTCACTCTGAAAAACTGTTATTTGCATGGATTAGAAAAAACCGGGAAAACCTTGAGTCAAAAGACTTGAAAATATACATTAATTATTCCCCTTGTTTTAAATGCTGTAATGATATAAATGAGTTTTGTAATGAAAATGGTTTCAGAATGACATTTACATGTTCGCAGCTTTACTTAATCAAAAGACCATCATGTCTAACACGCGAAGAGAAATGTGAATGCCACGAATTTTTAGAAAAAAAAAAACGTCCTGGGTTACATGAAACTGGGATCAGGGGTCTTAAAGAATTAAATGTAAATGCAGCTGTATCTCCTTCTAATGATGAGTCCTGGAAAAATCTATATTCACTTCTTTCCCGTTACACCTCAGATGACGAAGTTAGTCTTGAAAATATGAAATTATTGGACGAGAACCGCAGTTACACGAGGCCTAATAAAGAGGATCATCATCTATCACAGGATTTCAAGGACTTGGGGTTAGATAACATAAGAAGCTTTCGTGCTTGACAGATATTTTGAAATCTGATTCTGCCATGTAATATATTATTTTCTATGTGAAAACAAATCCACAAATTTACAACATCCCTTCGCTTCATTTTCTCCCTCATGTATTGCATGCTATAATTATTTTTATACATAAGGCTATTAAAAATTTAAACTTAGCAGCTGGAGACCAAATTCGTGGGGTCTATTTTTTAAACACAAGCCAAGCGCTTTTCGGTCTTTAAATCTTAAAATATGATATGATGATTTATTAATTAATTCTCTTTCTCGTTTTTTGATCTTTAGTGTTTTAATGTCTAATTAAGGGAGTGCAGCCCTGGGCTTTTATTTGTAGTTCCTCCCACATTCATATAAGTTACTGTAAATACGCAAAGTTGAATTATGTCATTGTATATATACTTAAATGAAGAAATACATTAAATACGAAATGAAAACTCATAACCCCGCAGGAAGATGGGGTATTTTTCTTGGAAAAGGTACGTTAAGTACATAATGTTATAAAAATGTGGGTTCTCACTAACACAACTTAAAGAGCATCCGCCTCCAGGCTCACGCGGAAGACCCGGGTTCTATTCCAAGGTCGAGTCATAAAAGACTAAAAATGGAACCTACTGCCGTTGTGTGTGATGCTCCGCATAAGCAACGGGGTAGGAAAAACAAGCCAGTGAGCCACAACTGGAAAAAAGCGCGTGGCCGGCTCGACTTGAACTAATATAGGTTGGAAAATGGGCAGTAAAACTCAATTTAACTAACTTAACTAACACAACTTAAATTTGGTACCTCGAAAAAATACATATTTTTAAGAGTGATTTTCAAGAGTGAATCAGCTGCAATAGTGCATGGGCACCCAAGGAGGTAGAAGCCAGTGAAAAAACCGTTCGGTTTGAAATAACGGTTTCAATAAAGACAAATATGACTAATTCGGAGAGAACTGAATCTCCTACAAATCATAGAAACCGAAATAATTCTGAGCAAATAAGAAACATCGAATTCTTCAAATATACTGGAAACAGAAAGCGATCGCCTTCCGCGAACCTGGGGTTTTGTCAAACTTATTCCTATAGCTTGCACTCTTACTTAAAATGCACGTGCGCATGGTATCCCAACAAGATCTCGGGCACCCCAACTAAGCAGTTGTGGCAAAACAGGAAGAATGGGTGCTATGCACGGGATGCTCCAATTGTACGAGTCTTAATCCGTGCTGTTATCGCACCAGGACTCAGTCGCACCGACAATAATGCCTAATTTTGCTCAAACAAACGACAGGTTCTATAATTAAAAGAAGGGTTTAAGGTCACAACAGAATTTGGTGTGTAGAGGGGTGCTGATTCCAAGCATTTTGGTGAGACTTGCATGGAAATCCGATGCATGGTTCTCAAGATACGGGCACGTAAAGATTTCACATTTTCAAAATGAGCTGAATTTCTGCAGAATCAAATTTTGAAAATAGCAAAAATAAGTCTAGTCTGTACTCAGCCAAAAGCTGACAAACATTTGTTTTCTTTGGGGACATAATTGTTGGCCGGCCACTTCATTAGCATGCTGGGAACCTAACATAAAACATTCCTCTAAAACAACCCTCTAAAAGAGTCACTAGGTTCGAACCATTGGTAATCTAAGGTTTTGTGGGCATGAAGGTCTGATGCCATCGTTAAAATGATCTAACGACAATAAAAAAGAAAAAACAAAAAGCAGAAACAAGCAGCTTCTCCTCCGCATACGGATGGGAGATATGCGTCTCAAAGTCCTTGGTGGGGGACAGAAGCGGCGGGCAAATGAAGAAGGCCTATAAAGTTCTGTCTTTTATGTAATCAGTATGAATTTTTCATTTGTATGAGTAGCTAGTTAGTTAGTTCGAACCAAGAGGTTTTACGGCTCAGTTTCTAACCAATTGGTTTAAGTCTGGCCGGCCACGGCTTTTTTCCAGTTGTGGCTCACTGGTTTGTTTGCCCTACTCCATTGCTATGCTGAGTACCAAGAACATTGGCAGTGAGTTCCATTTAAAGTCTTCGGAATGATCCGGCAAGGAGTCAAACTCCAGACCCGGCTGCAAGTTGGATGATCTAACCACTTGACCATGCAGTCGGTTTGTGAAAGAAGCAAACTTGAAACCCGGTATGTTGTTGCTATCTATGAATTTGAGTTCAAAATACACAATCGAAATGCCATGAATAGTACCTCCCTGATGAAACTCAAGTGAGCATAAAGAATTAGTTTAAGACTAATTACGGTAAGTAACGTGGCTCAATATGAAATGTCCGCTAACATGTAACGTGTCTTAAAATCAATGAAACCTGTATGAAAACAGCAAGTGGCTTCCTATCTTAAGAGAGCTATTTATCACCGAGTTTGATTCGAAGCCTAAAGGTATTGGATTATGCCCCTCAAACTTCAAATCGCACTAAAACAGGCTAATGCAAGATAATCTTTAAATCTAAAAAAACTAAATCAGGGATGGAATCAAAGTTAAGATTGGAGATCCACTCTTCAAAGTAAGAATGGTTCTTTTGGGTTGCGACTTTTCGTTTTAAATTGAATAATTGGTACCATCATCAAATGTATATTAATTTTATCACACGTTTAAGTTTACTTTTCAAAGAGATTAATGTATATCTTCTAAGAGGGACGAAAATTCAAAAAGTGCAGTTCAATGTAATGGTTTTAAAAGAGTCTTTTCGGTTTGGGAGAAATTTTGGACCGTCTAGATTCTCTTTTTTTCTGTGAGAAATGTTTTGACCGTCTAGATTTCCTCTTTTTTTTAGGATAATTGTAAAAAGCATTCATCATTTCCATGAGATAGTTGCATTATATTTTAGTTCCTTGCTTTTACGTTGTAAAATTGATGAAAACGCACCTGAAATGAAAAACAAATAAATATTGAAGAAAAAAAGAATGTAATAAGCAGTTTTATGTACAGTATGGGTTTACAGTTAAGGTGAACGAAACCTTTCCAACCTTCGAAAGGCTTGGTTTAAATTTATATGTTAAATTTCACTTGTCAAGAGGGTACTTTTATTCTGAGCTGCCGTGGCTGGCTTGACTTAAACCAACTGGTTGGAAACTAGCCGTAAAAGTCTAACCTAAGCGGGTACTGAAATGTCATCTCTCTCGAAGTATAAGAGTGGAATTCCCTTTTTGACGAATGCGTACCCTCTGATCAAGTGGAAATCACTGAAATACCACTCTGCTCGAAGAGGCAATTAACTCTTAATTAGTCAAAGTGTAACTCAATGAAGATTGGGATGTCCCTCGAAACGAAGAGTACTCACTGTAGTCAATCTTTTCTTCATTTTTTTCGGTAGATTTTCACCTTTTTATGTTTAGAGAGTAGGAGACTATCAATGAACATCAGCTTGGTTCTATAGGAATTAAGTCAAGTTGCGTTTATATGCTGCACTGGTAGATGTTAATGAAGTATACCTCTGTTTGTTTTCTGAATCTAAACAATCTAAACTATTTTATATTGTGTTCTTCGTTATTAGAAAGCATTTAATACATCTAGTGCCTTTAATTGAGCTACCTATTTTCACATGTAATGGCTTTAAAATTAAACTTTCTCCAAAAGCATACCATGCACCCTAAAAATCGCGAAGTTTGACATTTTTCATAAACGTAATGATTTACGACTGAATTTATGAATCAGTGGACCCACTGATGCAAATTTTAAGCTCCTAAAATTACGTATGATATTTTCACAAATTTTACTTCTAAGAGTAGCTTACGTGACATCAAATTACATGCAAGAACACCTAGTTGTTTGAAAGGAATGGAAAATCTTGCCCTCATGGAGACCCTACCAAAGTCGATGTGGCGTAGGACACTGCACCCCCCCCCCCCCCATTGCATTAATTCCCATCTACGTCACTGACCACATCCGGCTAACATCTTAGACTACTTTACCCTTAATTCTTCACCTATGACAGTGTGGAATGAAGGATGAAGGCCTAAGTTTCCACGGATAATACGAAGTAACGTAATTCCTAATTAACACTTAGTTCTATTAACACATCCATCCCATTCACGTGTCAAATCACTGCTTTGCTACTTCTCTTCCAGCTCACTGCTTCATCTAAAGAGGATAAATTCTCCCACCCCAAACAGTAGCAATTCTCCTAACCTTCTTACTTAAGCCCCCCTCCCCCCCCCCAAAAAAAAAAAAGAAATTGTCTGAAATTCACTGATCTTCCAGACACAATCTCAGTTATATGCTTCCAGGTGAGTATAGAAAAGCTTTGCAATCGAAGAAAAAGCATCGATAGTTCCAGTCTACATCAACAGAACGGATGCGTTGATTTATGTCCGAGTTGAAGCACTAGGTTACTCCTCATAAATTTGACAATTCAGTTAGAAAATTGTTGTCACAATATTATCACTATTTCTACTGGTATCACGACATTTACTCTTTATCTACCATGGGGTTGCTTAAATAAAGCAGGGATTTCTTGCTCTCTAACAAATCCCTGAATAAAGCCAAAATGACAAATCAGCTGTCTGCATTTGTCAATGCTGGTTTGTTTTGTTTTCAAAGGAGAGGTACTTTTTACTCTGTGACATCATGTGTATTAGGTCTACACAGATATGCAGACAAAGGCTATGTATAAAAGCATTACTACTTAAAGACAAAGAATGGGTACTTCCAGTCCTAAGTCAACAGCACGGAGGTTTTATTTGCATCACTCCCTTAAAAGGCAAATACAATCACCCTAACTTAGAATCTGAGTAAAGTAGACTGCCCTGCTTCATGATTGGCTCTTAGGAATCATGTGACAATATTTTCCCTTCTCAATTGTGAAATTCACAATGAGTCGCTGTTTCCTTTACCTTGCATATACAATAGGCCAGTTCGGTAATTCGTTTTGGTGGCTGTGCACATGTGCACATGCGCACATACTCCAAATCATCGGGATAAACAAACCAATCCCGAACCTACAACAAGTAGGCTATTCCAAAATTTGAATTTTCATGTAAATTTGGTGAAATCATTCTTTCTTAATCCATCCATAACATAAGAAGGAATTTCAAGTGCGGTTTTGTGCAGTTGATTGTGTCTACATTGCCTTTTTGTTGTAAAAAAATTGCATTTTCATCTGTCGTAAAGTAGCACATAGACCATTATTTTTCGTTTGAGTTGGTTAGACACTTAGATAGTGTTGTATGCACGTACTGACGAAAACAAGGGACCGCTGTATGCTACGTGCTGAGCTCAATTTGTATATCCCACGCTGTGCCCTACAATTCCATGCGGCAACGAATTACCGAACTCGCATATTCTGAAACAATAAATTATTATGAAAGATACTTTAAAGAGGAGTTAGTACTGTGAGATCTAGTCGTTGGTTTCAAGGAAATTTGTGCCCGTTTCTTTGTGCAATTTGCACATTTTTTTTATTCATGGCTTAATTGCTAAAAAAGAAGACTGCTTTGATACCGGGTACTACCTGCAACCATAGCAAATGCCATTTGTGGCTGTCTGATGGGACACGCCCATTGCCGGGCAAAAAATCAACAATCGTACAGTCGGTCGATGGCTGCTTCTCATCTAGCTATATGTACTACGCTACAGTTTTTGCCCTTAAGTCAAGGACTAGGGCAGGGCTTGTGACGTCAGGATCGAAAAAAGACACTCTATATTGCTACATTCACATTTAAAACGGTAAAAGGTTCTTAAATAACTCAAATTCTATTATTCATGGTCCTTCTTGACTACTTGTTTTTGCCTTCAAGCTGTTCTCGTAAAGTGGATGTGCTTGTTAAGCCATTTAAGTCATTTTGAACTACATGCTTTCAAACTTGGTCATAGTTTAGGTCATTGTAAAAACGTTATTTGCTGCGTTTTGTATTTCATAAGGAATTAAGACAGAAAAATATAAAAGAAGCGAAACGAAATGTGATACTGAACCACAACGCAAAACAGCCTTGGTGCCTGTAGATTCCACCCGAGGGCACAATCTCTGCCGATTGAGGCAATGAAGACCCAATTGGGGACTGCCCCAAGACCCCCCCCCCCCTCGTCCATACAGTGGCTATGCTCTCCAGACCTAATCATGAGGAACTGAGGGCAGTCTGCTACACTATACCCCAAGTTGGGGTGACTGCAGTTTTCCCTTAAGTTCGGCAGAAAGAAAGAAAAATATTTTTGGCCTCATGTTGCAATGCCGGTGTTTATAAAACAAAACCACCTCTTGCTTGTATGTGTTGTTGTGTGTGAGTGTTTTTTCTTTTAATATTTTTTATGTTACTTTAAAGCTCCTGTAGCTTTTACATGTAACATCTCTGTATAACGGCCAGGGTGTCAGTAAAGATAAATTTAATTAAAATAAGACGGAAATTAAACAAAGCTCCTACAAAACATGGAAACCGATTTAATTCTCAGTAGATATAAAATGCTTCCAGTGCATAGCTTGTGAGAGTAGGAGAAACCCTAATCCAAAATACAAAGCCCCTTTGGTCAGTTTCTTCCCTTCAAAACCCTTTGACATGGTGTTCGCTGACATAACGGAATTGCCGGTAACATCGAAAGGCAACAGGTATATTCTAGTTGTAATGGATCAATTTTCTAAATATGTAAATTTGTATGCGATTCCAGATCAGAGTGCTTCCACAGTTGCATATTGTATTTCCGAAAAATATATCACAGAACATGGAGTCCCACTTAGACTCCATACCGACCAGGGAAAACCATTTGAATGTGAGCTATTCCATAGCATTTGTAAGAATTTAGGTATTGAAAAAACCAAAACAACTCCATATCATCCCCAGGCAGATGGTTTAATCGAACGTTTTAATCGTACGTTAAAAGAACAATTGGGGAGATATGTTGCTGAAAATGGTCAAGAATGGGATGACTATATACAACACTTACAATTTGCATATAATACCTCATGTGATAGTAGCACTGGCTATAGTCCGTTTTTCCTTTTGCATGGAAGGGAAGCTAGTTCGGCACATTTACAGGTAATCAAAATACCAAAGGACATGCCAGGGAACTTGTCAGACTATGTTCTTATTCTTAATAAAACGTTATCTGGTGCTTATAGAGAAGTTCATCAAGAGGGTGCTAAGGTGAAAAGGAATCAAAAGCGTCAATATGATAAAAACTTAAGGTTCCATTGTTACTCTCCTGGAGATTTAGTTTGGGTCGATCTCCCAAGGAACAGAAGGGTCAAACTTGCTGTATGCAATTCTTCCGACTTCCCTGTTGTGTTCCAAGTAAGGAATCTCAATGATCCCACAAAGCCCATTAGAACTTTACATTACAACAGGTTAAAACCTTATAGGTCGCACATACCCGATGGAGGACATGGGAATAGCACGACCGGCCCTGGGTTGGAAACTGCAGGTTTAGGTCCCACAGTAAAGTCCCCTGATTCGGCCCGACCTGGCTCAGTGCCATCGCCCGTAGAAAATCCCTTAACACAAAATATTTGGAGGCCAAAATTTAGAAGACCTCGAACGCCGGGTTCCAGTCATCAGTATGACCCTTATGCGAAACTGAAAACTCGGTCAGGTCGTCAAACAAAATTACCCAAACATCTGGACGATTTTCATTTGGGTTCACCGTGACTTAGTTATAGTTCAGTTTATATTTACTATTTTGATATGTCGCTTATTGGAAATCGTTGTACAGAGTATATGTGTGTGAACTGAATTAAAATGCAATGTTTGCTCTTTCTAAATGTTGAACAAAATGTGTATTTATTTCGAAGCAAATTCCCCTATATTTGTAATTGATGATATCGTAATGCAATCGTATTAGAAATCTATATATTGTATGTAAAATTTAATATTCTATGCAATTTTAAATATTAATCTGTTAAAAGGACTATTTTTGTACGGTTTCGCTGCGAAAAGATCCAGTGTAAGTGCAATGAATTCTTTGGAGAAATTACAAAAGAAAAGATTTAGTATATGTTGTATATTCAGAAAAGAAATGAGGACATTTCTTAAGGGGATGAGGGTAAATGTAGGAAACGAATTTGTATTGTGTTTTTGGAATTTAGTTGTATTGTTACTTTATATGTTAAATGTTATCCTTGTACCATTGTGTTTACACCTGTAGCTTAGTGAGTGTGTTGAATGTTTGTACTGCTGTGTATTTGTTATGCTAATTAAGTTACTTGCACTTTTTGATATGTGATTATCTTATACGAGTAGTCTTGGTTCGGTCACGAGAGAATACACGTCGGCACGGAACCCTGCTGCCTGTTAACTGACTCTTTATTACCTGGTTCTCTGAACAAGCTTATAGGCCCGTATTTTACCAAGGCTCGAATTCTTAAAATTTACAGAAGGTGATCTTCTTTCTGGAACCTCGAATTTTGTCTCACTGAGGCTTACTCTTTGATGCTTGCATTCTTGCTGACAATGCATCTGCGTATGGTACAACGGTTTTTGCAATTGAATTATATTGTAAGCATTGTATACATACAATTGCAAATTAAACAACATAAAAATCCTAATCACATTGCTTTTCAGGAGTGTTGGAAAGTTTTTATAAGTTTACATAATGCACTTATTAATTCAAGACGCGTTTAACCTCGGGAAAGTTCGCTCAATGTTCGGGTGAAACATTTTTGTGCATTGACGAAACGTTTCATAGATTTTGACGCACATTTTGTGGCAGAATGATGCCGCACATGTTAGTTTGCATTGGCACACTTTGACACACTTCTGCTTCACAACTACAACGAACATGGCGCACATCTGACTCACCGAGTGCCCGGGTCAGAGATTGCGTCTTTACCCGGGTGAGTCTTACAATTGGTAAGTGCATAGGCAAGTCTCGTCGGAGGAAAGTTTGCTAATAGAGGTTTTTCGTATGACGTCATAATACTCCCCAGCGGCCATGTTGGAGCAATGGTAAATACGTAGTAGACCACACTCGATACGTCTGCTCGTTGAATGTGTATACACACCGCGTATATCACTCGCATACTGTAAAGCCTCGTTTAGCACAAAGCCACGTGTATTTGACATGGTTGTCCTCCTGTAGGGCGAATCCGTGACGTAATTGCAAAGCCCCTAATATTTTTTGTTGCAGTAGTGATCACTTCAAGTATATTGTAAAGTTTGAACTGTATAGAATATGTAGCATTTTGAATGATATGCATGTGATGTGATATTCAGCGAAATCACCCACATTGGACCGGTTCATTGAGTACGGTATATTTTTGAACAGATTCTATGGGTCGCTCACTGACCTGCTGACTGGTCAACTTTCAACAAACCATTCGTCAAAATCGTCAAATCTCCACAAAGGCAAGGGGTGTCTGCCGTGGGTCGAGCCCTCTCCCTACAGCCGCTGTCATACTATGAACGCGGATCGGATTCCCATCCAAATTTTAGGGTGTTTGTTAAAAATCTTCTCCATCTTTGGTTGTAAAGAGCCAAAAATTTGCCAACCTGGGTGAAATTATGAATTGTACCGCAGATGATGTAAATTCAATATATACTAATTATTTCGTGACGTCACTTCAGTGGACAGATTTTATTGGACAACGCTGTCCGATAAAAATATATGCCGTGTGACGTCACGAAAAAGTCAGTTGGCACTTTATTTTCATGGATATCAGATGCAAATCATACATTTATACTAGTTCACAAATTGTCGGCTCTTTATTTCCGACCACAGATGAAGAAGATGTCCAAAAAACCTGAAAAAATCAGATCGGGATCCTATCCGAATGCATTGTAGTGTGACCGCGGCTTAATGGTTCTAACCGGATAAGCAGTTCAAAGTTCAACAGTCAGAGCAAAACAAAAAAAGAAAAAGGCCATTAGACTCCTGCATACATTTTTTCCTCGGGTAAGATCGGCGTGATGTATAGCTCGACCAATACCTTGGTGAAATCCCCAAGGAGGTAAGTTGGAGCGAAACAGATACATAATCTTCTTGAGTAGATTATAGCTGTCGTACCTTTAATTCTTTCTGATCTATAACGGAAAATTATGTAATTCTGTCTTAACAATGGAAGAAGTGGGTATTTATACATCCTTCATAGGAGATAGCAGTTAGTCTACTTTGCAAAAAAAAAAAAAAAAACTAAAGGAACCAAAACACTACCTTGTCCGTGCATATTCTTGCAGAGTCAAGGTTAGCACTCTTGTATTCCAGATATATATTGTATATATTGGATAATCCTTTCATCGATAAGGAAGTGTTCAGTGGTGGCGCTACGGCGGGGAAAGAAGGGGCATTTGCCCCTCAGATTTTGTCCTTGCCCTACCTGCCTTTCCCAACTAAGGTCAGTTATGGAGTTGAGGCAACCCCTTCCCCAAAATAAGTAATATATTACCTTGATCCCCAAAATAAATAATATACATTGCTAGACCTCAGGAAAGTGCGCTTTGAGCTTGGCTTCGCTCTGCCCCAGAAAATCCCCCCCCCCCAACATGATCCTTTCCCCTCAATTCCCCCCCCCCCCCATTTTGAGATTCCTGCGCTGACACTGCAAGTGCTTTACTATCGTTTTCTTGTAAATAAATTTTCCTTTAGAAGATAGCAGGTTTGGGACAAAAAAGTGGCAATTGGGAAAGACTACTGATTAAGTCTACTTTAGATGAGAGAAGACATGGTTACTATTACGAAAGTAACATTTGAAGAACGGCAAAAAAGAATAGATTGAACAAACCATTCTTGCAGGGGAACCGAAACTTTGGTCTATAACTTGTAAATATCAATTTCGACAGAGGTCACAGATTATCTTCAGTCCTCATCATAAAATAATTTTAATACACCTGGTTTTTTTGAGGGGGGCAAAATTTCACCATGTTATCTATACTTTGCTCTTTCTAAGCCACTGTATTGTACATGGAGAATACCGGCTTAGTCTTGGAGATTCTCTTAATGGAAAAGGAAATTTATATTTTGTTAGTTCTAGTTTTAAAATTTCAGCTATACTTTCCGACCTTAACCTTCCTGCCGTCAGAGCTTACGTCTCGCCGCACATGAGGAATTGCAAAGAAAGTCTTTTGAGTAAAGGCGTTATATTTTACAATATAAGGCAAAGAATGAAAAATTAGGAATTTCATTTTTATTTGATTTAGGTAACTTTGAACGTAAGCTGACGATGACGTTTTTCACACTGCATGATTTTTCAGATAAACAAGATTCCGGGTACTCCCAACTAAGCAGGCGGAATGTGGGGAATGCCATGCCCGCCTCATTGTAGGAACCTATCAATTAATGCGTGTTCTAATCACAACACAAGGTTCGTACTGGGCCTTGAAAACATCGAAAGTCCTTGAATTTAAATCAGCCACTATCAAGGCCTTGCATGAAAGTACTTGAATTTTGTACTTTTGCATCATAGTCCTTGAAAAGTGCTTGAGTTTTACACAAAAAAAAAATCCACATTTACCAAACACATGTACACATAAATCTGAACATCTCAGTGTCATCAAATTAATTCACCTTAAAACCATCTAAACCTTTCTATTTTATAATCAGAAAACGTTAAGGCACTCGAGAAATATCGGCAAAATGTTCTCCGTATACGCTCCACTTTGCCTACAGTATGCTACAGTGTGATAGGGTTAGTTGCCTTGAGTGAAACAATACATGCCTCCAGGATCGTCACTGGACAAGTAAAACAGGGAGCACACCATCATTAGTGGAACGGCCTTCCCGGAAAAAGTAGTTCCAAAGTACACCGTCAATTTAACGTCCTCTTTGAGTGTAAACTGCTCACATTTGAAGAACAACCATTTGCTGCTTATTTTTCGTGGATATGAAAGAGAAAATGTTAATGTCAACAACACTTAGAAGCGCTTGATTTTACTCATAGAAAGGGAAGATTCTTCGAAAAAACCCAAAGATTACTGAAATGAGGCCCCAAGTTGTCGAATTTTCTTCGAAAAGATCCACATTTCGTCCACTGCTTTAATAATATTCTGTAAATTTAGATGTGGAAATAGTAAGCTACCGGTGATTACAGGTAAATTTAAGGGTATTATTTATCATGAAAGGATTTGTGAATTGTGCGATGGTGAGGCCTTAGGTGATGAATTCCGTTACACTTTGCAGTGCCCTTACTTTACTACAGAAGGAAAATTTTTACTTAACTTACTTACTTAAATACTTACGTATTTTAGAAGAAGACCAACAATTTTTTAAAATGAAGGAACTTTTTCAGAGAAGAAATAGGAAGATCGTGTTTAATTTGTTCAAGTTTTGTAATATAATTATGGATAAATTCTCAGGTTAAATTTAATCTTAAATCTATAGGTGACTGGTGACTGGTGTCCGGTTTGTTTAAGTTTGCTAAAAGCAGAGTCATGTGGTGCTATCATTACGTTTATTATAATTTTTCTTTTTTTCTTTTTTTATCTAAGTTTGTTTTGTTCTTTGAACGGTTTTTTTTTTTTTTTTTTTTTTTTTTTTTTTGTACTTTGATGTATTTCGTTGTATCACTTCCATTTGCTATATTCTTTATTTCTTTATGTCTATTGTAGGTCTCTTATACCTCTTCGAGTTGAAATAGAGAATAAACTAAACTGAAACTGAATGAAACTTCCATTTTCGTAGAATAAGATGAACCATTCTCGGCACGATCCGCACGCCGAAAACATTTTCCTTCGTAGCGTCTTTTTTTTCGTAGCGTCTTTTTCCACGATTCATGTAACCCCCCCCCCCCCTACATCATGGCGATTTGCCCCCTGTCAGGCAAATCCTAGCGCGAAAGTTGCAATTCTGTATAATCAAGTTTTGAAAAGAGCAAAAATTATTCGGTGTATCACCGACAGTTTACAAAGATGTGTAGTTTTGGGGGAAATAATTGTGAGCCAGAGACAATGGTCTACTTCTTTGACATGCAAGAAACATTACATTAATCCAATGGAAGCCCTACGGGATCGAGATGGGACATTTCCTCCTTGAACTTTGTCCTTTCCCCACTGCCAACTCCCAGTTCGGTCAGTTAAGGGTTAGTTTAACCGAAAAAATAGATAATGTACGTTTCCTAAGATTTATTTTTTTATCCAGAGGTATACTAATACATCAGAGTTTTCGGGAGCTTCGCCCGATAGACCACCTCCCCGCAGGAGCGGGAACTTTGGGCACGGCTGCGCCCAAAAATTTTACCCCCAAAATTTTGCTTTGTCGTTAGTCCCCCTTCCCCATTTTTTTGACATTCTGGCCCCGCAACCGCATAATCCATTAAATGGCACTAAAGATATAACCAGGAGCAAGGGGGCTAGAAGCGCCCACTCCGGGATCAGAGGTCATGTCAGGCCAGCACGCGACAAAAAGCAAAACAATTTCCTGGACTGGCGTCGGGGATGTTCAGAGGTCAAAAAGCAAAATTTTCTGAAAATCCCCATCCTCTGTGAGTTTCGGTTGTAGCATAACCCTAAGGTGTTCCTCGCATGTCTCAAGATGCAGATGAAGAAGAAGACTTGGACCTGTTCGCATCGTATTTGAAACCAAAGTTCAATCCAAAATGTATTTGAGGTTTTTCTTTTTTTTTCTGACACTGTATAACACATCCGTGTTTGTGCCATCGAATCCCATCTAACCATGGAGCTAACATTAGCTCCATGATCTGTCTAACCGACTAACCAACTAACTAACCTACCAACCTTCAAGAATTCCATGCAAGATCGGCAAGGAATTACCAAGCGTTTGGGCTTTATGGTTCAATAAAAGAAAGATTTACTGCTGAATTGATTAAATCAGTTTTTGTACCAATGGCGTAGCCACGATGAGGGAGGGGTTGGGGGTTGAACCCCCATGACCTAACCTTGAAAAAAATAATTGCAAAAATCACCTGAAAATAGCCGTTTCTCACTCCCCTTAAACCTTTCCCTCAAGTCGTGCTTCACCCCCCTTGACACAATCCTGGCTACGCTACTGGTTTGTACGATCACGTCCAGTGGAGTAGCCAGGGCGGATATAGGGCTACCCAACCCTACCTTATACTGATGCCAATTTTTTAGCTTCTAAATGACGTTAAGTATTTAAACAGATATTCCTCCGTAAGGTAGGTTACGTGGCATTAGATTTCAAGGACATCCATTTTTTAAAAGAAAGGGAAAACTCTGCCCTCAGACACATTGAGAAGCAAGGGGTGTTGCTCAGAGAGGCGAGGCCCCCTGTGGGCTGGGGGTTGTAGAATGTGCCCACGGTATTTCCCACCTGCCGTAAGAAGACACTAAAGGGAAACCAAACTTGAAACTTAACCATCCTTGAAAAAAGATTTAAACTTTGAACTTTTATCGAGTTGACTGACACTGTATAACGCATTCGTGTTAATGTGTCGTTACATCTCATCTAACTAACTCAGTCTGAGAGGGGCGAGAACAGCCAGCAGAGGTTCCGCTACACTGCGTCTCAGCGCGATGAAAGTCATGGCTTTCCAACCTTTTCATAAGTTTTGTACAGCTGGTACAAGCTGGCTACCTGACCATTTCTCTTCCCGGAGTTGTTCTATGTTCAAAAACGTGTTTAAATTTTCTATATCCTTCCCTTTCACGAACTATAAAAGTGACGAAGCATAAAAGCGACCTTTATGAGTCATGTTTTCGTCAGGTCTATATTCAAGGTTTCATGATTCAAGATTTTGGAAAAAGGTACTATCTCTGTGTAGATCTACCAAAGCCAAAGACAAGGAATAATATACAGAAGTAAAAAAAAGTTTGGAACCATCACGTATTATATACAAACAATGTTCATTTGTGAGCACTTTGAAACAGTAGTATGTTGTAAGAAATGGCCAAGACAAAAGGTCTGCTCGGTCCTCTGGATACCTTCTTCATGAAAAAAAGACAGTAAGCTTCGTTACGTATGATATTTTAGGTTTTGAAAACCGCAGTGGAGAAAGAAGCATTACAATGCATGCAGTTTAAAATGACCATTCTGCATTTACCCCGGGCCTGTATTACAGAAGATCACCCTTCTCACCAGAACAAAGTACACAGATACTTGCGACTGTTTTGGGCATTTTGTAATCTAGTCATTTAGACAACAACTTTCTGAATGGGACGTCTGACTCTTTAAACCTCTTAGTCCAAATTATAAAACAATTTCATGAGATTTCGGGCTTAAAGCTAAATTTCGATTAGTCTGATTTTATCTGGGTGGGCTCAAAAAAACTTTCAATAGAAAGGATTGGTAAGGATTTTTGGTTTAGTTGGAAAAATGGGCGGTGTTTTACACATCTTGGTAAAATTTTTTCAATCCTTTAGAATGAAATAATTACTTTAAATTATAATAAACTTCTGGATGACATTAGAACCTTGGTCGAGAAGACAGTTGACTGTTCCTGGAAAAGAAGTTTTTGTGAAATCACTCTTTCTGAGTTGTCCTATGTGGCGACGGTTTTACCGCATCCCGGTGAAGCCTTTTTCACAAGTCTTAATTCAGCTTTGTATTCTTACATCTGGGGTTCGAGAGACAAAGTCAGAAGAAGTCAATTAATTCAAAATTACAAACAGTGTGGTCTGAAAATCCCACCTCACAGATTTTTCAAATCATTTAAATTTTGTTGGATTCAACGCTTTTACTGTGGTAATGGTTTTTGTTTCTTCCTTTTTAAGAGGAAATTGTTGTGTAAACACTTTTTTAGAACTTGGTCATATAGCAATGAAGAGCCTCACTTTAAATCTAGATAATTAGTTTGGAAAGTTTTCTAAAGTAGGGCATACGTCCTCAGGTCCTTGCTATTCATTCGTCATTCTGTTGATGAATTTGCTATTCAAAATGTTCGGAATAGTGATATTTTTCTTATTAACAACCTATGTGTATATATTAAGCAGTTACACGACAGAGGTACCGTATTTGTTGTGTGAATGAATTTTTAGACAGCAATAGCGAGTTCTTTTCTAACTTTACCTTTTGCCAAAGGTATAATGTCACTGTTAACTTTTTGACATACTTGCATAGTAAATTCCATTCGTAAAGAATTTCGAAAAATTTCTCTTGGGTTAAATACTTGGACAAACACATTTGGTATTTACTAGTATCTAGTGTCTTGCAGAATTTCTTTCTTTCAAACAAGAATGCAAACTCTTTCATGAACTTCTTTCAAAAGATTTTTCTTTTGACGGCAAGGCACGCTTGCGGTGTTATGACAATTAAATACAAATTTAAGTCAGAAATCTTGGGAGAATATAAGCCTGAGGCCTTTCACTACAACGAAAGATACAGAATTGCAAATTATATTCTTAGTTGCAATGGTTATTTAAAGAAAACTAAATTTAGGGATAATGATTTATGTTCTTTTTGTAGATTGAATAGTGAAACCATTCAGCATTCACTTTTTTGTTGCCCTATTGCATATAACTTTTGGGAGGAACTAAGAGAAATTATCAAGTCAAAAATGAATTTGGATTTTGAACTGAATGACAGAACAACTTTGTTCGGTATGGACTTCGATAAAATATTGAATTGTATTATCCTTTTAGAGAAGTATTTTCTTTACAGCAGTAAATTTCCGTATGTTAAGCCAACAATTGGGGCATTTATCTGCTATGTAAAACATTATTATTGTATTCAGAAGTATGGAGCGTCAGGTAATGATCGTTTGGATTCTTCTAACGAAGAATGGTATCAATTGAACTTTTTATTTACTTAAGACTTCATTTTGTTAAATGTAAACTCTTGAGAACAAAGAAACAATACAATGCAGTTTAAGATGACCACTCTGCATGAACCCCTTGCCAGTATCACAGAAGTTTACCCTTTTCACCAGACTTAAGTAGAGCTAGTACAGGTACTTGCATCCGTTTAGGCAATTTGTAGTCTAGTCCCTAGAAAACTCTATTGAATTGTGGCAATAGAATCATGTAGTGTATCAAAGGGTGCAAGGCTGACGGTGCTAAAGCCGAGGTCGCCGGCAGGCAATTTTGGTTCCTCTAGGGGCGGTCGTCTAAATCGCATGACGGACGCTCCGTCACTGCTCAGACCCCACCCAATCCCCCTGTGGGCTGAAGGCTGTAGAATATGCCCACGGTATTACCGGCCTTTCGTAAGAGGCGACTAAACGGTTGGACTTGAACAGTATTTGAACAGTATGACAATATATATAACACATTCGTGTTGGTGTGTCGTTAATTGTTTTCTAACTAACTAACTAACTAACTAGCTAACTAACTAACTAACTAGACCCCACCCAAAGCCGGTGACGGCACAACATACTACGCACCCTGGAATTAATAGCTCTCTACACCATTAACCTCATCCAGCTTACATCTTCCATACCGTGATATCCTCACCTTATGATACAGTGTGGAAGAAAAGCCTAAATTTTCACGGATATTCCGGACTTCCTAACACCTTTAAGCCCATGTTTCCTATGCACATGTCCGGATTTCCTAAAAACTTTAACCCCACGTCTCCTCTGCACATGTCATGTCCTGGAAATGACGTTAAACTGCATCCAAGTAGGATTAGGAGGTTTTGTGTGGTGAGTAGCTTGTTCCCGACTCTCGCTTATAAAATGCACGCAAGAGGCCGCTATTACTCATCCTACGACTGGCGGGTTGTCGGCGCCACAGAGCCGAGCAAGCCCCTCCATGGTTGCCCGTGTGGGCTGGGGTTGGAGAATTTGTCGGCGGTATTTCCTGCCTGTCGAAAGAGGCGACTAAAGGAAAACCAAACGTGAATTTGAACAATACATGAAAAATAAATTTGAACTTCGAACTTTTTATCGAGTTGACTGACACTATATGACACTTTCGTTTTGGTGTGTCGTTAAATCTCATCTAACTAACTAACTAACCTATGCACACCTATGTCAAGTTCCTGCAAGTTCTGGGTGTGAAAAACGACCATGACACCTTTAGGTTTGTGTAAAGAAATGCCGAGAAAGACTGTATAAAAACGTTACACTTTACAACTGAAGACAGGAATGGATAGTTCCTGCTCTACACCAATAGAGCGAAGGTGTTATTCTGTCTGTTCAAAGAACGTCACTTCCGGTACGAAGAGTCAATCACGTGACCTGTTTGAGTGCCAGTTGTTGTCGCGCAGTACAGCCACATTGTAGACAAATATGCTTATTGTGTAACTGTACCACGTACACAACTTGCGGTCTTTTTTAACTTGTGGATACCGGCCGATTTTTATTGCAATGTCCAGCTTTCTTGAAGATACGGCCTTATGAGATCGATATGGAACTTGTAGCGGTGGGAACTCACTCTTTCTTTGGCGAGATAGCATGAACGCAATGGCCAGCAGCGCACAATGGGCCTATACCCGATAAGAATAGGTTTCTCGCCGTTCATAAGCGAGTGCTTTGTGCACAGGCACACAACAGTTTCACATTGGCCTGTCATTTTCAGGCGCGGATTAAGACATTTCAAGAAAAAAAGGGGGACTGAACTTAGAGAAAGCGGGTAATCGGGACGCACGGTGATCGAGGAAGCAATATGAAAAAGGGGGGGGGGGACGCGCTGGCGGGCGGAAAAATTTTGGACCGTGCACCTCTCCCTACCGCATTGACCAAAAGGTAAATTTTTGATGCTTAATTTTTCGCTTTTTTTATGAGCAAGAACATTTTCTTTAAATAAAAAAAAATCTGATTTTTTCTTAAGTTTAAACACTACTGTACTGCGCACGTCGAAAATTTGAGTCCTTTTACGCATTTGTAAATATGGAGCTTGTATTGCAAGAAATAGTTTAGATTCAGGGTTTCCTGTAAGAATATTTGAATATTTGGGGGACCATCGAAGAATCTGCGTTTCCTGCTCTTAATTTTGAAATACTTTGTCTTAAAAGGACAGCAAAGTATGGGAAACTTGAAATGTCATCGGAGAGTGTCAGTTCGTAGGCCTTAGTGTAACATCATGTAGCAACAACGATTCTGTCGTCGTGCAATCATTCTCAGATTTGTTACCAATATATGAAGGAAGTGCAGATTCTTCAGTAATCCCCAAACTTTCCAAATTTTCTTACAGGAAACCCAGAATTCATAGCCCTCTGCAGTACAAGCTCTATATCTACATATATTTGTTTGAAAGGGGCAAACATTTCGGCACGATTCGCGCGCCACAATACGTCCCTGATACACTGGTATTCACACATGAAAGAACATTCGGAAAACTTAGCTACTACTTACAAGCCCGAGACCGGCTGTCTGAGGGATCGCGATTTATGCTTTCATACACACCTATCATCAGATACCTTTCCATCCTGTTAGTTGAGTAGTCTGTGTCGACGGATTTTTTAGTTATTGAAGTGTCAAAATGTTATCAGTGGTCACTGTTGCAGAGCAGTGACGTTGCTACAGGAAGGAGGGGCGGTTGCCCCTGGCTCGAAAAGGTGAAAAATTCGGAAATTTGACATTTAAGACACCAGTCAAATACAGTGCGGTTTTCCCAACTTTTCTTTCGTAAAATTCCAAATTCTTCCTAGTAAAAGTTTCATATTTTTAATTATTAGTTTAAAAAAGACAATTTTTTTCCGCGCGCTTCACGCGCTCTAACCTGCAACCCTTTATGCAGTAAGTGTTCGCTCAAAAAGCAGTCAGTGGATAATTTGTCCTAGCCTCAACAATGCCGTTTCCCTAAAATTTTCTTCAATATAGGCTTTCATTTTTGTCTAAAAAAGGGCAACAACGTTTCGAGAGTTTTTTAATGTCGCCGAGAAGCCTTAGAGAGGCTCATTGAGTTGATATCAATAACTTAATGAGAGTCTCAAAGGGTCACTATCACATAACAATGCTAATAGTTAGCATAACAAGTCAAGTTTCAAGTCCAAAAGTCACAGAAAACGCTACAATTTTGAATTTTCTTGTGTCCTGACTTGTAACGGTTTTGTACATAATTTGAAAAAGTGTCTGGTCACGAATTTTTGAAAACCGACTTGAAGCTTTAAGCACTCACTCATAAAACAGTTATTTGTGTGTAGGGTATAGGGATTGTCTAAGATAGAAAATTTGTCATTGGTATGTAAAAAAAACTCAATATGTTTGAAAAACATTGTTGAATTTCATGAACCAACTCAATGAGCCGTTTTAATCCGCACTCCTTAGATAAAACGATTTTTAGTCGACATGTTATCTCAGATATATGCTAATAGGAAACGCAGATTCTTCGATAGTCCCCCAAATATGCAAATTTCCTTACAGGAAACCCTTAATATAATCTATTTTCTGCAATACAAGCTCTATATTTACAAATGTGTAAAAGGACCCAAATTTTTGGTACGTAGAATAGTGCTCACACTTGAGGAAGAAAAAATCAGATTTATTTTGTTTGTTTGTTTGTTTTTTTGTTCTTGCTCGAAGAAAAAGCAAAAAAAAAAAAAAAATAAGCATAAAAAATGTACCTTTTGGTCAATGGGGTAGGGTGAGTTGCATGGTCCAAAATTCCCTTAAGGCCCTAAGACAATCACAAACTAGCACAGCTCATCTATTATATCTGTTTGTTTTTTTTTGTTCTTGCTCGAAGAAAAAGCAAAAAAAAAAAAAAATTAGCGTAGAAAATGTACCTTTTGGTCAATGGGGTAGGGTGAGTTGCATGGTCCAAAATTCCCTTAAGGCCTTAAGACAATCACAAACTAGCACAGCTCATCTAGTACAAAATCGGGAAGCTATGCTATTGCCCCCTCCCCGGGCAGTCAGGTCTGGTTACGCCACTGTTTGCATTATTTCTATAAACGCTTTGGGAATTTCCAGATCAAGTGTCAAATTGACAAATACGCTCTGATGAGGTAATCGCTTCTCGGCCGTTTGACTAAACAGAAACATTGAGCAGAACATGACACCTTTTGGTTTACATAAAGGATGTCGATAAAGGCTTTGTATAAAAGCGTTACACTTCACAATGGAAGACAAGAATTCCTGTTTTACATCAATAGAACGAAGGTGTTATTTGCATGACTCCTTCAAATATAATGTAAACCGTTTGATATGGGTACATAATAGTTCATACTCCCAATTTTCAGGCAGTGTCTTTCTGGGTTTCTTGGCATTATTTCTGTAAATGCTTTGGGAATTTCCAGATCATGTGTCAAATTGACTAATACGCTCTGATGGGGTCATCGCTTCTCGGCCGTTTGACTCAGTTCATGTGTAGTATATGTTTTTTCATCCGCTCTAGAATGGAGCCATACATGACATACCAATGATGTAAATGGTCTGAAGGCCATGAGGTTGGTCAGTTAAGGGTTGCCTTTAGTGGACGTAGCTTCCTTGGAAAGCAGAACTCCTTCAGGAGTCTTGTTTGCTTCCTCCAAACGGCTCTCTTCGCCGGAGAGTCTGGAGGACTTTAGAAAAAGAAGTGCGACACCCGGACTTGTAAGGGGTCTGGCACCCACAATGATACTTCGTTCCCAATGAACCGGGGTCACCCTTGCAACACATTTTGCACCCTGTCCGTTCCATGAACCAAAGTTATGCTGTTGTCCAGATCCGAGACACAGACGAAGTAAAGCCAGTATCTCACGAGGACAAATTTGCACGTTTATTGTTGCGACTGCTGCATTTTTGCAGGCAAAAAAGTCGCAAAAATAAACATGCGAATTCGCCTTCATGACTAAATTTTGCAATCTCACGAAAAAAAGATCGCACGTTTCTATCTTCTACTATTAGGCTACATTTTATTAAATGTGTAGTTCTATATATGATAGCAGTGAAGAAATCAATTTGAGGTTGTTCTCTATACAGTTTTTGGCTTGTGTACTGAGAGAACTCTCGATCAGCTTAGCCCCAGAGTGAGATATTATTGCCTTATCTTTATAGTTGAGGGATGAACTGCAACTGCTCTCCCTTAATGTATGAAGTTTTTTTTTTTTACTGTAAATCAGTCTTGCTATGAAGTTTCATTCAAAGGAATGAATACTTTGCAGAAAGAGTGTTGGTGAATGCTGTTTCAGGGTCCATGGTACTTTTAACAGATATGCAATAGTCATACATCTTTGCGTGAACCGAGGTCTTAAAGTTGAATAAGAATCCTGAGCAACACAAGTTTATTCTTCTATGTCAAAGTGTCAATGTGATATTTATATTATGTCGACCATGTGAAGAGTAATGGGAACACAATACTTCCTTATTTTAAACTTAAAGGAAAAAGTTTAAGCTTAAAGGTTACTTCACATGTCAACAAAACCCCCCGACTTTACTTTGCTGTAAGGGAATTAGTTTTCCCAAGGAAAGATCAGTTGGAATTAACGTCTGTATCTTTGACACCTCTCATCAAAGTTTGAATGTTTTTGAAGCAACCTGTAAATGCTAAAATAATGATGTGGAGTGTTGCACAATGTTGAAATTCCTTTTATTAACCCTACACTAGTTATCTCTTAAGTACTCATTAAATATTTCACTATTTGGCAATTGATACACTGAAGATTTTAAAGGACCCAATTTAAACTTTCAAAATAAAATCTGCAGGAAACACTAATGTTACTATAGGCCTTTAAAAAAGGTTGCAAAAACAAATGATAACATTAGCCGTATGGTATGTCCCTCCCTATAGACATCACAAGATATTGAACTCATGTGTATGCATGATTATGTGCAAATCAGAAATTACACTGTAAATGGTCAATTTTTGATCAATTTTGATGTGAATTGAGACAATTATGTTAGCTTCTAATGATTTTCACATCAAATAACCAACTTTGTCATTTTCATGCACTAGCAAGTTGATAAAACTGCAATCCAAAACTACCTTGAAATTCCTTAATTTGTTCAGTACTGTATGTGACCTTCAATTTCAACACAAAAGTCCATACATGTTCTTAACTTCTTTTAATCATGGACTCAGTACAACATTCTGACTCCTTCGCTTCAGACACTGACTTCACCCATAGTAGGCAGTGGCAGAGCTAGGTTGTTGTATCCTTACATTGATTTGTTTTACAATGAATGGTACAATTAATTATTCTATTAATTCTTGCAGGTAAAAATGCAAAAAATCACACTGTCAACTTGTCAAGACCCCCATAAATACTGTACCATACATTCTTGTGTCCTGTTCCCCTTTCTGAGCATTAAATTATTAAAATGTGAGACAAGCAACAAAATGTCAAATTTTAATCGATTCATCAAGAGTAAAGATGACATCCATGCTTGACTAGAAAAGTAATACCCCGAGACTAAGCATAAATGATATTATTGCACTCATGGACACATGGCCCTTTCCCTCAGATGGGCAGTGACTTTTGGCCGACTTCATTATATTTCAAATGTTCATTTTTATGAACTTACAGGGTCCTCATACTTGACAAGCAGATGGCTCATATTGAGTAGATGATTCCTTTTTATGTGGGTGGAGGTTAAAAATAATGCGAGGTTACCATCTCGATCAGTACCATATTTACACAATATTTCTAGTTGGAAGTCTTGAGAAGTGTTCATTTTACTAGTGGTGTGTGGATGTGATATATTGTAGTGAACATGATCTCAGTTTTTTTTTTTTTTTTTTTTTTTTTTTTTTGTGGTCAAAGGTCATCTGAGGAGTCGGATCTCCGATTCTGATTTACAGTACATATCGATATCTCAATGTAGGAAGGTTAGATACATTTGATACATACTGTGTGGATGTTTTATGAAATACTGTCTATTTGAAAATACAAACAAACAACTTTTTAGGACAAGGAATCGTTAAGCCTTTTGGCTTTCTGATTTTAAAATGCTTCAACCTGCTTCAAGTCAGCTTTATACTGTGTAGATTTTAGTAATTAAGTTTATCCTTTCCTAGTTAGTAACATACTGTAACTTACAAGCATTATAAAATGCATCCAATATACTGGTTCCGGTCGGAACTATCCGGCCGGAACTCAAAAAAAGTTCCGGCAGTTCCCGGTTCCGGCCGGATCCAATTTTTTTTCCCAGTTCAGCCCTAGTGATCGTGTCTCACGTGGAGACAGGAGCAACAAAACTACGCCAAACGGTCACAAATATTAACACAAATTAAAGGTCAAGAGCAGCATCCCCCAAAACTTTTTTTTGAAGCAACAGCTGAGTATCACATTTTTTTATTTCTCTTCAAAGAATCTTTTTCATAATATTTTATGACTCCAGTATTGCATATGCAAAGTAAACCAAGCAGTAACTTTTGGTTAATTTCATATTTGAGGTGAAAAAAATGTCACATCACTTTCACCAGCCATCACGACACTTCATATTGGGGTGATTGCTCTAATCGTCCTTTAAATATCGTACCGAGTAACTTACCACTGATGTCGTGAAACAATTCAAGAAAAACCAGAGTCGATTTGGCATAAAAAGGACTCTCCAAAACGCGCGAAATATTAACTACATTCGTGCTGCATTATATAGTGAGAACTTCTGACCTACAATTTGCTATCATTTAGCGTTTGACTTTCGCAATCTTGACAGAGAAGTTTTTGCTCAAAGTGCTTGACAGCTTGAGGTGCTTTCACCATGGAGCCATCAACACGGAAGCCCCATGATACATTTTAACGTGCTTTTTTTGTATTTCGAGTTATTGAATGTTACGGGAAGAGTTATTTTAAAAGTAAACATCATGTTACAGAATCGCCTAGTTTACTCCGCTCTATTTAGAAACACATTTGTTAACCTACCGCTTTGAATACCGATATAAACAAAACAACCAATCAAAAAAGTCTAAACGAATATGTGACCTTGATAAAACAAGGGCGCAACGAAAGTCAATTTTGAGGCCTGCCGTGACGGACTAAAACTGTGTCATTCGTAATCTTACCCTCGATGTGTAGCAATTAAACACTTATTTTACTCCACATGAAAATACGTTTCATTCTAACCATTTTGAGTAGTTAAAAATAAAATTTTCAGTGGTGGGAATAATGTTTAGGAATGAGATAAATGTGGTTAATATAAACCTGAATATGTTAACAAAGAAAAGCGATGGCTACACCCGAATTAAAAAAGTGGGATAAAGGGAAATGTTAAGGGCAGGCGCATTTTCAAACGTATCGTCGTCGTCTTAGGGTTCCTGTTGGTGTCCAGGGGTGGAGTCAAGCAAGCTCTGAGGTTTTAGCATATCTCTGGTGTATTATTAAATGTAACACGGCAGGTATAGACCTATCTGGTTCAGGAGTGGGGTAATCTGGGGAAAGGCTCTAACTAGGGGAAATTGCTCAATACGCGTATTCCAGACATGGGACGAGTTATTGAGTACCTCCCATCACTGAGAACTTTCCACTCGCCACTTTACCGAGTTTTGGTTTTGTGAAGTCATTTAAGGCTTAATGAGTAAAATCATAAGTTGCGAGAAAGGGGAAGTTATGCTGAGATAAGGGAAAAATTATTTGTTATGAAAAATTACGTCACTTCCGGGCACTGATTCTAAATAAGTTCCAATTAGAGAAAAATCAGTCTACTACGTTTTCATTGCTAAACTCATTTGTTTCTACAAAATAAAATCAGCAGTCAGGCGGTAGAGTCAAAAGTGTAAGACAATGTAAATGTTGGCTGTGATATATTTGATTGGATATTACCCAATAGAGTTGGATAGCTTCTAACAACCCGTCGTTTGCCTAATTGGACGGGTTTCCCAGTTGGTTAGCTCACTAAAACGTTTACTTCTTTTCACATCGCAATCATGCGCTTGAGCTCCTTTTCTGTTTGCCTATTGTGTGATATCATTGACCTGTACGTACAATTCTCTCAGGCTATACTGTACATAACAAAACTTGGTGTTATAAACAAGCTCTCACTGTTCAACGAGAAAAGGTGTATTTGCAAAAAAAAAAAAAAAAAAAATAAGTGTTTTGAGGTAAGAGAAATAAAATATCAGTGATATGGGGACAGAAGGGGTTTAAATGTGCTACATATCTAAAGGCTGAAAGCTGGTCATTGGCAAGTGTTGTGGTTCAGTCTAGAAAGGCTGTCAAGTCTCATCCCAAACCAGTGGCGTAGCCACGGTGGTGGTTTGGGGGTTAATCTCCCTCCCCCGTCATGACCCAACCTTGAAATGCAAAAAAACAATCCTGGCTGCGCTACTGTCCCAAGTTACAATACTTGTATAGTATACTACAAAAGTTTTCAATTGGCACAGCTCTTTGGTCGATGTGTAGAAAGTTATAAAAATGTACTGTAGCTCAGTGAGCTATACATTATATATATATATATATATATATATATATATATATATATATATATATATATATATATATATATATATATATATATATATATATATATATATATATATATATACATATATATATACATATATATGCATATGCATATGCCTGCTTTGCATATATTGGGTTAAGGTGGGCTTTAGGTAGGTATATGCATGCACTGTGTCCGGAAACCCAATCAGTCCCAGATGATATTACTACATTCAGTGCTACATAGAATCACAAGTAGTAGTTACTCACAAGCTCAGTCCTGGTGAAAGGGGAAAGTAAACGATGGATCTAACTTCCCTGATTTTTTATTACAGGCTTACAGATGTACTGTTTGATAAAACCCCACTTCCTCCGCCCAACCAAACTCTTCTAATAACTGTAAGATTGACACTGAGGTTGAGGGTGAGAAAAAAACTTATCAATTTGCTACTAAATGGATTTTCAAGTTCAAGTGTAAGGTGCAACTACAGAAAACACTGTCCAAAATCCTATTTCACCGAGACTCCTTGAGTCGCAGTGGAAAAATCAAATACTTTTTGATAAACAACGTCAGAATGGAGGCGCAGTGGACTTACGTTAATTCATGCAAAGGCATACAAAAAAAATCAAAATTATTTGATAAACAGCCACTGGGACTACAACTGCGACGCAACGTCAGAATGTAGGCGGAGTGGACTTGGAATAACTCATGCACAGGTACACAAGAAAATCAAATATTATTTGATAAACAACCACTGAGACTACAACTGCGACTCCAAGTCAGAATGGGGGCACAGTAGACGTGGAATAATTTATGCAAAATTAAACGGAGAATGTGTGTTGAATCGTTTTCAAAGTAACCATGCAAATTATGCAAATAAGAAAAAGTACTTTCTCGGAACATTATTCCATATATGTCTATCTGTCTAATGGATATATCTATGGAGTGCAAAGATGAATCGTGTACAGCCACTGGGACTGCGAGTCCACTCCTAAACAGTACTATAAAATTGGCCAGGGTATTCTGCAGGTATTCCAAATTTAACTGTCATCTGTTAAATAGGAAGGTAATTTTCAGTAGCCATGTTATCTGAAGCTATAACATTTTGAAAATTAACTTACCGTTGTCATTTTCTGCTCCTCCCCATTCGAAAAGAAACAGCAAAGCGTCGTTACCTTCTTATTTAGATTAGATTAAGTTCTGGAAAGAAACAGTCAGGCTCTTGAGAGTATTCCATATTATCAGAGAGTTATTAACTCCCATACAATTGAGGTGCGATGACTTAGCCATGTCTGGACAAGACCCTAAAGCACTTTCTCGCACTTTCTGTATACAGCATTTCTGTAGCCTAGGATTATTGGTTTTGAGATGAGGTTGAATGATTTCAACCGGAAGAAACCCCAAAATTAGGACCTCTGGAAAAATCTGTTATTCCTCTGATGAATTTTCTGTCTCCTTTAGTGTCTTCAGAATCAGAAGTCAGCATCACGTGTCGATGCAAGGCTTGGAAAAATGACGTAGTTCTTACGTGATGGTAGTTACGTCATTTGGCACTCCCAGCCCATGGAATCGGGTGACTTTACACAAAGCATCTTTGGAGACGTTCAAAGAGAACAATGGGCAAGTGCATCTGAGCTGTGTACAACTGAATATTCATAGTAGCCCATTTATCAGTCTACCCAGCTAAACAGAAGGTGTGTTCGTACAAATCCACAAAGCACTACGGATATGACTTAGTAAGTTAGATAGAAGTTTTACGGCCCAGTTTCCAACCTATTGGTTCAAGTCGAGCCGGCCACGGCCTTTTTTCCAGTTGTGGCTCACTGGCTTGTTTTCCATACTCCGTTGTTTATGCGGAGCATCACACACAACGGCAGTTTAGAGTCTTTGGTATGACTCGACCTGGGAAGCGAACCCGGGCCTTCCGCGTGAGAGGCGGATGCTCTTACCGTTAGACCAAACACGCGGATATGAGGGAAGCTGCACTTCGTGCATGCGGTTTAGGTTTAGGTGAGGTTTAACGGCTCAGTTTCTACTTTTTAAAGACAGTCATTCGTTGTCCAAACTGCAATTTTACCAGTAGTCTACGGAAATTCTCCATTGCTACAGCTCTTTGATTGACATCAAATTCAAAAAATGCAGATTAGTTTGTATTACAAGGCAAGAGCTGAGATTGTTGTATTATACTCACCAGGATATTCCATGAAGCATGATAAACTGGGATTACGTCTGGAAAAGAATGGCTTTTTAGACACTTGTGGGCGGGACTAAAAGTAAGAGGTTTGGGAAAATGGGGTACTGTTTGGGGTGATGACTATTAATTGCCTTTAACTTGAGCCGGTCAGTTGGCTCAGTGGCTTGTGAGCATGAGAGTTCATGAGAGAAGTTACATCCAAAATGGCTTTAGGCCTAACATAGAAGAATTAGTATCTCGACAATTACGCGTAGCCAGAGGGGACCAAGGGGGAATGCCCAACCACTCCCATTCGAATTCTGAAAATGATATTTTGTAATGGAACGAAAAATTGGCTTAAAGTTGTGTTAAATTTTGAAACAACTCTAAACCTGAGCCCGACAGACCAATCCCATAGGACAACGATCAGGTACTGAAGGTAAATAATCCCACCCCCACTCCCAAAAAATAAAATTGTTGCCACGCCATGTGACGGACAGTATCTTTCATTTTCTATTTATTTTTTTATTTTATTTTGTTTTGTTTTGTTTTGTCTTGTCTTGTCTTGTCTTGTCTTGTCTTGTCTTGTCTTGTCTTGTCTTGTCTTGTCTTGTCTTGCCTTGCCTTGCCTTGCCTTGCCTTGCCTTGCCTTGCCTTGCCTTGCCTTGCCTTGCCTTGCCTTGCCTTGCCTTGCCTTGCCTTGCCTTGCCTTGCCTTGCTTTGCCTTGCCTTGCCTTGCCTTGCCTTGCCTTGCCTTGCCTTGCCTTGCCTTGCCTTGCCTTGCCTTGCCTTGCCTTGCCTTGCCTTGCCTTGCCTTGCCTTGCCTTGCCTTGCCTTGCCTTGCCTTGCCTTGCCTTGCCTTGCCTTGCCTTGCCTTGCCTTGCCTTGCCTTGCCTTGCCTTGCCTTGCCTTGCCTTGCCTTGCCTTGCCTTGCCTTGTCTTGTTTTGTTTTGTTTTATTTTATTTTTGGGCACGAGCCTGCGATGGCGGTATAGTCAGTACACAAGCCTTAGGGCTCTCGATACTTTTCACGTTTTCGCTAAATTCCAGAAGAATGTTTCTTAAATTTGTGCTCAGCTGGTTCATTAATCTGGTATATCATGAGTCAATCAAGCCAACGAGGTAAGGGAAGACCTCCCAAAAGAAGAAAACCGAGGCAGACAAAGCCTAGTTGAAATTGACACGCCTAGCAAGTAGCCCAACGTAAGCGGCTTGTACCTACACTGAGGAGGATTCCGACGAGGAAAGCACAGCTGAGGATCACTGATAGTTTAGACGCTGCCATTGTCAAGATATTTACAGAGCTTAACAAAATCCGGAATGAATTTAAACGAGCAATTGAAAGACATTCCAAAGAAATTGAAAGTCTCAAGGCGGAGAATGGTAAGCTAAAAGAGAAGTGTGAGTTGCTACAAGGAAGATGGCCGATTTTGAGAACAAGCTAACGACAACCATGCTGAAGAGATATACAAATTGGAACGGTTTTCAAGGAGGAGTAATTTGCGACTAGTAAGATACAAGACTGAAAATGATGAAAATTGTCTCGAGATTGCCAAGGAGGTCTTTCGTTAAGCTGGAGTAGCAGACTGTCGTATAGAGCGAACCCACAGGGACGGAAGGGTATGGACTGGAAGGGATTGGCACATTTTAGTAAAGGTGTCATACTACCAAGACAACGTTGCAGTTCTCAAGAATCAGAGACATGCTCTACCAAATGAACACTTCTTTGTTATCGAAGTCCTCACCAGAGTCGACTTAGCGGAGAAACGAAAGCGGGCAAAACGAGTATCGGAGCTTAACCAAGATGGCGTTAGATTGCGTTTCTCTGTGGGGAGGGGGGGGGGGGCGAGATTTCGGTCCTCAAACGGAAGAGTCTCACCTGATTTCACCTGATGTTATCCCGCTTGAAATTTGTTCCAGCAAAGTTGATTATATGTTTTGATGTTGCCGTCAGTACGGCTTGCAGTAACGTATATCCTTTAACTTTGCATTCCTGTTTCCTTATGAGCTTTTTATCTTCAACTTGACTTTGGATTTCCACTTTCAATTAATCTACAGTTGGAATGATACTGGAATTCTTATCTTTCATCATGTTTTTGTCAGCCCAGATGTTCTCGTCCTTTTCTCAGCACATTTTTTGTGTCTGATCTTTCTGATGGTTAAGGATCTGCTTTTGCAGGAGGTTTCAACCATCCCTGTTTCCATTTGGATTGATTGTTTTTATTTTTTCTTAATTCACCTATGACTATGGTTCTTAGTACGACATATTACTCATGTAAGTACTGTGACAACTTTGTGAAGTTAAAGCCTCTTGGCTACATTGTGTGTGGTGTTCCTTTAAAATCTATTATGCAATTTACTCCATCATTTACTCGATGTCGACATTAAAATTTCTATCATTTAATGCTAGAGGGCTTAATAGGCAACCAAAAAAGCGCAGACGGCTATTTGCTTATCTACACAGATGTAAATCAGATGTTGTTTTAATTCAAGAATCACACAGCTTCGTAAATGACGAAAAATATTGGTTAAGTGAATGGGGAGGTGAAATCCTTTTCCCACATACGTCGACTAGTAGTAAAGGTTTCTGCTTTTTATTCAGTCCGCTTTTACATGCAGATATTTTAAAGCAGTCAATTTGTACGTACGGAAGGTATCTCATAGTTGATGTTAAATGCTGGTATTGTGTTTTGTCAATTGTAGGTATTTATGGTCCTAATAACGATGACCCAGCTTTCTTTAGAGAGCAATTCACTGATTTTTATAATTTTCAGGGTGATACTATTATTATGGCAGGTGATTTTAATTTAGTCTTTAACCTTGATCTAGATAAGGTATGGGGGGGGGGGGGTTACGAAAAACAAACTTTAAAGATGGAGAAGAGTGCCTTTCTCTAATGTCAGTCTACAATCTTGTTGACATCTGGCGGGGAAAAAACCCTCTCTCAAAACACTATTCTTGGAGCTCTAATATTACCCCAGAGATTCACTACAGACTGGATTTCTTCCTAGTCTCTCGCAGTATCCAGCACTCGTTTTCAGACCATTCTTTTATCTCATTATCTGTTTTATGTTCTCCTATAAAGAGAGGTCCAGGCTACTGGAAGTTCAATAACTCCTTATTATAGGATGATACTTTTGTTAAAGTTATAGAGGAAGTTATCTGGGCAGATGCGACAAACCCTATCGCAACCAATCCCATTACTCGTTGGGAGACTTTAAAGTATGAATTTCGAAAAGCATCTATAAATTACTCGAAAGAAAAAGCCCGAGAAAGACGATGCAAAGAAAACGCACCCTTGCTCCAGATTGCAAGTTAAGAACATCAACTTTATTCGATTGAATCTGCAGAGATTCGATCCCAATTAAAGGCTGCTCAGACAGTTTACTCTCTTATTATGATTACAAGCTTCAAGGCACTATCGTAAGGTCAAGGGTAAGGTGGGTGGAAGAAGGTGAAAAAAAACTAAGTCCTTTTTAAATTTAGAAAAAAGAGCAAAAGAAATGAACCATATCCGTAAGCTCTTATGTTTAGAGGGCCGTAATTTGAGTGATGGGAAAGACATTTTGGGTGAAATTCGTCGCTGGTATAGTTCCTTGTATGCTTCTAACAATACTCATGTGGGATCTTTTTTCAGTGGTTTGGATCACATAGGATCATGTCATAATAACTCTAGTCTGTGTGATGGTGAACTTAGTTTACATGAATGCTCTTTATATGTTACATAACGATAAAGCCCCCGGGACGGGTGGTTTAACTACTAATTTCTATAAACATTTCTGGTACCTGATTGCACCTATCGTGACGGATTCGATTAATTTGGGCTATAGGAACGGTTCCCTCTCCCCAGCGCAGACCCGAGGTATAATCACTTTGATTTTGAAGCAAGGGTAAAACCCCTCAGAGATTGAAAATTACCCTCCCATTACTTTACTAAATACTGATTGTAAACTAGATCCAAAGACAATTCGGTTATTCAGTTTTTAATTGGTCCACAACAAACTGGTTTCCTAAAAGGTAGATATATTGGAGAAACATTAGATATATTTTAGATCTAATCAATTATACAAAGTTTTGTTTTTCTTAGCGACTTTGAAGAAGCCTTTGATCAATTAGAATGGCATTTTGTTCAGACTACACACTCTTTTTTCAATTTTGGCTGTAGTTTTAAAAGGTAGATTGACACCTTTTACAATAATACTCAGACGTGTGTATGCAACAATGGCTATTCAACTGGATAGTAAGACAAACAGAGGTGTAAGGCAGGGATGTCCCTTGAGCCCGTATCTTTTCATCCTTTGTGTTGAGGTAATAGCGCTCAAAGTTACACAATCTCACTGTATTCGTAGTATTTTGGTTGATGGATCAGAAACCCGTATTCTTCAGTATGCTGATGGCACAACTTTTATTCTTGATGAAAGTAGATATACTTTACGCAATGTACTTTCTCTTTTGAATAATTTTGAATCTTCTTCTAGGCTAAAGATTAATTTATCGAAATCTTATCTTTTCCCCTTAGGTCCATTTGTTAAAAATAGACCTTTTCCTACTTAAGATATTTTGACGTAAAGGTGACATCTGGATCCGTTAATATGCTTGGTATTGTATTTACACATACCGGGAATGACCTTTTTCACTTAAATTATCAGGCCCAAGCTTTCTTGCCTGAAAAACGGCCTCCGTATTTGGGTTAGCCGTGATTTGACCCCTATAGGTCGAAATGTAAATGTCAAATCTTTTGGTCTCTCCCAGTTGGTTTTTCTGTTTCTTGTTTTACCCAGTCCACCAGAAGCTTACAAAAAAGGAGGTGGAATCAACTATCTTCGATTTTATTTGGGGTGGTAACCCCGATAAAGTGAAAGATCTGTTATTGTCAACCCCACTAGTTTGGGTGGCTTAAATGTTTCTAATATATCTACAATCTTGGACAAAACTGTTGGGACACTTTGCCATAATATTCTTGAATTTTAGTTTAAAAGCTTACATGAATTCCCCTCCTCCGCTCCCCTTTTCAATGTTGCGCTGAAAGAGTGACTGTATGCCGTGAATAGGCTAACTGTGGTCAACATTGCGAAGGGGAGCGGGGGTGTCCCAAGGTGTTTTGTCCACGATTGTAGCTTTGTTAATAGCGTCAAATGTATCTGGATCAAGCGCTATCTTAGTGAATCCCTTGGACCTTGGCAATCGTTTTTTAATTTAAATTTGAAGACAGTTGCATGTAGCTTCTTCTCTAACTGTAACTGCAAACCAGAGGAGGTAAAGAAGATTGATAACGTTTTAATTAAACAGGTAGCTCAAGCTTGGTGTAATATTTTGCATTCGCACCCTGAAGATAATTATAGTTCACAAATTCTTTGAAATAATTCAAATATTCGAATAAATGGGGACGTAGTATTTCGCAGAGATCTCTTCACTAAAAATGTTCTGTATGTTAAAAACCTTTTCGATCGAGACGGTAAATCTTTATCATTTGAGTGTTTTAAGGAGAAGTTTAATGTCGAGAACCTTCATTTTACTTTTTATTGGGGATTGATCCACAGTGTTCCAATTAGCTCGAGGAGGGGCCTCAGAGACGATAACCATGACCCAACTAGCAATTAGCGTTTATTAGAAGACTTTTTAAGTGCACCTAAGTCTTCACAATATATATATGGTAAATATATTGTGGAAATTGCTGAAACCCCTACAGCCATTAAGGAATGGGCAGATACCTTTGACGATATAACTGTACAGGATTGGTTAAATTATTATCTTACCCCATGGTGGTCCGCTACAGAAGCCAGAGTAATTTATTTTCAGTTTAGATTTTTACATAGGACATTGCCGACCAATAGACTTCTTTCTGTAATGGGAAAAACTGAATCTTCTTCATGTACGTTCTGTGGAGTGGAAGAAGAGAGAATTGAGCATTTATTTCGGGCTTGTAGTTTTACTTCAGAGTTTATTTAAGAGGTGGAAAGGTTAATCTTTTGTAATCAGTTTGTATTCTCTAGGCTTGACTTCTTCATTTAAATGTTAATCACTCATACAACTATTAAGCTCTCTATATGAAACATTTCATTTTTTATTGCAAACGTCAAAAGAGACGACCAGATGTTAATGAATTTTATTACAAATTTAAATTTGTTCTTAAAGTAGAACAGCATAACAAAAGTGCGAAGAAAAGTAATAGGAGAATGACGGCCTTAAGAGGGGCTTTTGCGTTGTGTCCTAATTTGTTTACGGAATAAATGTTTTTATCACTGAGCCTTGTACCCTAGCATTAAATTTGTATTTGCAACTTAGTTGTTTGTTTTTATATTATGTATGTATTAAAATAAGTTCATCACTATCTGTATGATTGTAACACCACCTTAAAGAATTTTGTATTTAATGTTTATATTGTAATGTACATATTTACATACTGTCCGATTTGTGCCAAATAGCACTGTTACTTTGTTTCAAGAAGGCAGAGATCCAATAAAAGGATTTAAAAAAAATCTTTTATTTCATTTCGTTTCATTCCATTTCATTTCAATTATTTTCAATTATTTTTTCTTCGTTTTCCTTTTTTTTTCGCCTTTCACTTGTCTGCTGTAAAAACCTCTGGATAATAAGATAATAGGGAAAACCGGTGAGACACAGCTCAGTCAGTAACAGGGCTTACCAATTTGGGAATGATTCTTGTCAATAATGTGACAATACTCTTGGAACTGAGATGTTAAATTTATGGGAAATCAACTCTCTCCTTTGCTACTTGTCGGTTACATGTTCAAAAACATATTTCAGAAGTTCATAGGAATTTTGAAAAATGATGGTTTCGTAAGATATATATTCTTTTCCAGCTGTCGTCTTTGCAAATGTAGCTGCAAAGATATTGAACATCTTCAACAAAGACTTGTTAAGAAAGTCATATTTTTTATGAAATACTTTGTACTGCAATTGTTGCTCTCTGTTTTTCCTAAGTGTGCCTAAAATTCTAACATTCTAATACATTTATATTTTAAGGTTGCAAAAGAAATCTTGTATGCTGGCCAAATTAGCATTCCAATGTTGTGGTATTACGTACTGAAGTTTCTTCATTTAAGTCCAAATAGTCTGTTCCGCAATGATTTCTGACATTCGATTTCTACAATTTACATTACATGCATTGTTTTCCTTTGAAATAAAAATAAAATCACAAGCCCTTGAAAGCGCCCTGTTTTCTTGCATAACGTGTTGCAAAACCTGCAAGTGCTCATTTAGTTTAGTCAAATCATAACGATAAGAATGCGAACAAAGTTTGGCACAAGATGCAGTAAATTTTGGGAGAACAAAGAAATACAAAGACTTATTTAAGTAACACAGCAATGACATCACAAATTAGTGTGCAATTAACCGTTTGAAATTGAGAAAATAAACTTCAAAATGGTACATCTCAGGTAAGAAATGATCTGTAAAGATTGGTTTTTGGATTGTTTAAATTCATTTTTCATGTTTTATACTGTAATACATATTTCTGGAATTTCAGCTTTAAGCTAAACTTAAATACCTAAAAAAAAAATTAAAACGAAAATTTCCCACTTCCACAATTTTGTTAAAAGGACAGCTAACCAGAAAACCAGAAGGCTTAGCGATTTCCTGCCACTGAAATGTAAGTCTGTATTTTAAACTGTTCAAATTGACAGTGTTTCTTAACAGTATGGTAGCTAAGGGAGCATATTGCCCCGGACTCCACCTTTGGGGGAGACAAATCGAGGTCAATTAAAAATGTTGGACACCTACCATTTGCCTGGGCCAAGGAGCGCGCCTGCTGGGCAGGGGCATAACTCTTGTGGGGAAGAAGATCCAATTTCGTCGAGAAGCCTCCATCAACACGATATAAAGCTTAGACCGAGGAACCTCAACCTCCGCCACCCTGCAGATCTTCTTGATTTTGCTTACAAGAAGACACTCTTCAAAGAAACTCAAAATTCCAATTTTCCTAATAAAAATCGAAAAATGTTTCAAGGTAATCTCGGTTTTCAAATATTTTAAAAAGAAAGAAAACAATTTTCAATTTTCACCGCACGACAAAACATGAGACCTCAACATACTTCAGCCTTGATTTGCCCATATGAACTTGGGCACACTTGTCTTTAATACAGACTTCAGTTTTACGTTTTCCTCGACGGATAAGACCAGTTTTTCAAATTTTCTGTCATGAATTCCCACAATAGATAAGCTCCAGATCTTGAAATGTTAAATAGTTATAAGGCGACAGCCAAACGTTGTCGGCAAATTTCCCAATATCGTCAGAGGGCCTTAATCTACATGACGATATTCAATGACCTCAACAAACTACAAGTCGCCGGGCGCCCTTTTCCTTATCGTCATAGGAAAGCGAGATTGTTCAATAACCCCCCCCCCCCACCATTTTGTACTCAAATATAAGCTTCAAAATAACAAATTTTTATTAACCAGAATGCAAATATGCATTGAGGTTTCGATGATACGTAAATGTTCCATTTCAAATAACGCCATCATGTACCTTTATTTTCTCACTCAAATGTTATTCTAGCATGTTCAAAAAATAATTTTGTTATCCTAGATCACCGTTGACCTAACCTTACAAGCATAGGGACCATCTTCTCACCACAATGAGCATCCATAGACCACAGGTGAAATCTATTTAAGTTTTCCATATTTAGACGTGTTGACACCTAACAAGGTTTCCATTCACATCTTGACCTCCAGTGACCCCAGATGACCTTTGACCTCTGCCAAAAACAATAGTAACCATCTTCTGACCATAACGCGCCCACTACCAAATATGAAATCTATCCAAAATTCCTACCTTGGGATTTTTTGTTAACAAGATATTCAGACTTTAAACCACGGTGACCCCAGTTGACCTTTGACCTCCACTTAAAACGTCAGGGACTATCTTCTGACCATAATGCATCCACATACCAAATATAACATCTATCCAATTTTCCCATCTCGAGATACGGCATTAACAAGGTTTTTAGACTTTGGCCTCTGCTGACCCAAGATAACCTTTGATCTTCACCAAAAACAATAGGGTTCTTTCCCACAATAAGGCACATCTATGTAGAAAGTTTGAAAACTGTCAAACATTCTTATCTTGAGATATTGTGTTAACGAGCAAAGTGTCACAAACACACACATACACACACACACACACACACATACACCAACGTGACTGCATTGGTTCCTTTGTAACACACGGAACCAAAAACAGAGGATTGCACAGAGAGTGCAGGTTTCCACTCAAGCAAGACAAGATGATAAAGATCTCGATTTAAATTAACAAAGCTGACATATTGCTCCAGCTTCAAAAAATCGCCCGATTCATTAAGAAAGGGAGATGAGGTTGGTAGTTGAGGCTCTAATCTCCTTTTTTATATGAAATATTTAAATATATTGGCTATGTAATTAAGTGCTTGAACGTCTGAGCTATAACCATGGCAACCTAAATAAAACATTCAATTGAGCTTTTTCTTGCTTACAAAAAGTGCAAAGGTAATTCCAGTGCGAGGCAATAGTACATTTGTAAACAAGAAATAATTAATAACTTCGAATTGAAACCATTTTAGCGAAACAAGATATTAACATCTACATTTTAAATTATTATAAAATTTCCATGCACCATTTGTGATAGACGCGTTAAACAAATGATTCCACTTTAAATTTAGAGTGATATTAGAACTAACGAAGGGCTTCACAGTAATGCCAAAAAATTCTCGATAACCCTTGTCATGTTTCAATAATAAACAGTTTATTGGAGGCCTGATGGGCATTGGAGACTTTTGACAAATCTGAAAGGGGATTTGGCAAAAAAAATAATCTTTCGCAATACACAAAAAGTTTTAATTTTTTACTCCAAAGTTATTACATATGGTCTCATAGTTTCAAAATCTTCCCTCATTATCAAAGAATTCATTTTCGAAATACTATTTTTTTCGTCTATTATTATTCTTCTCAATAAGCAAGAAAAGCATGTAATAGAAATACAAAAACATTAAAGATCGGTCATTTCAAAACAAACAAAAAAGTGAAGCTATGGCCGCCATCGAATTAAAAAAAAAATTGACATTTAAGCCTGACTCAGTCGGTGTGATACAAAACAGAAAGCAAGTTCTTAGCATGATTCATAAAATGAAAGAAATTTAAGGTATCATTTTGTAATTTGAATTTGTAAATATTAAGATCGGCAAAGTATTTACTGTTTGGTTCTCACTTTGGAGATACGTTATATTAAAACATAAGTTACAGGATTAACAAAAATATCGTTGGTGCAATTTCAAACAAAATTCCTAAACTGTTCCCATATCACGAAAAAAAAACATTATACGACTGATCGTTTCTTTTTCTTTTGAACAGAAAGTACACAAATCATGATCCAAAATATCAATTTTTCAGTAGCGGTTGGTGGCCAAAATCGTTGTGTTTAACCTGTACTGAAACCAAGAAAAACTTGCTTTCCAAATTTTACCTAAAACTTAATCACAAATTTGTACATTAAATTCCACTTTAGATTATTGCAACCGAGCTCATCGTACCATTTTTCTAGAGACTATGCAAATTTCAGAAGTATAGGCAATTATTTTATAAAAGTCAGAACCCTGACTGATTCAGGTAGGATAGTATAAAATTTGGGGGTAATTGGTCTTTGTAGTTTACAACATACATGGCCTTTTAAGAAGCCTTTTACGGCTCGAAAAGGACCTTCATACTGCAAAAACTTTGGATCAATATGATAACGAGCAATAAAACTGTTGAGGGAATGAAATTTGCCATTCTCAATTATTTACACACACTTTGTAACCAAGTTTTAAAATACAATGGTTTACAATCCACTTGAATTTAATCGATATGCCACAGACACTGGTAGGTATTTGGATTTTTTTCTAAGATCCAAATCCATGCAATTTTTTTAGTTCAATGACGGCCTTCAAATAATCTTAATGAAAGGGGTTACAGATCAGTTTTAGTCCTGTTCTAAATAAATTGAGCCGCCATCCCAAAGAAAATTGACTTTACTCTCGAGGAAGTAACAGAAAAGGGCATAATTAGATGAGATAGGAGACACCTTATAGTAACTTTTTGGTCAAGTGAGTTTCATCGAAATCATAAAGTAACTTAAATCTAACATTCGTAAACCACCTTTGGCATAGGGGAGGCAGAGTTGTTTTCGACTTACTCGGTCTTCACCAAATGAATGAATGGAACATTTTCTCAATAGTATTTAAACGATAACTCGGTGGATCAGTCGTGGAAAGCAAGAAATAGTTGATTTTAGATATAGGAAGGGACTTGATTATTGTTATTTCATCAGTGACAGTAAGTCTTATCCGAGACCAGCATCCAATAACATCATGGATACCGTTAATAATATTTGAATAATTAAGTTGACTCATCTCATTAATATCAAGGGGAAAGCGGATCCCCAAAAACGTAAAGCACCCCCAGGTCTCAAACAAGTTTTTTGACATCAGCGTAAACTCTTTTTGCGTGTCGTTTAGCACCAATAAAAAACCTAGATATTTCGCCGTAATTCATTTTAAGACCAGATAAAATATGAGACGCCTGTAATGAATTCATTTTCCCCTCGAGGAAGTACGACGGCCATCTGTAACATATGTCTTATCGTCAGCATATCACAATTTTCTAATGCAATACCTCTAATTGATTCGTTACAATGAACTTGAATAGCAATAAGTTCAACACAAAAATAAAAATGTAGGGAGAGAGGGGGCACTTTTACGGCATCTTTTACTAATATCAAAAATTGAGAAGGATAACCATTGACTATAACACAAGAGACATCATAAAGTTGTTGACACCATTCAATGAAATTTTTTAAGCCCTCCCCCAAATTCAGAACCAATGCCCAATGAAATCGTGTGAAATTGTGTCAAACGCTCTTTCAAAATTAGCTAAAATGATGACCTGGAATATTCTCAAGATCAGTATACAGCATAAGATCGTAAGGTAAACGCATATTTTCACCAATATATCTAACAGACATGATACCTTTTTCGATTTCTATGAATCAGGTTGGGAGTGGGAAGTACCTCTTTAATTCTCTTTGATACGCAATTTGTGATTATTTTGTAAAGTACACTTAAAAGATGCATGATACACTTGGCCAGAAGTACTCCACAAACTCATTGGAAAATCCGTCTAAGCCTGGTGACTAGTAATATTTGAGTTTCAAAGCAGCATCTAGAACTTCAGCTTTGGTAAAAAAAAGGTATTAAATTTGTCAGCTTGACTGTTAGTTACTTAGAAAGGTTGCCTCATATCGTGTAGACTTCTTTCCCATGTCGTACGATCGAGAACCTGATCTAGTAACACCCCTTTTTAAAGTTTGTTTTCAAATTTCCTCAAGCAAAATTTTTACTTGTTATGCAAATTGATTCTTCTCTGTGATATTCTTCCATTGCCTCAATTTCAATGAAAAGTTTTTGCCTTTCATGAATCAGTTTTTTTCTTTTTTCCATTAAGAGTAAGATATTGATCCCTACGAATATTCATAAGTTAAACTTTTGAAAGAACCGACTAGGAAATTCTAAATTAAAATCAATGCTGCACTAAACTTTTCACTAAATTAATATTGATATATGTCCACTTTTTGTATGGATTTTATTCAGTTATTCCTATTTTGTATTCGAATTGCCTCTCACATACAGAAATCCTTTTTAGATTGCGCAACTACACATGATTTTGGTGCAATAACTTGCACGTTGATTCGTATACTGATTTATGTTACCTTTTTTGTCTACTCCGTGGTGACTGTGTGTAGTACCGTGCATATTTCGATGTTTAGAGATCCGAAGAAGAAATTTCTTTGAAATAAAAGATGACATGAAGGTTATCAAGTAATCCTAAAACATATCTGTCTTGTTTCATTTCATGTCATGGTGAGGCGGTGAAGAGCCAAGGAGATGCGAGCAGCATTGAATTCTTCCAACTAATAGTGTAGTCATTGTCCCGTAACATTGAAGTACTAAATTTCCAATACGAACGACCTTGGTAATGATTTTCACACACGAATTTAAAGTGAAACTTTGTGTTCGACAAGAGGGAAATACATTAAATTATTCTGACCAAACCTTTCATAGAAAGTTTAAACAGTCCATACGAACAATAAGAATGAATAAACAATCCTCACCGTCAAAATTCTGCCAAGGTTTGCTAAATTTCCATTAAGAAACGACAAAGTTACAAAAATCGACAACGACAGGAAGCCATCTCATGAGAGGTTGAATCCACAGAACACACAGTCGAACAGTCTAAGTATCTAGTCATGAACCTAATTCATGATGCTCCGGTGACAGTGGTCGTTGCCAATATTTTCTCTCCTGGTATACTTGGCTTTGACTTTTCAAGTGACTATAACTGTTCGTTACAGAAAGGTGAAAATGCCATGTTGTATGTAGGGAGAATGCGCCAACCGTACCTCTGAGGGATGATTATGATTGTGCTTTTAAGATGGCTCTGGTTGAGACCCTGGTTACACCAGCAGGGATGGAAGTTTTTGTAATGGCGAGCATAGAGTCAGGTTACGGAAGAACTATTGTGCATTTGACAAAATGCGCCTTCTAGAAACCGATCCGAGTTTACAGCGGAAGGTCGTCAAAAAATTGTTGCCAGGGCTCTTTTTGACCCTTCTGAGGGGAAGGTGCCAGTCCGATTGTTTAATACGTCCTCACTTCCTATAACTCTGTAAAAGGGTAGTCATGTTGGAATTATCTCCTCAGTTAATAACGTCATAGAGACTAGGCTCTCTACGATTGAGGATTTAAGAAACCCCCCCCCCCCCCCCGATTTAGAACAACTGTATGAACGGGATAGCAAAGATACATGTTTTATAGAGCAGGAGGCGTTACGGGAGTTTCTCAAAAGCAATAAGGATGTTTTCTCTTGTAAAGGCGAAGCTCTTGGTAGTACAGGATTGGCTACACACAAAATCGACACGGGAGCAACTCCTACTTGACAAAATCCAGGAGGCTGCCTTTTCATAAGAGTGTAGAGGATCAGTTGGAGGTCAATAAAATGAACGTGAAATGAACGTGTGGTCATTTCTCCCTCTTTTAGTGCGTGGGCTGCCCCTGTGATACTTGTAAGAAAGAAAGCTGGATCAATACGTTTTTGCATTGACTACAGTAAATTTAATGATGTGACAAAGAAAGATGCATTTCCGTTGCCCAGGATAAATGACACACTTAACGCTTTATCAGGAGCTAAATGGTTCTCGACCTTAGACCTAAAAAGTGGGTACTGGCAGGTTGAAATGGATACCGCAGATAAAGATAGGACAGCTTTTTATGGGCAGTGGGTTACACGAATTTAATATCATGCCTTTTGGCCGTTGCAACACTCCGGGGACCTTTCAAAGGTTTATGGGACATGTCCTCCGGGGCCTGCATTGCCAGACATGTCTTATTTAAATTGATGACACCATAATTTATGGTAGAACGTTTGACGAACATATGATTCGATTAGGGAGGTGCAATTCGCCTTAATACTTGTCAATTCACTACTAGCGTACGTCTCCAAAAATTTCAACTTATAATTAACATTTTTCAAGAAATAAAAAGTTCAGCTGTGTAACCATATTATTTCTGTCCTTGTACCACGTATGAGTGTTTGTAAGTCATGAAAAAAAATTTAAACACGGTTCCGATCACTGTTTATCAAGACCAAAAGCGTACATAGCAGCAGCTTTGAACATGGTAGCAGTCAGCTGAAAGTAGCTGCTTCGTGCTGTTCGTCGAACGAATGTCTGTTACGAAGAATCGTGCTCACTGACGGGCGGAATTTACCGAGGGCTTAAACTAACAGACCCCCGCCCCACAACACTGAACGTGCTATAATATTAACATAGGGCGTTAGGCCTTACATAGGGCTTAGGCCTAACTGACCCATGAGCCATAGTAACACAATGATACACAGTGACAGACTCAAGGTATTACAGTGTGAATAATGGGGTGACCGTTGACTGCAAGGGCCTGTTGAGTGCGCATCTGCATTGTAATTTCGTGTGAAAACCTTGAAACGGAAGACTAGCCTTTGGCGCTCATTCGAAAGTACACCGAATATAGAGAGCCACTAACATTAGGCTTGTATCTTCCGTATGCTCTTAATTGTTCGGCTAGGGGCTTGTGCTCTGCACAAACACATGGCTAAGTAGTGATCAATTTTCATCATTTTTCACACGAAAGCATATTACTAGAAGATTTTAAAGAATGAAGAACAGAGTTCACGACTAACTGTGATCGTGACAGTTGTTCCAGAAACAAGTATTTGAGATTTCTGGGAACTTTTAAGAGAGCTGCCGATAGGAACGTTCAAATTTGGACAGTAACTGCTTTTGTCATGATGCATGGGACGCCAATAGAGTCATTAACAGCAGAGGAAGGCAATATTCACAAGTAGAAGATCGTTGTATAGCGTGTTGTTTTCTAGACGATTCCCGATCTTTGCCTCCCTCTCTAACTGGAAATATGGATACAATGCCAATGAGAACAGGAGTATCGAATTTGATTGTCACCTGGGGTGGATCCTAATTTTATTTTTTCCCCAAGCAGGAGGTGCATCCCTGTGGTTGTACTGTAGGAGGTCTAAGGGCAGAAAATCTTGCTAAGGTCCTCACAATGTAAGCTGCAAAGCAAAGACACAAAACAGAACGTGCTGCGGTACTCACTCACGTGGCTAAGAGGAGGGGGAATTGCATTCCCTGGGAAACATGTGACATCAATTTTGTAGTAGTTCACATCTATCATGGTTCCCGAATAAAATACAGACACCCCCGCTTTCCCAAGATGTCTTCGTTGCGGTGCGAAGTGGCTATATCGCTATACCCATGTTGCATTTGCAAAAATCTCCCTGCATGCACGTAAGGAAATTCGTATATTTTGCTTTTCCGTGGGCTCCATGAGGGGGAGTGAAGAGTAGCATTATAAGCAAGGGTGTTACCCTCTTCCATTTGATGAAATTTTATCAGTGCGACATTGCTGCAGTAACCCTGGCAATGCTAAAACGAATAGGTTACATCTATGGCTCAGCTTTAAAATGCAGTACCTGCTGATTTTCATTTTTGAGAATGATTTTTGTACGTTTCAGTGCATAGAAGAAGGAATTTTATCCCACAACCATGTCACCCTTGTTTGATTTTTTTTATTTTATTTACTTAAAATATAAAAAAAGGTTAAATGAACCTCAAACCCCTTGACTGAGTAACCAGTCCAATAAAGCCTCAGTAGAGAGGACCCGGCTGCCTCCACTGTGCGCTTTTGAATAATGTTAAGCTAATTTTAAGACTTACCGGGATTGTATTCATAGAATGACGTTTAGAAAACCTTTTGAGAACGTGTGGAACACGTCTTAAACTAAACGTTCCACAAACGTTTTTCTCTAACGTACTTAAACGTCTTTGGGAAGTCCTCATGAATGCTCATATGTGAACGTACATAAAACGTCCTAAAAGCGTTTAAAAATCGTTTAATCATAACGTTTTACAAACGTTATGTTGTTATGTGGTAAAACCTTTTTGTATAGTCCTCTTTAGTTTGTGGAAGGCAGGAAGTTTTTAAAACTTTCTAAACAATACTTTGTGCGAAGACAAAACGAAAGAACTGAGTACCAAACCAAAACGTTTTCTGGACGATCTCTGTTAACTGAATGTTCTGTAAAAGACTTCTGTTTTGCTAATGGGTTCTTTTGTTTTGTAAATAATGTCTTGCGGGAGCGGGGGTTGGCTCCAAGGAAACTAGTCACTCGCTCCTTTCCTTGTTAATGGGTTCTGGTCACGTCTGCGGTTTCCCTCACGACAGCATTGTGAATTTTTGGTTTTAATAATATTGATCGTGATGATGATTTTGAGTATAAGGTCAAATATATGCATCCGATCAGTTGGATCGCTGACCTCCATATTTCACTGTTAACGCTCATATAACAACAGCTGAGTATCTACCAGGAAGTACTACCCTAAAAACCTCGCGAAACCTCATCTCCGTTGCTCAGTGATCGCTGGTAACTTTGCTGATGAATTCATGATATGTAAAAGTTATGTTGCTTAATTTGGTACCATGCTGTCATAAAATGGTCAGAGCAGTGGCAAAAACGCAGATGATAACAAGGTACATCATGAATAATGACAAAGAACAAGCTCTATGAAGCGATGAAACAGACCAAGAAGGTTGCTTGGTAAGACCGTCTCACTATTCTCTTAAGACATTTCCATCCCAATGGTCGAAATGTATAATATAAGATGTCTTAACATGTACTTTCGTCCGGCGATCAAGTGTCACGACAGTAATAATAGTAAATTTAGTCCCAAATGTCATGCAGCTGTCGGTCTTCTTCATGCAGAATACTTATCGTCAGCGTATACTAAGTGTGTATGTGTACCGTACTATAAGCATAGGCTAGCCTTAGTTTTAACGTTACAACTGCTAGGTGTCGCCGAGTACCATTTTGATTTTGACGTTAACAATAGCTTTGCATATATGTAGGGCCTGTGCATAACGTACGTTACATGCAGAAAGGTTAAGCAGGGACTGAGTTTGGTCTAGTACTTAGGCTAACGTATCAGATTAACTAGGACGGTTTGACGTTTGCACACCTCACCATTACTACTAGGCTTAACTCAGCTTAGGTAGCTAGCCTATTTGTTGCTTCTTGGTTTATGCATAGCCTAGGCCCTAGGCTAGCCTAGAATAAAATTACTTGAACTAGGCTAACATAGAAATCCCTAATTTCAATGAGCGGAACACTTTAGTTCTGCCAGTATCAAATTTTCATTGTATTGACTCCTGGTCTTTGTTGGGAATATGATTATTTGGTTCTATTTTTTAAGGGCCTCTGGATGTATAAGGCATTAGGTTAATGTTTTTGTTTCATTTTACTGTTACTTAGACAAACATCCTAGGCCCATTTAGAGCATCGTTGGTATAGATCTGACTCAGAGTCAAACCCCTTTTTGCACCTCCTTATAAAAGTGGGCATACAATCGGCTACCATTGAGGCCTGGCTTTTGAAATGAAAACCAAACCAAAAGTAATGAAGGGGTAAAATTCTTGGTATGACTTGCTTGTTGCTGGGGGTACTCTTTTTTTACATTTGAAACAATGCTAACAGTGTGACTTCACTGTAAGGTAAGGTAGGGGATGGCAGACCCAAAAGTATGGTCATTCTCTGGCACAGGAATTTAAGGTGACGTTATTGTATTGATTGGACAAACTGCATTTAATTGAATGTTAGGCCAGTACCAGCTTAATTTTAAATATTCTCCTAGTTCTGCCTTTGTTGATGGTTTTAAGACATCATTCATCTTTGGAATGCACATGATAATTGCTAGTATTTGTTAGGTCCAATTTAGGAAGAACATTTGTTATAAGTTAGGATAGCTACTGTATCAAATGAAATTGTTTAGTTTTCCCAGCATTAGATTTGTTGAATCTAGAAGTGGCAAGTATATACCCACCAACAGCATAAGTCTGACACATATTATGCAATTAAGCAATTTTCATGTTTTCAGAATTATTGCATTCACAGTTAGTCAAACTGAACCGATTGTTGGATCCAAGCAAATAGGCATGCCCTTTAGTTTCACTAAGTCGTGTAGAGTGCATTGTCGTGGATCTCACATAGTAATTGTTATTGTGAAACTGATCCAAGGAATCCGTGTTTTTTCGATTGTTTTTGTTTTCAATGAAACTGTAGTAAACTTCGTGTAATTTGATATTTGATAAAGTCAGTCTGAACATTTAACGCGAGATTGGTATGTAGAGCTACTTATTGGAGTGGATTGTGCATTGAGCACACATTTATTCTTGAAATCTCTGCAGCTGGTTTACTACACTTCGCAGCAAGTGGAGGATGATTTGTTTTTTTTTTTTGTTTTTTGTTTTTTTTTTGACTAGTTTGCTTTCTCTACATTCTCTTACATTTTGTACCTACTTGCCATTACTCTGGCTCCAGGTCCCCGTTCTATTTGTAGCAAACGCAAACATAAACCTCGGTACTGGCATGCTGCACAGGCAACTGAAAAGCAGCAGCACATACTGCAACTGCTAGAAGAAAAACACATATCTGACCATATCTGCTTTTGTTATGCCTGCCAAAAAAGAACCGTATGGGGTAACAACGCTTCAAGAAGAGGTAGTCAGTAAGCGAAAGGAAAGCAAAGTTTAGGAAATGCCAAAATGTTCTTATACACATTTGAGGGTCCATAATAACACATCAAATACTAAAAAAACCAAAACAGTGCTATCAACCTGTGTAGTAGTCCGTCAGGTATAGATCTTTGTCACATCTATTTTAATGAAGACCCAAGAAATTCTAGCAGTTTCACTTTGTGCTCTTCGGCGTCATTACGCACCCTACGAAATTTTACTGAGACTGCTGCAATAAAACATTTTGTGGCAGAGAGAATGCAGACCGAATATAAGTCAGAGGTGAATGCCCTTTGCAATACTTGTTACTAAACTGTTTTAAGGTATAGTAGGGGTCCACAGTGCAGAGATAGGTTAAAGTCCTCAAAAGACCACCTTTAAGCCTTACTTGAGCCTTGCTCATCTTGGGCATCAGGGGACAGGGGTGCCTATTCTCTTTCCCATACTGTGATATATGTAGGAGGCCATCGGTTGAGCCCCTTTTAATGGAAATGGTTCAAGAGATGTACTCTTCATTTTTCGATGATTTTCCGGGCCCTTGTTCCACAGCCACAAGGTAGTCTTCCCAGGAGAAATATCCCTTGCAACTACTAGCATATTTAAAAAAAGTTATTGGTGATTGTGTAATAGTATGTTCTCATGCAATGAATGAAAGGAGATTAGGTACCATGAAGAGACGATGTGGAAGTGATGTTGTGTTATCTCTCCATAAAGTTCTGTTTTCCTTTATCAGGGAAAGGAAAACTTTAAAACACAAAATAGAAAGCTTACAAAAGGGCAGCTCCAAACCTTTCAAAATATTTGAGAACTTGTTTGCAGATGTTTTGACAGACAGCTTATAGACTGCTTCTGTAGAAGAAGCTAAATATTTCATTGGTAACAAACTCCATTCAACATTTGACAGTAATTTTTCTATTGAAAATGAAGAATTCAAGATTCCTACTCTTTTAGGGAACTTTGTGCTGTTTGGTATCCTTTCCAATGTAAACAAACGAGAGATAGGAAACTCTAAGATAGATTGGAATGCACACTTTTCGCAGCAGCTTCAACCCTCAGAAGCTGTCCGTCACCAAAAAACTCTAAAGCGTTTATTTATTTGTAATTCCTTTCTTAACACTTGCAATGATAAGTGTTTCACACCTCTTCATTTTATCCTCTTTGATGTAATTGATCGGTTCACAAGTTCATCTTCATTGTGTTTTCGGATTCTGTCTGCTTGTGACCAAAGGATTTTCTTTGCTCCTGTTGATAACATAGACCGCAGAAGTACTTACGCAGCAGTCTCTGCTTCTAAATGTGACAGAAGATTCCATGGTTCTTCAGTTCAAGCAGTAGGACCGTTGCCACACCCTGTAGAGAGCCCAGTTCAAGAACCCATTCAACCTATTTTGAGCAGACTGGCATCAGTAGATGAAGATGCAATGGAGCTGTATCATAGAGGGTCATCTTCTCTTCCTCCCCATACCCCACTTGCTCCAAAACGGTCATTATTGAGACATACTTTAACACCTGATTTATTTTGCAAGCTGAATTAAGTGCTTAAGGTGAAGTAACACACTCAAGGTTCATGTATATGTTGACTAAATTTATATGTGATTCAGAAAAAAATGCCATTTTCTCCTCCAGACTTCAAAACAGCTGTTTCCTGTTTTTACACATATAATTCTGTACCATCTACAGATCATTACGCATGCATTCCTTCAGAACCATCAGACAATACTAAGAATAAACGGAATGTTCTGGATATTTTGCATGAAAAGCATGCCATTGGCAAAGAGATTCAATATCTAATTGTAGCCAGACATGCAAAGACTTACGATTAATTTTCTATCCGCTAAGCGTTTATATGGTGATGACCTCGATTGGTTATTGCAATATCTTGTGTAGTGGCATATCCTTAAAAATTCTCAAGGGCAATTTATTAACATCTACCGTGATGCAGGTTTAAAACAACTGTTGGGATTGTTCCATAAAGGTTTCACCAATACTGCAGTGAAAAGTGCTTCAGGATTCAGAAAAACCCATGAGTTCCTGTTTGCAATCTTGAGAATCTATGTATTCACACCAACTGCATTATTTTCATGTCAATAGAAAAGGCTCTGACCAATATCAAAACTTGTATTCTGCCATCGCTCCAAAGCATACATCATTCAAATCAGAAATATTTAGGCACCTGCCTAGTGACCTTGAAACGGACAGTACATGTTTTGAGGAGTTAACCTCTTTCTTAAACGTTATGAGCCAGGCAGATGGGATATCCCACTTTTGGCTAAAATCTTGGACAAAACTAGTTGGAACACCCCCGCTCCCCCTTGCAATGTTGGAGATAATAAAGCCAATTCGGGAGGCACCATTTTCTTTGGGACCCAACATTGTACTGGGGGACGGGGGTTTCGAAAATCGCTATTTTCTGTAGGACACAACTTTTCAAAAGGGATAGAGGTCGTGGAAATAGTACTCGGCATCATAAACAACACAATGACCTGAGGTGTTCCAACAGTTTTGTCCAAGATTGTCTGAAAATTCAAGGCACATTTTTCGAAGATTGTCCGAGAATCCACTTCAGCAGAAAAATAGTGTGGGCTCATTTTTCGAGTCATAACGATCATCTATCTCTTAGGGCGAATTACACTGGCCGATTCGACAACAAGAACAACATTAGACAGTATAGTATTCTATCAACTTGTGACGTAACACTTCAAAGGCGGTGATATACTTTTCTTACATTGGCCACCAAGGAAAGGCATCGTTTGACATGTCAGAAAAAAATTAATAGAAATTGTACAAATAGTTTGGCCCAGGCATATACTGCATTATAATAGTTGGTATTTGACAAGGATACTCTCCTTTTTGACTTTTTTGAGCATATTACACTCTTGATCTGAGCATAAGGTCATCACAAAATTCATTTAAAGGCCCAGTTCTCTCACCCCAAACAGTACCAATTCTCCTAACCTTCTTACCGAAGCCCCTCCCACAATTTTCTGAAATTCATCCTCATCCAGATACAATCTCAGTTTATTGCTTCAAGGTGAGTATAGAAAATCTCAATTTATATAATCAAAACACTCTCAGTATGGTTCATGCTGTGTAATATAAGCTTTGGTACTCTGCATTGTTTAAATTAGCTGTCAATCAAAGAGCTGACCCAGATGAGAATTTCGGTACCCCCGTACCAAAATTGTAGTTTGGGGTGAGAGGTTTGGTCCTTTAAGTGTGGACTTCATTCAATTACAATAAGTTATAATATGGATATTATAAATTTTGGTCGAGAAACAGATAAAAATGAATTCATTGTTTCGAATAATTAAGATTTAGAAGAATTTCATGATTTGCGGTGCACATAAAATAAAAATAAAAAATAAAGAAATATATATTGAACGAAAGCAACAGAAGAAGCATCCTAATTCAACGATAAACAGTAGCCATTGCGAAAGAATTTCCCAAATTTATGCGACGCTTTCATTTAAATGTTAAGTTTGAGAAAAAGAAAAAGTCAATTAACTGCTAGGAAAATGAACTTAAAGTATTTTCGATCCCCACAATTTTATACCCATTACTTAGCAAAGGCTCTAAAACCGAACTGGGTGAGCTATCAACGATAAACGGCAGTTGTTAGTAAAAAAGTTCACCCCACTGAGTTCTTTGAAAAAGTACTGTTTATCGTGGCGCTATTTCGATCTGCCAAACTCAGTATATGTTAAACGTCCAGAGAGTCTACCTTCCATAAAGGCCTTCACTGTCGTGATTTGTGAAATTATGCAAGAGCGCCCTCACCTAAGCAAATATTATGCAATGACCTAGTGACCTCATCATGTAGAAAATGATGTTTTAGCCAACTTACAGAGCCCCAATGCTCTTTGGAGTGTGCCAAAATAACAAATGTCCTACCGTTAGTCCCAATTTTTTAGCTGGCAAAACTCAGACAATCTTGGACAAAACTAGTTGGAACATCCCCGCTCCCCCGTGCAATGTTGGAGATAATAAAGCCAATTCGGGTCGCACCATTTTCTTTGGGACCCAACATTGTACTGGGGGACGGGGGTTTCGATAATCGCTATTTTCTGTAGGACACAACTTTTCAAAAGGGATAGAGGTCGTGGAAATAGTACTCGGCATCATAAACAACACAATGACGTGAGGTGTTCCAACAGTTTTGTCCAAGATTGTCTGAAAATTCAAGGCACATTTTTCGAAGATTGTCCGAGAATCTACTTCAGCAGAAAAATAGTGTGGGCCCATTTTTCGAGTCATAACGATCATCTATCTCTTAGGGTGAATTACACTGGCCGATTCGACAACAAGAACAACATTAGACAGTATAGTATTCTATCAACTTGTGACGTAACACTTCAAAGGCGGTGATATACTTTTCTTACATTGGTCGCCAAGGAAAGGCATCGTTTGACATGTCAGAAAAAATTTATTAGAAATTGTACAAATAGTTTGGCCCAGGCATATACTGCATTATAATAGTTGGTATTTGACAAGGATACTCTCCTTTTTTGACTTTTTTGAGCATATTACACTCTTGATCTGAGCATAAGGTCATCACAAAATTCTTTTCAAAGGCCCAGTTCTCTCACCCCAAACAGTACCAATTCTCCTAACCTTCTCACCGAAGCCCCTCCCACAATTTTCTGAAATTCATCCTCATCCAGATACAATCTCAATTTATTGCTTCAAGGTGAGTATAGAAAATCTCAATTTATATAATCAAAACACTCTCAGTATGGTTCATGTTGTGTAATATAAGCTTTGGTACTCTGCATTGTTTGAATTAGCTGTCAATCAAAGAGCTGACCAGATGAGAATTTCGGTACCCCCGTACCAAAATTGTAGTTTGGGGTGAGAGGTTTGGTCCTTTAAGTGTGGACTTCATTTAATCACAATAAGTTATAATATGGATATTATAAATTTTGGTCGAGAAACAGATAAAAATGAATTCATTGTTTGGAAGAATTAAGATTTAGAAGAATTTCATGATTTGCGGTGCACATAAAATAAAAATAAAAAATAAAGAAATATATATTGAACGAAAGCAACAGAAGAAGCATCCTAATTCAACGATAAACAGTAGCCATTGCGAAAGAATTTCCCAAATTTATGCGACGCTTTCATTTAAATGTTAAGTTTGAGAAAAAGAAAAAGTCAATTAACTGCTAGGAAAATGAACTTAAAGTATTTTCGATCCCCACAATTTTATACCCATTACTTAGCAAAGGCTCTAAAACCGAACTGGGTGAGCTATCAACGATAAACGGCAGTTGTTAGTAAAAAATTTCACCCCACTGAGTTCTTTGAAAAAGTACTGTTTATCGTGGCGCTATTTCGATCTGCCAAACTCAGTATATGTTAAACGTCCAGAGAGTCTACCTTCCATAAAGGCCTTCACTGTCGTGATTTGTGAAATTATGCAAGAGCGCCCTCACCTAAGCAAATATTATGCAATGACCTAGTGACCTCATCATGTAGAAAATGATGTTTTAGCCAACTTACAGGGCCCCAATGCTCTTTGGAGTGTGCCAAAATAACAAATGTCCTACCGTTAGTCCCAATTTTTTAGCTGGCAAAACTCAGACAATCTTGGACAAAACTAGTTGGAACACCCCCGCTCCCCCGTGCAATGTTGGAGATAATAAAGCCAATTCGGGTCGCACCATTTTCTTTGGGACCCAACATTGTACTGGGGGACGGGGGTTTCGATAATCGCTATTTTCTGTAGGACACAACTTTTCAAAAGGGATAGAGGTCGTGGAAATAGTACTCGGCATCATAAACAACACAATGACGTGAGGTGTTCCAACAGTTTTGTCCAAGATTGTCTGAAAATTCAAGGCACATTTTTCGAAGATTGTCCGAGAATCTACTTCAGCAGATAAATAGTGTGGGCCCATTTTTCGAGTCATAACGATCATCTATCTCTTAGGGTGAATTACACTGGCCGATTCGACAACAAGAACAACATTAGACAGTATAGTATTCTATCAACTTGTGACGTAACACTTCAACGGCGGTGATATACTTTTCTTACATTGGTCGCCAAGGAAAGGCATCGTTTGACATGTCAGAAAAAATTTATTAGAAATTGTACAAATAGTTTGGCCCAGGCATATACTGCATTATAATAGTTGGTATTTGACAAGGATACTCTCCTTTTTTGACTTTTTTGAGCATATTACACTCTTGATCTGAGCATAAGGTCATCACAAAATTCTTTTCAAAGGCCCAGTTCTCTCACCCCAAACAGTACCAATTCTCCTAACCTTCTTACCGAAGCCCCTCCCACAATTTTCTGAAATTCATCCTCATCCAGATACAATCTCAATTTATTGCTTCAAGGTGAGTATAGAAAATCTCAATTTATATAATCAAAACACTCTCAGTATGGTTCATGTTGTGTAATATAAGCTTTGGTACTCTGCATTGTTTGAATTAGCTGTCAATCAAAGAGCTGACCAGATGAGAATTTCGGTACCCCCGTACCAAAATTGTAGTTTGGGGTGAGAGGTTTGGTCCTTTAAGTGTGGACTTCATTTAATCACAATAAGTTATAATATGGATATTATAAATTTTGGTCGAGAAACAGATAAAAATGAATTCATTGTTTCGAAGAATTAAGATTTAGAAGAATTTCATGATTTTCCCTGCACATAAAATAAAAAATAAAGAAATATATATTGAACGAAAGCAACAGAAGAAGCATCCTAATTCAACGATAAACAGTAGCCAGTGCGAAAGAATTTCCCAAATTTATGCGACGCTTTCATTTAAATGTTAAGTTTGAGAAAAAGAAAAAGTCAATTAACTGCTAGGAAAATGAACTTAAAGTATTTTCGATCCCCACAATTTTATACCCATTACTTAGCAAAGGCTGAAAAACCGAACTGGGTGAGCTATCAACGATAAACGGCAGTTGTTAGTAAAAAAGTTCACCCCACTGAGTTCTTTGCAAAAGTACTGTTTATCGTGGCGCTATTTCGATCTGCCAAACTCAGTATATGTTAAATGTCCAGAGAGTCTACCTTCCATAAAGGCCTTCACTGTCGTGATTTGTGAAATTATGCAAGAGCGCCCTCACCTAAGCAAATATTATGCAATGACCTAGTGACCTCATCATGTAGAAAATGATGTTTTAGCCAACTTACAGAGCCCCAATGCTCTTTGGAGTGTGCCAAAATAACAAATGTCCTACCGTTAGTCCCAATTTTTTAGCTGGCAAAACTCAGACAATCTTGGACAAAACTAGTTGGAACACCCCCGCTCCCCCGTGCAATGTTGGAGATAATAAAGCCAATTCGGGTCGCACCATTTTCTTTGGGACCCAACATTGTACTGGGGGACAGGGGTTTCGATAATCGCTATTTTCTGTAGGACACAACTTTTCAAAAGGGACAGAGGTCGTGGAAATAGTACTCGGCATCATTAACAACACAATGACGTGAGGTGTTCCAACAGTTTTGTCCAAGATTGTCTGAAAATTCAAGGCACATTTTTCGAAGATTGTCCGAGAATCTACTTCAGCAGAAAAATAGTGTGGGCCCATTTTTCGAGTCATAACGATCATCTATCTCTTAGGGTGAATTACACTGGCCGATTCGACAACAAGAACAACATTAGACAGTATAGTATTCTATCAACTTGTGACGTAACACTTCAAAGGCGGTGATATACTTTTCTTACATTGGTCGCCAAGGAAAGGCATCGTTTGACATGTCAGAAAAAATTTATTAGAAATTGTACAAATAGTTTGGCCCAGGCATATACTGCATTATAATAGTTGGTATTTGACAAGGATACTCTCCTTTTTTGACTTTTTTGAGCATATTACACTCTTGATCTGAGCATAAGGTCATCACAAAATTCTTTTCAAAGGCCCAGTTCTCTCACCCCAAACAGTACCAATTCTCCCAACCTTCTTACCGAAGCCCCTCCCACAATTTTCTGAAATTCATCCTCATCCAGATACAATCTCAATTTATTGCTTCAAGGTGAGTATAGAAAATCTCAATTTATATAATCAAAACACTCTCAGTATGGTTCATGTTGTGTAATATAAGCTTTGGTACTCTGCATTGTTTGAATTAGCTGTCAATCAAAGAGCTGACCAGATGAGAATTTCGGTACCCCCGTACCAAAATTGTAGTTTGGGGTGAGAGGTTTGGTCCTTTAAGTGTGGACTTCATTTAATCACAATAAGTTATAATATGGATATTATAAATTTTGGTCGAGAAACAGATAAAAATGAATTCATTGTTTGGAAGAATTAAGATTTAGAAGAATTTCATGATTTTCCCTGCACATAAAATAAAAAATAAAGAACTATATATTGAACGAAAGCAACAGAAGAAGCATCCTAATTCAACGATAAACAGTAGCCAGTGCGAAAGAATTTCCCAAATTTATGCGACGCTTTCATTTAAATGTTAAGTTTGAGAAAAAGAAAAAGTCAATTAACTGCTAGGAAAATGAACTTAAAGTATTTTCGATCCCCACAATTTTATACCCATTACTTAGCAAAGGCTCTAAAACCGAACTGGGTGAGCTATCAACGATAAACGGCAGTTGTTAGTAAAAAATTTCACCCCACTGAGTTCTTTGAAAAAGTACTGTTTATCGTGGCGCTATTTCGATCTGCCAAACTCAGTATATGTTAAACGTCCAGAGAGTCTACCTTCCATAAAGGCCTTCACTGTCGTGATTTGTGAAATTATGCAAGAGCGCCCTCACCTAAGCAAATATTATGCAATGACCTAGTGACCTCATCATGTAGAAAATGATGTTTTAGCCAACTTACAGGGCCCCAATGCTCTTTGGAGTGTGCCAAAATAACAAATGTCCTACCGTTAGTCCCAATTTTTTAGCTGGCAAAACTCAGACAATCTTGGACAAAACTAGTTGGAACACCCCCGCTCCCCCGTGCAATGTTGGAGATAATAAAGCCAATTCGGGTCGCACCATTTTCTTTGGGACCCAACATTGTACTGGGGGACGGGGGTTTCGATAATCGCTATTTTCTGTAGGACACAACTTTTCAAAAGGGATAGAGGTCGTGGAAATAGTACTCGGCATCATAAACAACACAATGACGTGAGGTGTTCCAACAGTTTTGTCCAAGATTGTCTGAAAATTCAAGGCACATTTTTCGAAGATTGTCCGAGAATCTACTTCAGCAGAAAAATAGTGTGGGCCCATTTTTCGAGTCATAACGATCATCTATCTCTTAGGGTGAATTACACTGGCCGATTCGACAACAAGAACAACATTAGACAGTATAGTATTCTATCAACTTGTGACGTAACACTTCAAAGGCGGTGATATACTTTTCTTACATTGGTCGCCAAGGAAAGGCATCGTTTGACATGTCAGAAAAAATTTATTAGAAATTGTACAAATAGTTTGGCCCAGGCATATACTGCATTATAATAGTTGGTATTTGACAAGGATACTCTCCTTTTTTGACTTTTTTGAGCATATTACACTCTTGATCTGAGCATAAGGTCATCACAAAATTCTTTTCAAAGGCCCAGTTCTCTCACCCCAAACAGTACCAATTCTCCTAACCTTCTTACCGAAGCCCCTCCCACAATTTTCTGAAATTCATCCTCATCCAGATACAATCTCAATTTATTGCTTCAAGGTGAGTATAGAAAATCTCAATTTATATAATCAAAACACTCTCAGTATGGTTCATGTTGTGTAATATAAGCTTTGGTACTCTGCATTGTTTGAATTAGCTGTCAATCAAAGAGCTGACCAGATGAGAATTTCGGTACCCCCGTACCAAAATTGTAGTTTGGGGTGAGAGGTTTGGTCCTTTAAGTGTGGACTTCATTTAATCACAATAAGTTATAATATGGATATTATAAATTTTGGTCGAGAAACAGATAAAAATGAATTCATTGTTTCGAAGAATTAAGATTTAGAAGAATTTCATGATTTTCCCTGCACATAAAATAAAAAATAAAGAAATATATATTGAACGAAAGCAACAGAAGAAGCATCCTAATTCAACGATAAACAGTAGCCAGTGCGAAAGAATTTCCCAAATTTATGCGACGCTTTCATTTAAATGTTAAGTTTGAGAAAAAGAAAAAGTCAATTAACTGCTAGGAAAATGAACTTAAAGTATTTTCGATCCCCACAATTTTATACCCATTACTTAGCAAAGGCTGAAAAACCGAACTGGGTGAGCTATCAACGATAAACGGCAGTTGTTAGTAAAAAAGTTCACCCCACTGAGTTCTTTGCAAAAGTACTGTTTATCGTGGCGCTATTTCGATCTGCCAAACTCAGTATATGTTAAATGTCCAGAGAGTCTACCTTCCATAAAGGCCTTCACTGTCGTGATTTGTGAAATTATGCAAGAGCGCCCTCACCTAAGCAAATATTATGCAATGACCTAGTGACCTCATCATGTAGAAAATGATGTTTTAGCCAACTTACAGGGCCCCAATGCTCTTTGGAGTGTGCCAAAATAACAAATGTCCTACCGTTAGTCCCAATTTTTTAGCTGGCAAAACTCAGACAATCTTGGACAAAACTAGTTGGAACACCCCCGCTCCCCCGTGCAATGTTGGAGATAATAAAGCCAATTCGGGTCGCACCATTTTCTTTGGGACCCAACATTGTACTGGGGGACGGGGGTTTCGATAATCGCTATTTTCTGTAGGACACAACTTTTCAAAAGGGATAGAGGTCGTGGAAATAGTACTCGGCATCATAAACAACACAATGACGTGAGGTGTTCCAACAGTTTTGTCCAAGATTGTCTGAAAATTCAAGGCACATTTTTCGAAGATTGTCCGAGAATCTACTTCAGCAGAAAAATAGTGTGGGCCCATTTTTCGAGTCATAACGATCATCTATCTCTTAGGGTGAATTACACTGGCCGATTCGACAACAAGAACAACATTAGACAGTATAGTATTCTATCAACTTGTGACGTAACACTTCAAAGGCGGTGATATACTTTTCTTACATTGGTCGCCAAGGAAAGGCATCGTTTGACATGTCAGAAAAAATTTATTAGAAATTGTACAAATAGTTTGGCCCAGGCATATACTGCATTATAATAGTTGGTATTTGACAAGGATACTCTCCTTTTTTGACTTTTTTGAGCATATTACACTCTTGATCTGAGCATAAGGTCATCACAAAATTCTTTTCAAAGGCCCAGTTCTCTCACCCCAAACAGTACCAATTCTCCTAACCTTCTTACCGAAGCCCCTCCCACAATTTTCTGAAATTCATCCTCATCCAGATACAATCTCAATTTATTGCTTCAAGGTGAGTATAGAAAATCTCAATTTATATAATCAAAACACTCTCAGTATGGTTCATGTTGTGTAATATAAGCTTTGGTACTCTGCATTGTTTGAATTAGCTGTCAATCAAAGAGCTGACCAGATGAGAATTTCGGTACCCCCGTACCAAAATTGTAGTTTGGGGTGAGAGGTTTGGTCCTTTAAGTGTGGACTTCATTTAATCACAATAAGTTATAATATGGATATTATAAATTTTGGTCGAGAAACAGATAAAAATGAATTCATTGTTTCGAAGAATTAAGATTTAGAAGAATTTCATGATTTTCCCTGCACATAAAATAAAAAATAAAGAAATATATATTGAACGAAAGCAACAGAAGAAGCATCCTAATTCAACGATAAACAGTAGCCAGTGCGAAAGAATTTCCCAAATTTATGCGACGCTTTCATTTAAATGTTAAGTTTGAGAAAAAGAAAAGTCAATTAACTGCTAGGAAAATGAACTTAAAGTATTTTCGATCCCCACAATTTTATACCCATTACTTAGCAAAGGCTGAAAAACCGAACTGGGTGAGCTATCAACGATAAACGGCAGTTGTTAGTAAAAAAGTTCACCCCACTGAGTTCTTTGCAAAAGTACTGTTTATCGTGGCGCTATTTCGATCTGCCAAACTCAGTATATGTTAAATGTCCAGAGAGTCTACCTTCCATAAAGGCCTTCACTGTCGTGATTTGTGAAATTATGCAAGAGCGCCCTCACCTAAGCAAATATTATGCAATGACTTAGTTACCTTATCATGTAGAAAATGATATTATAGCCAACTTTCAGGGCCCCAATGCTCTTTGGAGTGTGCCAAAATAACAGATGTCCTACCATTAGTCCCAATTTTTTAGCTGGCAAAACTCAGACAATCTTGGACAGAACTAGTTGGAACACCCCGCTCCCCCGTGCAATGTTGGAGATAATAAAGCCAATTCGGGACGCACCATTTTCTTTGGGACCCAACATTGTACTGGGGGACGGGGTTTCGATAATCGCTATTTTCTGTAGGACTCAACTTTTCAAAAGGGATAGAGGTCGTGGAAATAGTACTCGGCATCATAAACAACACAATGACGTGAGGTGTTCCAACAGTTTTGTCAAAGATTGTCTGAAAATTCAAGGCACATTTTTCGAAGATTGTCCGAGAATCTACTTCAGCAGAAAAATAGTGTGGGCCCATTTTTCGAGTCATAACGATCATCTATCTCTTAGGGTGAATTACACTGGCCGATTCGACAACAAGAACAACATTAGACAGTATAGTATTCTATCAACTTGTGACGTAACACTTCAAAGGCGGTGATATACTTTTCTTACATTGGTCGCCAAGGAAAGGCATCGTTTGACATGTCAGAAAAAATTTATTAGAAATTGTACAAATAGTTTGGCCCAGGCATATACTGCATTATAATAGTTGGTATTTGACAAGGATACTCTCCTTTTTTGACTTTTTTGAGCATATTACACTCTTGATCTGAGCATAAGGTCATCACAAAATTCTTTTCAAAGGCCCAGTTCTCTCACCCCAAACAGTACCAATTCTCCTAACCTTCTTACCGAAGCCCCTCCCACAATTTTCTGAAATTCATCCTCATCCAGATACAATCTCAATTTATTGCTTCAAGGTGAGTATAGAAAATCTCAATTTATATAATCAAAACACTCTCAGTATGGTTCATGTTGTGTAATATAAGCTTTGGTACTCTGCATTGTTTGAATTAGCTGTCAATCAAAGAGCTGACCAGATGAGAATTTCGGTACCCCCGTACCAAAATTGTAGTTTGGGGTGAGAGGTTTGGTCCTTTAAGTGTGGACTTCATTTAATCACAATAAGTTATAATATGGATATTATAAATTTTGGTCGAGAAACAGATAAAAATGAATTCATTGTTTCGAAGAATTAAGATTTAGAAGAATTTCATGATTTTCCCTGCACATAAAATAAAAAATAAAGAAATATATATTGAACGAAAGCAACAGAAGAAGCATCCTAATTCAACGATAAACAGTAGCCAGTGCGAAAGAATTTCCCAAATTTATGCGACGCTTTCATTTAAATGTTAAGTTTGAGAAAAAGAAAAAGTCAATTAACTGCTAGGAAAATGAACTTAAAGTATTTTCGATCCCCACAATTTTATACCCATTACTTAGCAAAGGCTGAAAAACCGAACTGGGTGAGCTATCAACGATAAACGGCAGTTGTTAGTAAAAAAGTTCACCCCACTGAGTTCTTTGAAAAAGTACTGTTTATCGTGGCGCTATTTCGATCTGCCAAACTCAGTATATGTTAAATGTCCAGAGAGTCTACCTTCCATAAAGGCCTTCACTGTCGTGATTTGTGAAATTATGCAAGAGCGCCCTCACCTAAGCAAATATTATGCAATGACCTAGTGACCTCATCATGTAGAAAATGATGTTTTAGCCAACTTACAGGGCCCCAATGCCCTTTGGAGTGTGCCAAAATAACAAATGTCCTACCGTTAGTCCCAATTTTTTAGCTGGCAAAACTCAGACAATCTTGGACAAAACTAGTTGGAACACCCCCGCTCCCCCGTGCAATGTTGGAGATAATAAAGCCAATTCGGGTCGCACCATTTTCTTTGGGACCCAACATTGTACTGGGGGACGGGGGTTTCGATAATCGCTATTTTCTGTAGGACACAACTTTTCAAAAGGGATAGAGGTCGTGGAAATAGTACTCGGCATCATAAACAACACAATGACGTGAGGTGTTCCAACAGTTTTGTCCAAGATTGTCTGAAAATTCAAGGCACATTTTTCGAAGATTGTCCGAGAATCTACTTCAGCAGAAAAATAGTGTGGGCCCATTTTTCGAGTCATAACGATCATCTATCTCTTAGGGTGAATTACACTGGCCGATTCGACAACAAGAACAACATTAGACAGTATAGTATTCTATCAACTTGTGACGTAACACTTCAAAGGCGGTGATATACTTTTCTTACATTGGTCGCCAAGGAAAGGCATCGTTTGACATGTCAGAAAAAATTTATTAGAAATTGTACAAATAGTTTGGCCCAGGCATATACTGCATTATAATAGTTGGTATTTGACAAGGATACTCTCCTTTTTTGACTTTTTTGAGCATATTACACTCTTGATCTGAGCATAAGGTCATCACAAAATTCTTTTCAAAGGCCCAGTTCTCTCACCCCAAACAGTACCAATTCTCCTAACCTTCTTACCGAAGCCCTCCCACAATTTTCTGAAATTCATCCTCATCCAGATACAATCTCAATTTATTGCTTCAAGGTGAGTATAGAAAATCTCAATTTATATAATCAAAACACTCTCAGTATGGTTCATGTTGTGTAATATAAGCTTTGGTACTCTGCATTGTTTGAATTAGCTGTCAATCAAAGAGCTGACCAGATGAGAATTTCGGTACCCCCGTACCAAAATTGTAGTTTGGGGTGAGAGGTTTGGTCCTTTAAGTGTGGACTTCATTTAATCACAATAAGTTATAATATGGATATTATAAATTTTGGTCGAGAAACAGATAAAAATGAATTCATTGTTTCGAAGAATTAAGATTTAGAAGAATTTCATGATTTTCCCTGCACATAAAATAAAAAATAAAGAAATATATATTGAACGAAAGCAACAGAAGAAGCATCCTAATTCAACGATAAACAGTAGCCAGTGCGAAAGAATTTCCCAAATTTATGCGACGCTTTCATTTAAATGTTAAGTTTGAGAAAAAGAAAAAGTCAATTAACTGCTAGGAAAATGAACTTAAAGTATTTTCGATCCCCACAATTTTATACCCATTACTTAGCAAAGGCTGAAAAACCGAACTGGGTGAGCTATCAACGATAAACGGCAGTTGTTAGTAAAAAAGTTCACCCCACTGAGTTCTTTGAAAAAGTACTGTTTATCGTGGCGCTATTTCGTTCTGCCAAACTCAGTATATGTTAAACGTCCAGAGAGTCTACCTTCCATAAAGGCCTTCACTGTCGTGATTTGTGAAATTATGCAAGAGCGCCCTCACCTAAGCAAATATTATGCAATGACCTAGTGACCTCATCATGTAGAAAATGATGTTTTAGCCAACTTACAGGGCCCCAATGCTCTTTGGAGTGTGCCAAAATAACAAATGTCCTACCGTTAGTCCCAATTTTTTAGCTGGCAAAACTCAGACAATCTTGGACAAAACTAGTTGGAACACCCCCGCTCCCCCGTGCAATGTTGGAGATAATAAAGCCAATTCGGGTCGCACCATTTTCTTTGGGACCCAACATTGTACTGGGGGACAGGGGTTTCGATAATCGCTATTTTCTGTAGGACACAACTTTTCAAAAGGGACAGAGGTCGTGGAAATAGTACTCGGCATCATAAACAACACAATGACGTGAGGTGTTCCAACAGTTTTGTCCAAGATTGTCTGAAAATTCAAGGCACATTTTTCGAAGATTGTCCGAGAATCTACTTCAGCAGAAAAATAGTGTGGGCCCATTTTTCGAGTCATAACGATCATCTATCTCTTAGGGTGAATTACACTGGCCGATTCGACAACAAGAACAACATTAGACAGTATAGTATTCTATCAACTTGTGACGTAACACTTCAAAGGCGGTGATATACTTTTCTTACATTGGTCGCCAAGGAAAGGCATCGTTTGACATGTCAGAAAAAATTTATTAGAAATTGTACAAATAGTTTGGCCCAGGCATATACTGCATTATAATAGTTGGTATTTGACAAGGATACTCTCCTTTTTTGACTTTTTTGAGCATATTACACTCTTGATCTGAGCATAAGGTCATCACAAAATTCTTTTCAAAGGCCCAGTTCTCTCACCCCAAACAGTACCAATTCTCCTAACCTTCTTACCGAAGCCCCTCCCACAATTTTCTGAAATTCATCCTCATCCAGATACAATCTCAATTTATTGCTTCAAGGTGAGTATAGAAAATCTCAATTTATATAATCAAAACACTCTCAGTATGGTTCATGTTGTGTAATATAAGCTTTGGTACTCTGCATTGTTTGAATTAGCTGTCAATCAAAGAGCTGACCAGATGAGAATTTCGGTACCCCCGTACCAAAATTGTAGTTTGGGGTGAGAGGTTTGGTCCTTTAAGTGTGGACTTCATTTAATCACAATAAGTTATAATATGGATATTATAAATTTTGGTCGAGAAACAGATAAAAATGAATTCATTGTTTCGAAGAATTAAGATTTAGAAGAATTTCATGATTTTCCCTGCACATAAAATAAAAAATAAAGAAATATATATTGAACGAAAGCAACAGAAGAAGCATCCTAATTCAACGATAAACAGTAGCCAGTGCGAAAGAATTTCCCAAATTTATGCGACGCTTTCATTTAAATGTTAAGTTTGAGAAAAAGAAAAAGTCAATTAACTGCTAGGAAAATGAACTTAAAGTATTTTCGATTCCCACAATTTTATACCCATTACTTAGCAAAGGCTCAAAAACCGAACTGGGTGAGCTATCAACGATAAACGGCAGTTGTTAGTAAAAAAGTTCAACCCACTGAGTTCTTTGAAAAAGTACTGTTTTTCGTGGCGCTATTTCGTTCTGCCAAACTCAGTATATGTTAAACGTCCAGAGAGTCTACCATCCATAAAGGCCTTCACTGTCGTGATTTGTGAAATTATGCAAGAGCGCCCTCACCATAGGAAATATTATGCAATGACCTAGTGACCTCATCATGTAGAAAATGATGTTTTAGCCAACTTACAGGGCCCCAATGCTCTTTGGAGTGTGCCAAAATAACAAATGTCCTACCGTTAGTCCCAATGTGTTCGGGTTACTGGAGATTACAAGACGTTTACTGACAAAGAGACGTCATCTGATCAACTGAATTGAACACGCTTAGTGGGTTTCATAGATGCATGCTTCATGTATATATGTATATGCCCATCTGTAGTCAACATGTGCCCACCCTCAAGATGTGTTTTTGATGATAAAGGGAAATCAATCTTCGCTTGGATTAAAGCTTTACTCTTTGTTGGTAGTACACTCTCCTTATTTTGCTCGGCCTCTCAAAGCCACTCATGCTCGTTTTTATTTGAACTAAAATGGATTATCTGACGACTGTTACTTGTTTTTCTGTTCAGGTTACCTTTCTTACTTGTTTTTGTTTTGTTTTTTTTTTTTCTTCTTTTTGTTTTTTCTTTGTTTGACGTAACTTTTCCTTTTCTTTTCTGTTATGCATATGGAGAACTCCGATGTTGATTTGGGGTTTTTACAGGCTCAAATCAATTGTTGCCATTCAGATTTAAATGATTTTAATGAATTTATTAACAGGAGCCATGCAGAGTTTTCTATTCTACATATCAATGCAAGGTCGCTGCCCCATAACTTCGATTCAATTTTAAATTTAATTAGCTGTGTTGATGATTATCCTTTTTCATTAATTGCTATCACGGAGACATGACTTCATGACAATGACTATACTGCCCTCTATAATATTCCGGGTTACTCTTTCGTGAGTAAGGGGCGTTCAGACAAGCGGGGAGGAGGGGTCGCATTATATATCAAGAGTGATTTGCAATTTACTGTCATGAACAACCTGCCAAATTCTATGCATTTTGAGTCTCTGTTTCTAAAAATCAATAATGTGGATTCAAAAAACATAATTGTTGGAGTTATATACCGTCCACCAGGTGAAGTCGTTGGCGGGTTCTTAGAAGACGTAGTCGATGTATGTAATAAATTAAATACCCAACGTGATGTGTGTTTTCTTGTGTGTGACTTTAATATTAACCTTCTTTCCGAACACACTGCTGATGTATTTGTGAATACTCAACTATCCTTTTCCTTTTATCCTGTCATTGATAGACCAACTAGAGTAACCAGTATGTCTTCAACCCTTATTGATAATATTTTTACGAATATTGATCACACGATTAGGTCTACTGTTGTAAAAACTGATATATCAGACCATTATCCTATTGCTATTTTCTGCGATAATTTAAAACCTCCTAGAAGACGCGCACACAAAAGTGATCACTTAACACGTGATGCACGTAACTGCAATATTTTAAAAATGAAAATGGAGTTAAGATCATGTGACTGGTGTGATGTTTTACTGGATAATAATGCACAGTCGTCCTTTAGTACCTTTTATAGTAAATTTAATGACATATTTAATAGAAATTGTCCGTTACGAAACTTTAGGTCTAAGAAAAATTTACAGAAATCACCAGGATTACCTAGGGCATTCTTCAGTCTGTTCGGAAGAAGAATATCCTTTATTGTGCGTACAAAAGATGCCCTACTGACCATAATTTTCTGAAGTATAGAAACTATAAGAATAAATTAACCACAATAGTTCGTAATGCTAAACAGTCCTACTTTAATAACTTTTTTACTGAGAATAAAGGCAATAGTAAAAAGATATGGTCTGGTATAAATAAATTGTTGAATAGAAAGGGGCCTGATTCATGTTGTCCAAGTTCAAGTCCTACCCCTACAAGTGACTCAAGTATAATGGACTATGCCGTTTAGTTTAATGATTTTTTTCAACAGTTGGTGAAAAATTAGCTAATGAGATAGATGGTAGTAATGTCAGTTTTGAGTCGTACTTAAATAACATTAATGTGCCAAATACCTTTGTTTTATATCCTGTAAGCCAGGAGGAAGTTATCTCTACTATTCTGAAATTACAAGAAGCAAAATCACCAGGTTATGATGACATAACCAATGAATTATTAAAACATATTCATGAATATATTGTGTATCCACTAACTCATATTTTGAATTTATCATTTACTGAGGGAATTTTCCCGAATGAATTAAAGATTGCTAAGGTAATACCTCTGTATAAATCTGGTGATCCTGATACTATTTCAAACTATCGCCCCGTGTCTGTTTTACCAGCTATTTCTAAGATCTTTGAAAGACTTGTTTATAAAAGATTGTTTAATTTTATCAATACACATGATCTCTTATATACTGGACAGTATGGTTTTAGGGAAAATCACTCAACATATATGGCTGCCTTAAAATTTGTGGACGATGTTGTGTGTAATTTGGATAAAAGGGCATCCACTGTAGCCCTGTTTATTGATTTGTCTAAAGCGTTTGATACTATCGATCATAGCATTTTACTTAAAAAATTGTGTAAGTATGGAGTAAGAGGTGTGGCACTAAATTGGTTTACAAGTTATCTCACAAATAGGCAACAATTTGTCCGTTACAAAGGTAAAGATTCTAATATCAGGGAAATTACTGTTGGTGTCCCACAAGGCTCTATTTTGGGACCTTTACTTTTTATACTATATATCAATGATGTGTATAAATCGTCAAAACTACTTAAGTTTGTACTCTTCGCTGATGACACTTCTGTCTATTGTCACAATTCTAATGTAAAAGAAGCCCTTCATGTTGCATCTTTAGAATTAAACTATGTGTCTGACTGGTTAGCTGCTAATAAGTTATCGTTAAACATTAATAAAACAAAGCTGTTGGTTTTTGACAACAGCAAAGGGGATAATCATGAGTTTTTCTTAAACTTTAAAGGTACAATTATAAAGAATAGCAATTTAGCAAAATTTTTAGGTAAAACGATTGACAGTAAGCTTTCTTGGAAAAGTCACATAGACAATGTCGCAAAATCTGTTTCCAGAATGGTTGGGGTTATGAATAGATTAAGATATCTTCTTCCCAGTAAAATTTTGTTAACTATCTATAATTCTTTAATCGTCCCTCATCTTACTTACAGTATTTTACTCTGGGGCGATTCCTCCCAAAGCTACATTGACAAATTCTTTGTTCTCCAAAAGCGGGCTGTCCGTCTAATCTCAAATGTTCCACCTTACACCCACACCCTTCCGTATTTTTATAACCTTAATATTCTCACTTTAAAGGACCACTATAAATACCAGTTAGGCATCTTCCTATATAGACACCACAATGACCAACTTCCCCATGATTTGAATTCTTTTTTCCTCCCAAACAGTACCCATCATAATTATCCCACAAGGGGAAGAGATAATCTGGTACAACCTTTCACTCGAACAATGTTTGCCCACTCTCAAGTGAGAAGTCATGGTGTGCACCTTTGGAATTCCCTTGACACTAAATTACGAAATTCCCCTAATATTAATTTGTTTAAGAGGTACTTTAAAAGACATCTTTTTTCCTTATATCTTTCCTAATCTTCTTCTTGTATGTATGTATGTATTATTATTATGAGGCTTAAACTCCTTATACGTTTAATATATGCACTTTCTATATGCTTACATAGATGCTTGTTGTATTGTTTAATTATTTTTTTGGAAACGAAAGCTATGGTTTGGACCAGACTGGAAAAGCTTTTAGCTTCATCTGGTTCCATTTTTTTTTTCTTTTGATACGCTTTCATTTATTTATCTGTAATTCTTTTATGTAAATATGTTCATGCATTTCAATTGAAAAAATAAACGAAAAACGAAAAAATTTTTTAGCTGGCAAAACTCAGACAATCTTGGACAAAACTAGTTGGAACACCCCGCTCCCCCGTGCAATGTTGGAGATAATAAAGCCAATTCGGGAGGCACCATTTTCTTTGGGACCCAACATTGTACTGGGGGACGGGGGTTTCGATAATCGCTATTTTCTGTAGGACACAACTTTTCAAAAGGGATAGAGGTCGTGGAAATAGTACTCGGCATCATAAACAACACAATGACCTGAGGTGTTCCAACAGTTTTGTCCAAGATTGTCTGAAAATTCAAGGCACATTTTTCGAAGATTGTCCGAGAATCTACTTCAGCAGAAAAATGAAAAATAGTGTGGGCTCATTTTTCGAGACATAACGATCATCTATCTCTTAGGGTGAATTACACTGGCCGATTCGACAACAAGAACAACATTAGACAGTATAGTATTCTATCAACTTGTGACGTAACACTTCAAAGGCGGTGATATACTTTTCTTACATTGGCCGCCAAGGAAAGGCATCGTTTGACATGTCAGAAAAAATTTATTAGCAGTTGTACAAATAGTTTGGCCCAGGCATATACTGCATTATAATAGTTTGTATTTGACAAGGATACTCTCCTTTTTGACTTTTTTGAGCATATTACACTCTTGATCTGAGCATAAGGTCATCACAAAATTCATTTAAAGGCCCAGTTCTCTCACCCCAAACAGTACCAATTCTCCTAACCTTCTTACCGAAGCCCCTCCCACAATTTTCTGAAATTCATCCTCATCCAGATACAATCTCAGTTTATTGCTTCAAGGTGAGTATAGAAAATCTCAATTTATATAATCAAAACACTCTCAGTATGGTTCATGTTGTGTAATATAAGCTTTGGTACTCTGCATTGTTTGAATTAGCTGTCAATCAAAGAGCTGACCCAGATGAGAATTTCGGTACCCCCGTACCAAAATTGTAGTTTGGGGTGAGAGGTTTGGTCCTTTAAGTGTGGACTTCATTTAATTACAATAAGTTATAATATGGATATTAAATTTTGGTCGAGAAACAGATAAAAATGAATTCATTGTTTCGAAGAATAAAGATTTAGAAGATTTGAATGATTTTCCCTGCACATAAAATAAAAATAAAAAATAAAGAAATATATATTGAACGAAAGCAACAGAAGAAGCATCCTAATTCAACGATAAACAATAGCCAATGCTAAAGAATTTCCCAAATTTATGCGACGCTTCCATTTAAATGTTAAGTTTGAGAAAAAGAAAAAGTCAATTAACTGCTAGGAAAATGAACTTAAAGTATTTTCGATCCCCACAATTTTATACCCATTACTAAGCAAAGGCTCAAAAACCGAACTGGGTGAGCTATCAACGATAAACGGCAGTTGTTAGTAAAAAAGTTCACCCCACTGAGTTCTTTGAAAAAGTACTGTTTATCGTGGCGCTATTTCGTTCTGCCAAACTCAGTATATGTTAAACGTCCAGAGAGTCTACCTTCCATAAAGGCCTTCGCTGTCGTGATTTGTGAAATTATGCAAGAGCGCCCTCACCTAAGCAAATATTATGCAATGACCTAGTGACCTCATCATGTAGAAAATGATGTTTTAGCCAACTTACAGGGCCCCAATGCTCCTTGGAGTGTGCCAAAATAACAAATGTCCTACCATTAGTCCCAATTTTTTAGCTGGCAAAACTCAGACAATCTTGGACAAAACTAGTTGGAACACCCCCGCTCCCCCGTTCAATGTTGGAGATAATAAAGCCAATTTGGGACGCATCATTTTCTTTGGGACCCAACATTGTACTGGGGGACGGGGGTTTCGACAATCGCTATTTTCTGTAGGACACAACTTTTCAAAAGGGATAGAGGTCGTGGAAATAGTACTCGGCACCATAAACAACACAATGACGTGAGGTGTTCCAACAGTTTTGTCCAAGCTTGTAGATTTTACCCACAGAGACATGTTGCACTATGCCTCAATATTTCGAGCTGAGACAGTTCCATTTGTGTACAGCTTCAATTCAGAAGCTAGCACCAGATTTTCATGCTGTGGATCGGCCCACCTATTCAAAACTAGTACCTTTTCTTATGGCACATATTGAACAATTTCCTCCAGATGTTCTTGACCATATCGAAAAAGGTGCATTTGCTGTGAGCATATCTGGTTCACAAGGTTGCTGTGTTGCTTTGGATGAAGCACATGAAATGATCATTAATAAGAAAGTTAAGATGGCTATAGCTATGACCTCAATGGGGATGCGAAATCTTTCTCAACTCTTGAAAAATGTAAAATCACAGATTAATATCTTATAATCCATTGACAGTGAGTCTCAGTCTTTTCATAGGTTGAATTAGCCAATGTTTCTAAGTATCTAGAAAAGTTACAAGAGACAGATCACCTCTTCTCTGCAACGAGAGAACCGGAAACATTAGCCACATATTTACAGGGGAAGTGGCTGCACCCATTGTTTCAAGCGATCTGAAGATATTTTATGAAAAGGGTGAACAGGACCTTAATGCATACATCAGGTGTGTTGTTTTAAATTCATCTGGCCAGAAACCTCCCAAAAGGTCACGCAGAAACATACGTACATTTATTGTAAAGAAAAAAAAAAACAATTAACAAGCACAAGCTTGACATTAAAGACCATAAGTTACAAATGGCTTCATTATCCAAAGCATCACATCAGCCTGTTCGAACCCTTATGCAGTTTGTTAGTTTGCCACGTGCAATATGCACTGTGGATGAATTACTGGTGAAAGTATCCAAGGCAATCTCCGCTAAGCGATGGGTTCAACGTTCAGTCCACATTTTCAAAACGGAAATTCATAAAATATTTGATCACCCACACGGGCATGGCATAAGCTCCAAAGATGTAGAGAGAAAAAGGAGAAGCTTGAGACAGTTTGTGGTGATCAGTACTTAGTTATATCTAAAGAAATGCTATGTCCCAAGCAAAAGTGGAACCTGTGTCTATCCAACCCACTTCAAAAAAGACTTGTCTTAAACCTTCTTGCCAGCTGCATATTCAAAGTAGTTTGGAGTCAAACGTTGAGTTAATTACTGCAGGGGGCTTTGACGGAGAGAACAAGGATCATGCCTTTGCTGCATTCCCCTCCTTTGAAATTAAAAGTGTTCCAAGCCTTAAGTCGAACCATGAGGAAGGTGATTCCCGTGTAAGGTTCCATGCAAAAGTGACTAAATGTACCAAAGTTATTATTTATTCCCCAGATAGGAATACATTTAACGTTCGACTACCACTCTTACCTCAAATGAATAATAAAGTCACCATTTGTGCAGTTTCGTGCAGCCAAAGCTGGTGATTTGTATCTTCACATAAACCTAATTTTTGAGGATTTGACAAATGATCTGAAACTGCAAAAGATTGGTCCAAATTTAAAGTTTAGCATTCCTTCATTTATCCATATCCTGTACATTGTAAGTGGATGGCTGGATGTGACTTTTAATTTTTCAGAGGGCACTCCAAGCGTAGTTTTCTACAGCCTTTGTTAGGGACTGTGAGTTTATTACTGCATTGGAGGGGGGTGTCAACTAATTGATTATTCTTTTTCACGTGGGAATAAGGGCTGTTTTCATTTTATTGACTAATTGGAACAGTGTATTTTCGTAAATTTAGCAGTGCTTTTCCACAGGAGTAGACGTGTGAATTGATCAATGAGGTTTGTGTAGATCCTACTCTCTTGAATGGGCATCTATTATTCTTGGAAAAGATTCGTGAGGGACATTTTCACAGAATATCAGATGAGTCTGAATGGAGCCCCTCTTCTTCAGCACTTAGACTTCACTGGCAAAGATGGTCCTAGGTGACTGGGTTGTGGGCTCAGGCTTGTAACAGTGGTGTGCATGTTCCCCTTGTTTCATGTCATGGGTAGTCCATTTCTGATGAAACAATTAAGTTTTGTGTAGGATACCGGTCAATGAAGTTGCTCGAATTTAAACTCATCCTAATCTCATGTTGCAAGGTAGTCAAATAGTTTTTAGAGATCTCTTACCAGCTCATTTTCAAAAGATTAAATTCTTTACATTACCATTTCATCCAATGGTAGTAGTTCATTTTATTTGGTAATTTTCCGACTATTTTATAGAAGAGTGAAGAGTCACAAGTTTGATCAGAGTTTTATCACTTTTCAAGGTTAGAAACTGGGCCGTAAAGCTTATCTGTCTATCTATCCGTCCGTCTGTCCGTCAATCCGTCCGTCTGTCCGTCAATCCGTCCGTCTGTCCGTCAATCCGTTTGTTTGTATGCTTGACTGACTGTATGTCTGTCTGTGAAAAGAACTCAAGGATGCTAAACTTATCTCGATTAATGAAAAATACAAAAGATCACGAGCGACAATTTGTTGAATGCTGTCGTGGGAATGACAGGCAACCAATAACATACTATACGGGCATTCATTTTCAGAGGCAGTCATTCACTCTCAGAGTTCGGGCAATCATTACACAGACGGACATTCACAAGCATTCACGGGAATTCATTAAAGGACCGTCTCGACATCTCATTTTGAAATTTTCGACAGATGAAACTGTTAGCATTCCACTCGCATACAGTGTCAAAGCCGTGTCGACATCTCATTTTTGATTTCTACGTTTCATTTTAAAATCAACATGTCATTTTGGAATTCAACATTTCATTTGCCAGTTCGACATGTCATTGTGAAACTCGACATCTCATTTTTATCTTCGGTTTTTATGACACTAGGTGCCCTACGTAGGATTCTTCAGTTATTGAAGTGTCAAAATGTTATCAATGATCAATGTTGCAGAGCAGTGACGTAGCTTAAGGAAGTAGGGGCGATTGCCCCGGGCTCGAAAAAGTAGAAAATTCGAAATTTGCCATTTGAGACGCCAGTCAAACACAGTGTGGTTTTCCCAACTTTTCTTTCATAAAATTCTGAAATTTTCCTTACATTTGTAATTATTACTTTTAAAAAAGGCACATTTGTCCTCGCATTTTGCGCTCCATAACCTGCAACCCTTTATGCAGTAAGTGCTCGCTTATAAAGCAGTCAGTGGTAAACTTTCCCGAGCCGCTACAGTGCCGTTTTCCTGAATTTTTTTTAATAAAGGCTATTACTTTTTTAAATATTTTGTCAAAAAAGATAAAAAAGTTTCGGGAGCTTTTTGAATATTGCCGAGAAGCCTCAATCCGCATTGCTTAGATATTATTATGTAACAACAACAATCTTCAGTCGACATGCTATCTAGATATATGTTAACAGGAAACGCAGATTATTCGATGGTCTCCCAAATATTCAAAAATCTTAACAGGAAACCCTGAATCTAAACTATTGCTTGCAATACAAGCTCTATATTTACAATGTGTATAAGGACCCAAATATTCCACGTGCGCAGTACAGTAGTGTTCAAACTTAGGAAGAAACCAAAAAAAAATTTATTTAAAAAGTGTTCTTGCCCGTATACAAAAGCGAAACAGTTAGCATAAAAATGTACCTTTTCATTAATGCGGTAGGGAGAGGTGCATTGTCCAAACTTGTTCCGCCCCTCCCCTACTTTCAGATTGCTTCCTACGCCACTGAAATATTCAGACAGAGAATCACCGTACGTCCCTATTACCCTCTTTCTCTAAGTTCAGTCCCATCCCCTCTCCCTTTTTGAAATGTCTAGATCCAAGCCTGCTATTGATAAAATAGATAATTCCCTTGAGACAAGGAAATAGTCTAACATTGCTTTCCTAAACGGATTTTTCTTTCTCCAGGTGTAGGCCTTTTTTGGTGGGCGCCAAGATGAACCAATGGACAGCGATTGACCAACATCACGGCCTTCAGACCAGTTACAATATCCAAAGTTTACGCTTTTTCTAAAGTTCTCCTAACCCGCGGGCAAACGGCCCTTCGGCGAAACCAATCTTTAAACTGCTTCCCGACAAAGGTACGCCAACACTAAAATGCATGTTCTTACACTAGTTTTGATAAGGTCATCTGCACGTAAACAAAAGCATTCTCTTTCGAAACCAAAATTGAAGTACTTAAACAAAAGCCTAGGTTAGTATTCCCTGTCAACTTCTGATTGCCCCCTAAAACTATTTGGTCATAAAAATTTCTATTTTCAAAACAGATTTACTATTTTAATCTCGATAGCTCCTTTGGCAGTTCCTATTTTGACAAAATTATAGCACTGTATTCCGTGGAATTGGACTCCTTGTCTCACATGCGACAAGGAGTCAAGAATTACTTCAAAAATGACATTCTCTCAGACAAAGAGACATGTCGTAGGTGTAGGTAGTTGGGACGAACGGACTAGTGACAAGAAGTCATGGATTATCGCCAAAAGTGGCACACTCTCTGGGTATTGTCGACATGAATCCCAAAGGAAACAAACATGTTTGATAGAAATAGTGAAAAGACGTGGATTTTGGAAATCCTTTTTGAAATTGGAACTTGCTTTATGTTCATCATTTTGGAAGTAGGCTTGAATTTTTTATGTAATAATCAATGATAACGTCATTTACGGCGAGCGCTTCAACGACAACACCCATTTTGAACAGTTGTCTCATCTTATGGAATTAAAACCACTTAATTAATTTAATTCCATACAACGTATTTGAGGAAAACCATACAATGCTTGCAAATACAACTCTGAGCTTTTCCAAGCACTATTTTGCCTTTGGTGTGTTGGGCGAGTCCATATATCTATGGGGAAAGGTTATATAAAGCCCTTGGAAAGGGTTCAATATATAATCAAATTAAATATAAAATGAATTTATTATACATTTTTAATAAAATTGTATTATTAAACTAAGCAAAAATAATTCCTTGCAATCTCAAAGGATTGTGAAATGTCAATTTTCAGGTGGGGAGCTACGTAGTGTAAATAGTGGAGGAATAAAAAATAGACCGATGAAAAGAAAAAAATCCGTGGAGGCTCTGTAAACGAGAAAGCATGGTGGGAAAAAGTGAACAACGGAAATTTTTGACCGATAAAATATGTTTTTAAAATGTGGACTGATAAACTCGTGGACGAAGTGGATACAATGTGACATTATTTCTATGGAAACCTGAAAAGTTCGTGGTCGGTAATTTGCTATTTAATTAGCACAGGAACTTAGCTTGTTGTTTTCCAGCCGGGTGCGGTGGTTCTTCAGTCAGTTTTTTTATGAACAAGTTTAATTTATATGGGCGAACGCATTAAGCGAAATGTGTTTATAGCAAAAACAACTATTTTTATCGCAGTGTCTAACAGAATTAACGATTTCCTTGAAACACCCACAATGGCTATACTGAAATGGAAAATCTACGATAGCGTGGGGCGTTCTCAAAATGAGACAAAACTCTTAAGCATACATTAGTTATAATGATATATGTACAATCACGATCTCTCTCTGCTCCCTGGTGCAAAAAAAAAAAAACAATTCAAAGACAAGTATCTGTTCTTTTCATCCAGTCTAGAATGGGGACATTATGGTGTAACAATGATGTAAATGGTCTGCGGGCCGTGAGGTTGGTCAAGTGTGATCCGTCAGTGGACGCATGGCTTCTTTGATAAGCAGTTTCAAGTTTGGTTTCGCCAAAGGGCCCTTTGTCGGAGAGTCGAGAGCACTTTAGAAAGAAGTTTTACCTTCGTACAAACATACTCCCATGTTACGGACGTGGGTTATATTTGCCATCAGGATTAAAACTGACTTGGATTCGAAGATTAACCCTTGGGAAGCACAAAATAAGAAAGAGGTTCCAATTACCGACGTCATCAAACCAATTGACTTGTTGTTTACTTGAACTGATAGTTTAGTGTCGTCGGTGAAGACACCAACGATATTTTTGTCGGTCGGTGAAGACACCATCGGTATTTTTTACTTCGTGCCATTAAACGGCTAGGAAGTTGTTCGGCTGAGAATCCAGACGTCTATAGCCTCTTGGAAGCATTGTTCGTTCCAGTGGTAGATAAACTGAGGACACTAGAGATCACTAAGGATCACGAGAGATATCATCAATACCAATAACTTACATTTTACTTGTTAACCTTTCTTTGTCAACCTTCGTTATTCGTCACAACGGACTTCTTTGAAAGTCAGAGGAGAATGTTATGAAAATTCATTGTTTTCATAATGATAGGGAAATTTGTCAAAATCTGATAGAAATGTACCAACTTGGACAATGTGTTTAGCAGATGCCGTATTGAAATGATCGGGTCACAACTGATGTAAGGTATTTAAACTTTTTTGTTATTTTCATTGAAAATCCTGTTTATAGATGATTGGATAATTGGATGTGGGTAAAAACAAACTTCACTTCAAAGGATGAACAATTACCCTTGTCTTCTGATTACTTGAAAAGAAAAGAGCAGATCACTATCAAAAGTGTTACTGGTGCAGAGCTTTACAAAAGGACCAAAGAGAAATGCCAATCAAAAAAGTTTGAAAAACAGTCATCCATACGTTTGAAGACAAAAAAGGTGAATCTGGATGAGTTCTGTCACTGAGGAGCGACCCGCCTATCATTAAATATTTTCGCAACGAGCAATGTTGAGTTACTAAACGTTTCTATGACTCAATTTCAATGTTTTAAAACCGTTTTGTGTTATGAGGGTACGTCGCAGAAAGGACCACAACCAACAAAACTGATCACCCCCTACACCTTTAGTTTGCGAGGGTCTGCCATATGTTTGGTCCCGAAATTACGCGTATAGGATCTGAACCAAAAGACATAAAAGGAAAGTATTAAGATGTGCATGTAACAGAATTTATTTTTAAATTGCATTGAGTTGAACAAGTGCAGAAGATGGTTAACTCTCTTATTTAGGAACAGTAAAAATGCTTCGAAATTCTGAATTTAACATGCATACAATGATTGGGTTTCGATTACCCCATGGCATTTTCAATATTATTATTTTTAAAGGCTTTGATGAATGCCTCACACATTTACTTCTTAATTCGTTATTGCGTTACGCTTTGCTTGAGCAACATAGTAGGGATAACACATCCAGTGCCCGAGAAACAGTTTCTTGGGCGCGTCTACAGACTAAACCAGAAGGCTATAAGTTGAGGCGTAAAACCCTTTCTAACACATTATTTGCATATACTCTAGTTTTATATGGCTGCATGTTAGAAATATTTGTGGTGCCTACGTCATACAGATAGGCCACATTCTTAAATATCACAGGTAAGTATGTCAGATATTCAATTTAAACAGAACACTGTTGATATGGTCTTACAAACTCCAATTGCACATCTGGCCAGGCACTGTCTTTTGTTTAGTTATTTCTGACCTTAGCTGGCCATGTAAATTTCAATACGTTAACCTGCCATAGACGTTTAACACGTATATCTAGCATGATGTGACCACGCAAAACTGATAGGCATTATTTAAATTTGAATTGGAATTTTACTAAAAATCAGTTTTCCAAGAACAATATGAAGTGAAACTGAATAAAAAAGGAAATAATCAATTAAAAAAAGAAGTAAAGATCAGCTGGGTTAAACGTGTACAACAAATAAATGTGAAGTTACACAAAATCAAATTAGAAGCTTATAAGTCCAACGAAAATTTTCGTTTGAAAATTGAATATCTTATAAGATAAAAAGTAAATGAGAATTGTGACAATTGAATTGAATTATATGCAGGGGAACGGAATTATTTAACTTAAAATAATCTTAATAATAAAGCGACATATGGTTGTCTCACTCTCACCCCACTAATCAATCAAGATGAATGAGGGGCCGCATTCTTCATGGGAAATTATAAATTTGTCCTTCAATACACGATGGCAGGATGGGTCTACCGGAGGCTGCAAAACTGGTATAGACACACCTGGTTGATAATAGAATCGATCCATTTTTATATACACTAGCTATGCCCCCCCCCCCCCCATCAAGCAATAGTTTTCTTCCATACACTACATTAAACTGAACTAAAAAACAAGGAAAAATCGAGGGTCAAAAATAATATGAGTTTACAGAAGCAATGAAATCTTAGACTTAGTTCTTAGCATAACCCTCTTTCCTCTCTCTTGCTATAAACAAATGGAACTTAAATTTTATATATGCCAAACTCCCTCATCATTTGCCTTTATTTGGTGATATACATTCATTTAAGAGTAACTATGCATATTTGCCATTCTATTGTAATCAATAAATATGATGAATAACTATGATACGTATTTCTGGTTTGATTTTTGCATTGGCATGGTCGTATCAAACTTTTCATTAGCCAGATATGGGGTAAATTGGAATACAATGGAACCCTTAGCATCGACACTTTCCTTTCATGTCACTGACTACGACTACAAAAATTCTAATACCTGTGGAACTACCAAAAGACTTCGATATAAAAAAGTAGGTGAGTATTGGGCAGTTGTATATTTTTGGTAAAACAGAGGTATAATTTTCATTAAAAGAATTCCTTATCCTTACTAGGTGGGAAAGGGCAAATAGCACAACAGATTATTGTCTTATTAGAAATTGCACGAAAGTGTTCAACTTGGGAAAAGTAAATAATGCATACATTTCATAATGTTTTCCAACCGTTGAAATGTTCTACATAATACATTCAATATATTGTCACGTGAACTTTTTCTTTAATGTTGTACCCATCTTGAAAAGTGAGTAAAAGCTTGAATTAACGAGAAAAAAGTTTGTTGCCAAGAACAAGAAGAGAAAAAAATTGGGATATGTGTAATAAGTGTAAAAAAAAGTGTAATATGTGTATTGTGGATGAAGTCAAATTGCAGTCAAACTACATCCCCTAATGGGCAAATTTTGATCGGCTAGAGGAGAAGGGAAACCATGTGTGGGGCATGTGTTGAATTATCCGTTTGCTAGTAAAACGTTACCTGTAGAAAAACGAATAACAAAGGTGTGGTAGTTTTATCTGGCCAAACCAAACTCTTACAGGTACATAATAAACATATTTTATGTTTGATACCTTAATTTGCTCGACACAATTGTAGTACTGTAACCATCTGCTCATCTTAGATCACAGGCAGGATTAAATTAGATCCCTCCAAAACGTTACCGGACTGTTTTCAAGTTGTGGTTGTTCAAAGCTGTTTAGCTGTTTGAAGAGGACACCACCATCGCGGAAATACGTTCACGAGAAAAGCAGTTCCATAGCAACGGTCAATTCCGTTAGGTCCTCGTTCAATGTTAACCGCTAATATGAGAACAATCATTTGCAACTTAATTTTCGTGGATATGAAAGGGAAGATGTTACTGTCAGAATGGTGCTAAATTTGGATGGATTGAAGGTAAATTGCACCATATCAGTTATGGTGAAAAAGAGGTGATTTCCGCCACCTTGCTGATTAATAGGGATGGGTGAATAGTCCATATGGTAAAAGCTTTGATGCCATGATTGCCCAAATCATTGGCTTACATGGTAACTTTAGTGAGGTGTGAACTTTGAGGGTATGCAAGGGCATGCAATGGAGGAGAAATAGTGTGTTAGTCTACTGAGTAGTTAATGGTGACGTCTGTTGACACAATAAGTTAAACGAGAGGGCAGCAGTGTTAGATGATTAATGAAGCACCAAGCAATTTTCGCCCTAGGGTCCATTATGCCCCACCATTTCCATAGTATAAAAAGCCAGATATGAATTTTCAATGGTTCTTTTGGTTCGAACACACAAGTACGTTTTTGTGTTGTGGAAAGCGAGTCATGATATAATCTTTTATAAGGTCATGTGGGCCGTGAATCTATTTACTTCTTGGAAATATGCCTTTGTCTATTCAGGAGCTGGGGTACGTCCAAAGAGTTGATTCGTTTCCATTATTATTTGAGAAATTTCACTCAAACCTTGGCTGAAATTTGCTAGTACTTTCTTCCTGCATTGACGTAAATCATATGCCGCTAATCCCAGACTTGTTGCGTCAAGGGCAATACCAAAAACACTTAATACAATACCTGCTACTGGAATCCCCTTCGCAACCTTGACGGCAGCTATTCCAGCATTTTGTCCAATCTGTGTATAAAAAAAAATCATATCACTTGTTGCTGGTGTAGTGTATGCTTCAATCATTCATTTCCACTAATATCATAATTTTAGCCCGACTTTCTGTGCAAAAGGCAGAAGCTTTAAAGTGCAATTTAACATAACATCTTTCTTTTACCAACTCTGGCGGAAAAAATTGGTATGTTGCTTTGGTTTTGCTGTTTTGCTATTCTGCCAGGCCACAGTTTTTCTAGTTTTTTTAGCTCAGACATCAGCTATCAAACATGTATGTGCTCCAGTTTTCGGGAGAACCAATAACATCAAAATTGCCGCCATTATGATTAACCAGCGTCGACGTGTTAGCGCGAAGAAATTTGAGCTTTTTGGCCAACGTTTTTATTTACCACCTGTATAGAAGTAGGAAAGGTGGAATACGTGCAGTTTCAGATAAGCGCCGCTTTAAAAATGATTTATTGTGGGCATGGGAAGATTCCAAGTTCATGGCCCATGGAAACTAAATACACACTTGTCTGGTACACTGTGACAAATATGTGGATGCTTCTCGCTCGTTTCACTGTGTGTCGCCTGATAGCTGTAATAGCTCTTTACCAGAGAGACGTTACTTGTGTTATTTCTCTTGATTTAGAAGATACTCTATGAACAGACTACATGCCCACAGGGTAAAGTGTTATCTGCTAATGGCAGCTAAGACTTCACAACAGGATACGTAAACTTGGTGACTAGCACCGTAAGTAGCAATAAGTGGCTTAAACTTCGACCTCCTTCAGCGGTTTCAACAAAGTTGGACAGCTGTAACAAAATTGACTAAAGTTAGCAGTAACCTGGATTCACACAGGACGCCTTCAGAAGAGGAGTGCAACAATTTCATTCTTGAGCTATGTAAATGGTTTTAACAAAAAACTGACAACTTGAGCTACAGCGTGTCCAGGCAACTTCCAAATGTTTGTTGTTTTACTTTCGGCCATGTCAGGTAACCGTTGACCCTTTCTCGTACATTGACAAATCTGCAAAATTCTCATTCCTGTGTTGAGAAATCATCGAAAGCAATTTCTGCGGTTTTGAGGTTTAAACTCATGTGACATTAGATAACCAGTTAACTTCTGCCAAAACATTGTGGTTCAATTTTGTCTTTATATCATTATTCATTCACATCTACAAGTTAGGCATCCAGGTATAAAAAAAAACTCATATTTCCCTACTTTATTTCTTGTTAGTACTTTTGAAGCGTGGGGTCTGCCCTCTGTTACGAGTTAGGGGTTTCTTTCGTTTTGTATGATAAATTCATAAAAAAAATCGCTCATTCTTATGTTGGAATGTCATTTTTACTGGTTAAGCGTCACGCAAACATATACACACACAAATACACGCGTGTTCTCTCATGATTGAATAGGGACCGCGTGTTTGGTCTAACGGTTAAGCATCAGCCTCTCAAGCGGAAGGCCGGGGTTCAATTCCCAGGAATAGTCATACCAAAGAGTCTAAAAATGAAACCTACTGTCGTTGTGCCTGATGCTCTGCATAAGCAATGGAGTAGGGAAAACAAGCCAGTGAGCCACAACTGGAAAAAGGCCGTGGCCAGCTCGACTTGAGCCAATAGCTTGGTAACTGGGCCGTAAAACTCCATCTTACTACCTATCATGTTTGAATAGGTTCCTTTGGCATTCTGTAAGTACTTAAAAAGAGTAATCCACACAGTATTCATTGTAGGATACTTCATTCTTTTAAATAACCAAAGAGGATATCACTGTTAAAAAACTTTGTAGTGCCAAACCCCGTATATTACTCAACATTGGTTCTGGTTCTGAACCAATTGCCATTTTCAAGGAACTTGGGGTTACCCATCTTGCACGTAAAAAGATCTCACCATTTTCTGCTTCTGAGATATAAACCTACATTCTACGTTATACCATTTTATAGCTGACTGCACTAGGTATCACACCTGACTCGACTCGTATGGCAAGCTACTGTGCAACTAGAAATGTGGTTACGAAAATCGTTACCACTTACTGTCCATGATTGTTAGTGCTGTGGCAATGTAACCGCGTACGTATTAAAGCTTGGGATATCGTCCTTTTACGGTTTTGGGCCGATGTGATATACCTGAACATAATGCAGTACTGTGTTGGTTGCTTGTTGTAGATATCAACCGTTTGTTACTTTCCGACTCGGAATCTCGTGATGCACATGAATGATGCAGGACTACGCAATTTCTCATAATGCTTAGCAGGCTAATTGAAGAATCACCACCTAGACCTTTAGTCCCTTCATGCAATGCCGATGTAATGGCAGTGATCAACCAGAAGTCGCAAAGTATGCCTACAGTGCTCATGGTGGCACTGCAGGTAGGGTAACCAGACGTTCGGTTTTACCAGGACACGTCCTGTTTTTATTGTTTCGTGCTGGTGTCCGGGAGGTTTTGTAAAATTACCGCCACCATGAGTGTCCGGATTTCATGTATTTAATGATCTGACAGGTTTTCCCTAATTTTGTTTCAATCAAGTTAGAGGAAACTTTAGTAAGAGCAACAACTTATGGCACCATCTTTTGCATCTAGACACCATTGCGGAAAGCCAACAAAGTTTCCAAACTCCCCACCCCACCACTCCTACGTTAGACCTCTTCACCAGGGTGGCGATGCATGTCCTCCTTGCGAGAAAATAATAAAGCCTATGGTAACCCTAAGTGCAAACAAAAAGAAAAGTATAGACCCCTATGCTTACTCTGAGAATGACCATCATTCTGAGAATGATAAAAAACTCAAGCAGCCGTGGGTCTTTGCTATTCCCACGGACTTCCTAAATATACATGCACAGAGGATCATGGGAAAATTGGTCGCCAACGTTCGAACCAAAATTAGCACGGCCCCCGAGAAGCTTTAACTTTTTGCGTGATTTGACGACGAACTTCGAGTCCTGCAATATTTCAAACAAACTTTAATTTGGACGTGAATGAGAATCAATATCATATCTTTCAATTAGTTTGGTAATTTTGATCTAAACGTACTACATTATTTCCAAAATGTAACAACTTTCTTGCAAAATCTGTCGATTTTAGCCACTGACAACAGCCCAAATTCTTATACAAAACCATACGTACGTGGGTGACAATGTATTGTCACCGACTGCCAGTGCTAGACCCAACAAAATCCCAGTATAACTCAGACTTCCAATATACATGGAGAGAACAGACTGCACTAACGTCCTCTGAGCAGATTGTCGCTGCCGTAGGTGTTATTATAGCGAGATGACTGCCTGCTATGGTTTTGTGCATAGAGAAGGTTTAGTTCTTATCACTTCTCAAGGTACATCTTTCATTTGGCAAGCCTAAGTCAAGCCTTACGTAACTGCTTGCAAGAGAGAAATGTAACACTGAAGAAAGTTAACGTCAAATGCTAAGATTAATATTAAACCTAGGCCTAGATGCGAACATAGATGTCAAGGTTGTTCTCCGAACTACAAGCAGATTCGAGATACGACAGTACAGCGTGTGTGCACTGTGTCACAATACTACAATGCTCTTTAGCTTGTTCGCATTTAGCCACACTTTGCGCGATATACTACAGGTACAATGCGGGAAAGCGGCCGTTGTGTGATGATATACTGTATGCAAATTTGACTTGCTCAAGCATTCTTTTACAAAACAATAAAATACATAAATGCCTATATAAAACTCGCTCATTTTGGGCCATATCATAACCAAAAGTGACCACGAAGTCTCGTTCCCTTCTACATGACTCACTCTACATAATGAACTCAATTGAAGAGCAAACAACTCACTGAAAATCAAGAAACATTGAACGAAAGAAATGTCCCTCAAAATGAGAAGCGTGCCTAAGGTACTGTCCATGACGTCATGGGCAGTACAATATTTGGAAAACCTGAGTTTGCGCCGAAAAACTCGGTTTTTCGATCGAAAAACTGACTTAATGTCGAAAAACTTTGTTTAGCGATAAACTAACTTTATCAGTTGAGAAACTGACCTTGGGGTTACCGAAATATATTAAGCTCTGATGACGTCACATAATTTTGAATTTTAGCCGCTAATGAAAACCTACACTTGGAAATAATAATTGCTTATTTATTCTGTATTATCCCAATTTCGATTAGAAAAATATACCAATTTCAATTATCGGCCAAGAGACACAAGAATTACCGGGAGATTTAGGTCACCCAGGCTGATCGTTGGAGCGAATGGTCACATATTAGTCCCAAAATTATCCACGAAGTTTATAACAAACACCAAATGCTGACAATTTCTAGGAAATATACTAACCCACATAGGTTCGTTGATAAATATTTCCAGTTTTCCTGAAGACGGTCAATCCCGCTTTGTTTATGTTACGAATATGGTGCAATACACATGTTTCAAGTCAGCCATCTTGAAACGCAATGCATGCTGTTACCTAGTATATTGCAGCACTGCGATACAAGATCCAACACAATGCCATGCACTGGGTGAGCACATATGGAAGTGATGCAAAAATATATGTACATAATAATGAACAGATGAAGCAGGATATAGACAAATAGTTCTTTATAGCATTTTAGTGTAAATGAAACGATAACAAGAAAGGTACCACTTTATTTATGGAAACATTATTTGTTATCTCTCTTTCAAATGATGTTTCAACATATTTTTACATTGAAAACGGTAAAATGTGCAGCTTTAAGCTTCGCAACTTAGCTCTCGCTCCTTCGGTTTTCTCGGAAAGCTTATGGCGTAGACTCAGGCCAAAGTCCCCCCCCCCCCCCCCCCGACAATTGCTATCTATTAAAACAAGTTTCTTTTGAATATTTATCTTTCCATTTATTAACAATTTCAAAAAAGCTCAATTGCGCAAGACCTTGATCAAGAACTATTGGCATTTTTAACGGGTATCCGTGTTCGCTCTAACAGCCAGAAATGTGAGGTATGCTTCCCAAATGTTATCGAGCGAAAAACAGAGTTTTTCGAAACACATCTTTTCAAAAATTCATGTTTATAGACCGAAAACAGAGTTTTTCGATCAACATGGTTAATTTAGCAAAAGACTGAGTGTTTTGAAAGACACGGTTTTTTCCGATAAACTCAGTTCATCAAACACTTGTTTGATAAATTCTTTTTATCAATCACGTGTTTTCCGCTAGTATATTAAATTCGAAAATTGCAAATTTTGTCGACATAAACGGTTCCGTGATTTGTACCTATGCCTTCAAAAGTAGTAATGGCAGCTTTTTTTAGAAGTGAAGATTGGGTTTGAAGTAGTAACGCTGCGGCAGCGGATTATTTTTACCATCTGCCCAGTTTTTTGCGTCCATGGACACTCTGTTCCATGTTTTGCCGCTCAGCTAAAAGTGTCTGCATGATAACAGTTCCATGCGCCATACATACTATGGCAAGAAATTGCGTACCCGGGATATCTCTGAAGGGAGAAAGCCATGCAGTATCTTGGTAGAACCGCCGGCTATGGGAGTGGTGAACCACTCCCCTAGTAAAGCTTTGAAAAAATTAGGTGTCCTTACATGCAATCTTGTTAGTCACGGTCGGTCGGTCGGTCGGTCGGTCGGTCGGTCGGTCGGTCGGTCGGTCGGTCGGTCGGTCGGTCGGTCGGTCGGTCGGTCGGTCGGTCGGTCGGTCGGTCGGTCGGTCGGTCGGTCGGTCGGTCGGTCGGTCGGTCGGTCGGTAGGTCGGTAGGTCGGAAGGTTGGTTAGAGTTTAACTGCCCAGTTTCCAACTAATTGGTTCAAGTCGAGCAATCTGGTGCTACATATGGTACATAGTACGGTAATTAACGGACAATTTCCGCTGCCACAGCGTAACTACATAACAACAACTACATAAAAACCAGTCGTCATAACTAAAAAACTGACGTTACTACTTTAGAAGTCATAGATACAAATCACGAAAACGTTGTTTTCGATTGTATTTGCCGTTTTTGTGTTTCAGGTACTGGGGGGAAACACGTGATTCATGAACTGAGTTAATGAAGCACATGATTGATAAACAGAGTTTATCGAAAAACTGTGTTTTTCGGTCGATAAACACAGTTTATCGACAACACGTGTTTATCGAAAAACTCAGTTTTTCGCTCGATAACCCCTGTTTATCAAAAAACTGTGATATGGGGTAGATAAACAGGGTTTTTCGGAAAAAAACTGTTTTTCGCTCGATAAAGTGAGTCTATCGAAAAACTCAACTTTTGCTCGATAAACCCCTTCTATCGAAAAACTGTTTTTCGGTCGATAAACAGGGTTTTTCGCAAAACAGAGTTTTTCGCTCGATAATCTTAGTTCATCGAAAAACTCAGTTTCCCGGTACATAAACCCTGTTTGTCGAAAAACTGTGTCTTTCGGTCGATAAGCAGAGTTTTTCGAAAAGCTGTGTTTTTCACGCGATAAACAAAGTTTATTGGCAAAACACTCAGTTTTTCGAGTTATTTCACATTTAGCTTGCCATAACCTCGTGCATCGATAGACCAAGGTAAAGGGATTACCACATTGTTTTTGTTGTTTTAGGCGATGTTTAGGAACGGTTTTCCTAATGATGAATTCGAGACCGCAGGTCCACGCGCCAAGGCCCACGTCATGTAAGCCCTTCAAGACCAATATCACTATGTAATATGTAGGCCAATTCATTTCAGTTTACCTTACAACAAACATACTTTTATTTGATACTAATTTGTGTAAAAGATTATGATTAAAGGCATACCAATAGCCATGTGACACGATATGGCAAGAAAAGCTAAATATGCTATGGTCTTCAATTTTGCATAGAGAGATACACCCTTTCGATCACCTTAATTTCGGTGAACAGGGGTATGCGGAAGATGTAGCGATAGACTTTTAAAAAAGGCCTTACCTTATACACACATAACCAGATAATAACTTTTTATAATTCATACCATCTTCAAGAACTGGCTCCACCTTCGCTCATTGAGAAGATACGCTGGGATTTATTTGACATCGTGTTCTGAACTAAGGCGGCCGTTCACAAGTGACGTGACAAGTGTAAAGTATACAAGTTCATTGAAACTGCGTATGTCCTCATACATACATATCACACACACACACACATATATATATATAAATATATATATTTATATATATATAGTTATATATATATATATATATATATTTATATGTATATGTACCCTCCAAAAACTGTTGGGTAAAAAGCATTGGGTAAAATCCAAAGTGCTCAACGTTGGCAATTTATTGCCCAACAAATGGGTAAACAATCTATTCATATTTGTCGGGTCAATTAAGGTTGGGTAAAATTCAAGTCTTTGTAAAAGGTGCTGGGCAAGTTTTAAAGTGTTAATGGGAGGACTTGAACAGTAACTGAACAGTATGACACTTTAAAACACATTCGTGTTGGTGTTTGGTTGTATCTTATCTCATTAACTTACTAACCCAACCATTCTTGGAGGGCAAACGGTTCGCCCAACATCTGGGCAAAACTTAACTGACCAATCAGATGATTAGTGAAAGATCAGTTAAGTTTTACACATACTTATTTTAATAGAAGTGGTTAATTGAGGGCTAATGGTTAAATACGATGGGATTCGATGAATGAAAAGCTGGCGGCAGAATAGTAGGACAAATCTGGATGGAATTACTTAAATTTAGAGCAATGGCAGTATAGACAAAAAGTTTTCAGTACTACGTAATCAATGGGAGAAGAAATACAAAGTTCACGATTGAGTTTTTATTTCGAACTACACGCTTTACTTTTTATTAACCAAGTGCATCGTCGCTGGTGCCCCAGCCAACTCGTGGGAAAAGGGCGACTAAATAGAAGGACTTGAACCGTATTTGAACAGTATGACACTTTATAAAACTTTCGTGTTATTGTGTGGTTGTATCTTATCTTATTAACTAACTAACCCAACCATTCTTGAGCGCAAAGGGTGTAAGTCTAAGGATACTTCGTTAACATCCTTCTTGCCCAAATCATATAATTATATATCATATAATTACATATTAGGTTTTCTTGAAATCCAAACAAGCACCTAACAGTACAACTGTTGGTTAAAGTGTTGGTACAAATTTCAGCGAATTAGTAAAACACTTAACCGACTAAGCTTGCAGGTTTTACCCAATACCGGTCAGGAGGCATACGGAACCAACGGTTGGGTAAATTTTTGCCCAGATCGGGTAATCATCTTTAGAGTGTACATATAACCTTTACAAACATTACAAAAATATTTTGTAATTGTACAGAAAGAATAACTCCAAACGATACTAATGATACAAATGATGTTAGCACCAGATTACATGTAAAGGCAAGTTAAATTTTCAAAAAGGGCCCCAGACGGCGATCAGACCCAGTTGTTGATCCCTCCCTCCGAAATAAAAGTCCTGGCTTTAATTATGAAGGCTACACTCGGACAAAACAAAGTAAAAAAACTTAGTACATTAAATTGACGCAGGTTGCATGCGCACACGCGCATGTACACACGTAGGCACCCACGGACCAACCTATCTTCTTCCCGGCCCTGCCCGCATGTAGCCTGCCGGCTGTCAGCTTGCCGCCTACCTTCATAAACTCGGTAAACTCTTTTTACATTATTCGTTCAAAGAATTCTTTACATTATCGGTTATTTCTTTTTATGTTATCGGTCGTTTTTATATTGTCGGTACTTTTTTTTACATTATCGGTCGTTTTTACATTATTGGTTGTGACACTGCCGACCTTTTAAACAAGAAAGCTAAAAGGCTTAGTAATTCCTTGCCGCTGGAATGTAAGACTGTTTTACTTTTTTATTTCAACTTGACAATGCTTTTCAACGTTCCCACAAAGTATAAAGCTTCCTACATTGGGATATAATGCAAATCGGGTTTAGAGATTCGCACCCTGTGACACCCGAGATGACCTTTGACCCCCTAGAACTAGGGTTCTGCTCTACAGAGGAATCCGGACAGCAGGTGATGGTCTGATTTCAGTCAGTCATAACTGGGGTCTATCACCTTTTCATCTTTCAACTTCTTTGCTTACCTGTTTCATGGATGGATGTGCACTAAATTGTGTATTGATTCCCTCAATTTCACTGAATATGAGGTTTTATTATTCATGTAGACAATAAATGAAGACAATTTAAGTCTGATGGACCCCACCAATGGCCGCCAACAGTCACTACACACAGGCGCTGATCGGATTTGCCTATATCGCATCTACATAATACTTGAGTAATTTTACAGTTTCCAAAACTCCAGCCATGAGAAATTGTGTAAACATGGTATAAAGACCTTGACCCCTTTGTGATGCCAAATGAAATTTGACCTCCACAAACAAGAAAATTCTGCTCCTCGCCATAATGCATTTATCCGTAAAATATAAGAAATCTATTCAAGTTTCCCACTATCAGATATCGTGTAAAAAAGACACTTTAGACTTTGAAGGCAGGTGACCTCAAATGACGTTTGACTTCAGCCAAAAACAATGGGTATCTCTTCCTATGTATAGCGCATCAACATACCAAGTATGAAATTTGTAGAAGCTTTCAACCATCAGATATCGTGCAAAAAAGTTTTCAGACTAAAAGAACTGGTGACCTCACGTGACCCATGACCTCCAACAAAATTAAAGAAGTCATTTAATCAATACGTACTATTTACGTGCCAAATAAAAGGACCCTGAAATTTTCCTTTTTGAGAAAACGTGTACAAATATGAATGTCAGACATTGATCTTTGCTGACCCCACATAACCTTTGAACCCCACAAAAAGCGATAGGCATCATCTACTGAATATGACCAACCCACACATCATATACACCTACACTTTTGAGAAAACACGATTACCAGTGATTTTTAAGGAATACCATTTGAACTTTACTAACCCGATATGACCTTTGACCTCCAAGGAAATCAATAGGGATCATTAACTCAATACGGTTAATCCACACACCACCAATACGAACGCATTTACATGTACTTTTTTGAGATAAGGTGCTTTCACGGTTATGACATTTTGAGCTCTCGTGACTCCAAATGAACTTTGACCTCTACCAAAAACGATATCAATCATCTACCTTATATGGCCATCTCACACACCAAATAAGCAATGAGTCATTTTTACCCTTTTTCAGTTACCCTGTTTACAAGCAATTTCTAAGAAATTTACAATTTGATCTGTCGTGACCTTAAATGACCTTGACCTCCACCAGAAACAATAACAATCATATACTTAACATGGCTAATCCACAAACCAAGTAAGAAAGTAGTCACTTTTACCCTTCTTGAGACGCCCTTTTTGAGACAACCTGTTTAAAGCAATTTCTAAGGAATTCACATTTTGATCCCTCGTGACCCCAAATGTTCCTTCAACTCCACTGAAACGATAGGGATCATCTACTCTGTAAGGCCAACCCACACAACAAATATGACATTAGTCACACATATCTTTCTTAAGATCATGTTTACAAGCAAGTGCCACACACACATACCTACACACACACACACGACATCACTGCCCCTGTGGGCTGGGGTTGTAGAATAGGCCCACGGTATTTCCCGCCTGTCGTAAGAGGCCACTTAAGAGAAACCAAACGTGAACTTTAACAAAACTTGAAAATAAATTTGGAATTTGGACTTTTTATCGAGTTGAATGACACGCGATAACACATTCGTGTTGGTGTGTCATTAAATTCAATCTAAATAACACACGACATCACCGTCGTATAGATTACTTGCCTACCTTCGGCAAGGAATCAAAAACCACATTATCTGGCTACTATCGTGAAGAAAGATTAAAACGGTTAATACATGCCTGACCGCCATTAGCTGCTACATTGGCAACTTTTGCACCGTGTCTGACAAATGGTTTCCCCGCGTGAAAAACGTTCTTGGCACTGTCAATGAAGTGGTGTTTTGCAGATAAAGCCACAAGGATTGGCAACGCGTTTTCAAGAGTTACGATGACTTCTGGTTGAGGATTGCCTGGAGACTCACGCATCTGCAAGTTGTTTTCTTCCTGATTCTTACTGATGTCTGCAAAGTTTTCGTGATCAGTGAAGAAAATATAAAACAGCATTGAGACGTTTCTTGATGCTAACTGAACGGATGTAACATCAAGTTTAAGTAACCTTTCAACAGCACTCGCGAGTCGTTTTCGTTCGGCAGCTTGACGCCGACGACGTCTTCGTTGAATGATGTTTTCTAATAACGCTGGGTCTTTGTCCTCGGTTGGTTCACCAAATTTTAAAGTTTCTACGATTTGTGTTTCCCATTCTTGACGTAGCTTTTCATTTGGGTTTTTTCGTATCATTAATTTTAAGTTGTCCAAAATTAACCGTGCGACAGCTAAAGCTTCTTTTGTCAATTCTTGTATATCTTGGCAATCGTCCAGCCTTTTTTTTATTTTATTACTATCCATTTCAGTAAATCCATTCTCCTCTGCTTTGTCATTTAGGTCTCCTGTCTGCTCTATGGAACGAACAATGTCGTAAACGGTTTCAATATATACCGCCAATTTCACCAAAGTCTCCCGTATTGCTGCAAATTTCTCAATAGTGGGTTGTGCCTGTTCTCTAACACCTTTGTCCTTAAGGTAGTTAACTATTAAGAAACCCAAATTGACTCCAGCTGAGGCAACACCCACAACTATCGAGCTGATGGTTAATCCAAGACCAATTCCAAATGTGAACGGCATCAAAGCAATTCCAGCAATTCCTAAACCACCAGCAAAAATTCCGGTAGATGATCCTGCGATGAGTCCGACGTTTTTCTTGAATCTTCGCTGTTCCAACGATGTACTTAATTCACGGAAAGTGACTCCGGTCTTATCATCAAAAGGTGACGCAATTACCACCTGATATTGCTGGTGATGAAAAAAGGTTTGATAAAGTTCAATATGATATTTTAAATTTTACATGAAGGGCAACTTTGTAGTAATGGTTCACTCCAGTTACCAGAAGCTTTGTAATGACCAGTGGTAATAGACCGGCAGCCCAGGGCCTTGGGGTAGATGAACTAGGTACCAATAACGAAGTATATCAGCATAAAGCGAGTCACCTGGGATGTTCAGATATGTGAGTCTGCCGTGCACCATCCGTTGCTAGTAGGTCTGGCGGCCATTTTTCAAAATGGCGGCCATGTTTTAGTAGGCAACATTATGTTTGATAATAAAACTTTGATAGAACCTTCTATCAAAACGTGTAAGATGTCATATAAGAGACAAATAAATTTCCTCTCAAATGATATCATATGTGATGAGTATTATGCAGAATTACATAACATTTTGGGGCAAAATGTGTAATTTTTAGCTAATTTTTCCCGAAATTTATATTACATTAATTTACATATTTCTTCATATTTTCTACACATCTTAAGAAAATATGTTGAAAATTTCCTAAAAATGTTTCCTATACATAGGTACTATTGTGTCATAATTACAAGGTTATTGCTTTATAGAAACTAAAGTTACAGTCTTTCAAAGTTAGCAATTTGAAATTTCAGGAAATACGATTTTGTACCTAAAATAGTATTCCGCCCTGTTCTCACTTCGAATCAGCTGAAATAGTACAACTGATTAGGCCCAAATAAAACCAATATTGTACACTTTGGGTTTTAAACATAACATTCAGGACTGTGATTACAAGATAACATGCTGGTGTTGATTTTCAGACATCTTGTACCAAATCCAAGATGGCGGCCATCGGTCAATGCACTTTTGGCCCATTTTTCTTGACTTCCAGCATTTAATGCTCATCTTCGATAAGAACAACTGCGATATTTGGTCAAATGGCACCAGAAGACACAACCCAAGACAAGGGCACTCTTTTTTATACACATAGCTTGTAAACCAAATGGAGGCTAGGGGTCAATGTACTATTTTCTCCTTACATCTATCTTTGATCATAATTTTCGATCAAGAAAGAAATGACCACTCGTTTCTTTGTGCACTTGGATGCAATCTTCAGCGGTTCTAAAATTCGTTAAATACATTTTGGATCTATTATTATGTGGTACTTAACGGTCAATTGATTTAGGCACTTCCATCACTCCACCATCCTACCACTAACCTCGACAGTTACCCTATAGGGGCTTTCCTAGCTAAACCAATTGCATTGTTCACTTCGACGACTTTCAGATACATTCGTAGTGTTTGGACGAAATATGGGCAATTACAGGATAAATCCGACATGAATAGGATACAGTGTTAATTAAATCCACTATCTCTTTTTGTATATTGTTTCTGTGCCAAAATGGTGACTAGAGGTCAATGCACTTCTTACTATTCCTCCTCATTTCTATATTTGTGTGGTAATTCCATGTCACTGAAGAAAGCAATAACCACCTACCACATAGTGCAATAAATGCAATTTATAGCATGTCTAAACTTTGTTGCAGGAACAAATTATACCGATTTAAAGATGGTGGTAATAAGTCAATTAACTTCAACCCATGTTCTCATGGCATTAGTTCATAATAGGGTCAGTACTAGCCTAACCACGGTAATATTCCATTGCGATGGTTTCCAAAAACTTTCATTGTATTTACAGGGGATATATTTGACACTAACAGGGTAACTTTTACCAGTACTGAAGATTCACCATAAGGTGCAGACATTTTTCTTTGAGTACATGGCTTCTGTTCCAAGATGGCGGTCTGAGGTCAATGTACTTATTTAAGGAGTAGAACATGCCACCAGATACAAATTTGACAGACTGTTAAAAACAATCCTTCTCCAAAAGGTTTTGTCAGTTATTTAACTTTCTTTTTTCTTTTGCATGGTGTGATGAATTAGAAATAGTCGGGTTACTGTACTCTATCACGTGAAGTCTCCATTTTGAATTTCAAAATGACAGACTTTTCCTTTTCCTATCAGTTATACGTGTTGCAATGTTAGTTTCAACCTTTTTATCACCGCATTTGAACAAGATATATTAACTTACAGACTATAGAAGATTGCTCATTTTCAATTACTCTTGGACGCGATTTGGGGTCCCAGACTGTTAGATAAGCTAGAGCTGAATATACAGAAATGAAAAATTCCGGAGAACTATTGCATTAATGAGGACAATGGTTCCATAATTTCTTCTATTATTATGATTTTGCAAAATATTATTTCTGCAGTAGACAGAGGTCCACTTATGGGAATGCGCTACGTAACACAATTCAGAAAATCCAAATCGTCCAGCAAAGGAATGTTAGCCTGATGATTTCTTTTACAGTTATACAGTTAGGTTTGGTTTAATACTCCTAAATATATTATGGGTAGATGTGGCATGTTCTCAAACAGTTAGATGAGCTTTTTAAATGCCTTTTGTAGCTAGGAATGTCTTGCTAGCCGTTTCGGTGTTCAGGTGTTACCATAATTATATTATAGACCTAATTTGTCTTAATTTTGATTTTGAATGCAAATGTGATTATTAAAATGTCACTATAGGACTTTTCATTCTCACCTTTTACCTAGAAAGGAGAGATTTGGTGGTATTCCAGGTATTCCTGGTGTTTAAAATCTTTACTTTGAGTCATAAAACTTAATAGAAATTACGGTATGCTGACTTACCATTTCATTTTGTGGCATTTAATGTCAATTGTAGAAAACTCATTTTACTACGTTTGCATTTGTCAATTTTTAACTGAAACGTGTGAAGATATTGACATTCAAATTCAAATAACAACCTATTAAGTTAGAGTAATGAGATAAAATAACTATTCTGAAAGAATTTTTCTACAGATGACTTAAGAAGCCACAGAAACAAGATTTTCTAAGTCATAATATTATGAAGTAAACTTAAAAGTCAGTAAATTGTAACTAAGACAGGAATACGTCTTGTGTCAAAATAATGAGTGTTAAAACACCAGTAATGACATAACAACCACCCTGAATCTATATTTACTGTATAAAATGTAAGGAATCATGCTAAAGTCAAGTAATTAAATGTTAGTAACCACAATTGCTGTAAAGGCATAATTACACCAAATCAGGTCTTTAATATAGTTTTGATGACACCTCATGGTTGTCAATACATTGCTGGGTTAACCTGGCATTTGTCAAGCCCATAGATGTTTCTCCCTCAATAAAGTAACAGTAACGACAGATTAGGCCTTTAATTTAGTTACGGTGACACAGAAATGGCTGACAAGACATTTTTAGATTCAAAATGCCTTTTAATGAGCTCTAGGGATTGTTTTAGAAAATGTTTCTATCTGCTCGTAATATTTTTAATAGTATTAAACAACCTTCCATCAGGATGCCATATTTTGGAGGGCGATTTGGATTTTCCCAATTGATTTATCTAGCTCATTTCCATATGTGAGCCTATGCTTATTGTAGAAATTATACTTTACGGAATAGTAATAAGAAAAGTAGTACTGTAATAGAGCCCTTCTTTTCAGCAATTTTTATGGTTCTCCTGAAGTTTTTACTTCTGTTTATTTATCTCTAGCCCATATAACAGTCCAAGATTATTTGAAAATCTTCAGTCTTCTATATAAGCTAGTCTACCTCAAACGTGGTCAAATGCGGTGATAAAGAGAATAAAATTAACATTGCAACATGTATTACTGTTCAGAAAATAAAAAAAGGCCATCATTTTGAAATTCCAAATGACGACTTTACATGACGGAGTACAGTAACTAATGAAACCCGACTATTTTAAATTCATCCCACCAAACTAAAGAAAGTTAAGTAATTGATAAATCGTTTGTAGAAGGATCGTTTTAACAGTCTGTCAAATTTGTACTCTTGTGGCTTTTTCTACTCCTTAAATAAGTACATTGACCTCAGACCGCCATCTTGAAACAGAAGCCATGAACTCAAAGAAGTGGCTGTACTTTAGGATGTATCCCCGTTACTGGTAAAAGTTACCCTGCTAATGTCAAATATATCCCCTGTAAATACAATGAAAGTTTCTGGAAACCATCGCAATGGAATATTACCGTGGTTAGGCTAGTACTGATCCTATTATGAACTAATGCCATGACATGGGGGTAAGTTAATTGACCTATTACCACCATCTTTAAATCGATTTAAATTTGTTCCTGCAACAAAGTTTAGACATGCTATAAATTGCATTTATTGCACTATGTGGTAGGTGGTTATTGCTTTCTTCAGTGATATGGAATTACCACACAAATATAGAAATGAGGAGGAATAGTAAGAAGTGCATTGACCCGTAGTCACCATTTTGGTTCAGAAACAATATACAAAAAGAGATAGTGGATTTAATTAACACTGTATCCTATTCATGTCCGATTTCATCCTGTAACTGCACATATTTCGTCCAAACACTACGAATGTTCTAAAAGCCGTCGAAGTGAGCAATGTTATTGATTTAGCTAGTAATGCCCTTAAAGGGTAACTGTCGAGGTTAGGGGTTGGGTGATGGAATGATGTGAGTGCCTAAATCAATTGACCGTTAAGTAACACCTTTGAATAGATCCAAAATGTACTTATCGAATTTTAGAACCGCTGAAGATTGCATCCAAGTGCTCAAACAAATGAGTGGTCATTTCTTTCTTGATCGAAAATTGTGAATCAAAGATAGATACAAGGAGAAAATAATACATTGACCCCTAGCCTCCATCTTGGTTTACAAGCTATGTGTATAAAAAAGAGTGCCCTTGTCCTGGGTTGTGTCTTCTGGTGCCATTTGACCAAACATCGCAGTTGTTCTAATCGAAAATGAGCATTAAATGCTGGAAGTCAAGAAAAATGGGCCAAAAGTGCATTGACCGATGGCCGCCATCTTGGATTTGATACAACGTGTCTGAAAATCCAAACAAGCATGTAATCTTGTAATCACAGTCCTGAATGTTATGTTTAAAACCCACAGTATACAATATTGGTTTTATTTGGGCCTAATCAGTTGTACCATTTCAGCTGATGCGAAGTGAGAACAGGGCGGAATACTATTTTAGGTACAAAATTGTATTTCCTGAAATTTCAAATTGTTATTTTTGAAAGACTGTAACTTTAGTTTCTAAACAGCAATAACCTTGTAATTATGACACAATAGTACCTATGTATAGGAAACATTTTTAGGAAAGTTTCAATATATTTTCTTAAGATTTGTAGAAAATATGAAGAAATATGTAAATTAATGTAATATAAATTTCGGGAAAAATTAGCTAAAAATTACACATTTTGCCCCAAAATGTTATGTAATTCTGCATAATACTCATCACATATGATATCATTTGAGAGGAAATTTATTTGTCTTTTATATGACATCTTACACGTTTTGATAGGAGGTTCTATCAAAGTTTTATTATCAAACATAATGATGCCTATTAAAACATGGCCGTCATTTTGAAAAATGGCCGTCAGACCTACTAGCAACGGATGGTGCACGGCAGACTCACACATCTGAACATCCCAGGTGACTCGCTTCATGATGATTTACTTCGTTATTGGTACCTAGTTCATCTACCCCCAAGGCCCTGGGTTGCCGGTCTATAAGTCTCATGAAAAGGGGACACTGATGGCACCTTGAGCAGACAGTATAGTAGGTACATTAACTACCCGAAAACTAAATACAATTAAAGATAAAACTTTTTCTTCGTTTATGTCAGAAAAAAAGGAACTCTTTGTCTGTTCCCTCCTCAGATATTCCGTGTGAATTTGCATTTATCCTTTTAATAAGTTTCTTCCTCAGACAAGTGTTTTAAATGCAATGCTCATTTAACCTGCCATTCCAAGGAAGATTTAAGCTGAGCCAACCGAATAAAAGGTGCCCTGAAATGGGAATTGTGGATACACGTTTAGTCAGGGCCGGAGGGAACGAGTCCGGACTGGACTTAAGTCCACTCTTTTGGACTCTAGCTTGGACTCGGACTTGGACTTGGACCTTGGCAGCCTTTTCCTGTGTACCTGTCTTTTTAATTTCATAATCCACCCAAAACGCCAGTACTCAACAAATACTTGGGCTTTATTTTCCTAAATATAGGATACCGTACTACAACAGGCCTGCAAATCTTTATGCAAATATGAACTTGACCATTTCTAAGTGTGCTAGCTGTTGATATACTAACTTAGTTCATTTAGATTTACGCATAATTTGGGAAGGTGATCACCCAGAGTCAAGGAAATGGGAAAAGGATCTGTAGAGGTTAAGTTAGGGTAGATGGAGTTTTAAGGATGCGCAGAAAGCAGATCGTCGTCGTCCTCACCATCGTTATTATAATTATTTTCTAGTAGTAGACTGAGCTTATTGTATTCGGCGTTCAAAGCTAAATAGTTAGTGCATTACCCCATGATACCATGAGTACAAGAATGGTAATGTACTTAGTCATAGGTGTGGTAGTCATGAGTTTGGTATCACATTCAGTATTTTGAATAATATCATGTATTCTAGTGCCCTTCTCTGGAAGGAACACTTAATTGTCCCAAGCCCTTAAAAAATTAGAAACAGGTCATCAAAATGCTAATGAAGGTATATCTGATCTCCCCAAAATTTAGAACTGTAACCTTCCCAATTGTAACTACATGTTAAACCTCTTACCCCCCCCCCCCCCACCCTCAAAAAAAAAGAGGCGTTCCTATATTTCATAGAGCTTATCCTTTTGTAGTTTTCATACACTTAAATTTAAGTACGGTATACCCATATCATTCTGAGAATGTTTTGGCAAATTATTAAATTGGTAATTCTCTAATGTCCGGAAATGTAGCCAATCCACGGAACTGTTTGGTGCGATTGGACTTGGCATCCATCTTAGACGTTCATTTTCAATAAAGATGCTTGCAATCAACTTGAAGCAAGGGATTTTTGTTTTTACTCCAGGGTTGCGTTGGAGTAACCTATACCATTCTATTTTCCTGAAAAGCTCAAAGCCAATCAACATTTTTTTCGAAAAACAGTAAGATTTGCTTGGTCCAAGAACTGCATTATTCAAGGAAAACCGACAGGACAGGCCTCAAGTTACCGCACTCAAAACAAAATACGGGACAAAGATAGAAAAACAAGCAATGAACGGATCACTACTTCTTCACTTTAAAATCCAATCTTGCGGCAGCCCAAAGCGTCCCGATACTTCAACATTGGTGCGGGGTTTGTCGCACTTACCTTTGTCAAGAATTGTTCGAAGCCTGTACAAAGGTATTAGAATTTCCCAATTTTCGATTTCAGTGCTTTGAAACGCGCAAGTTGCCGTTTGATTTGTCAAATTACAGAAAAGAAGTAACAGTTGAATTTGTCCGACCCATATACCGCCTTGTCAAATAAGCAGTGGGCGCCCGTGTAAAGATTTTTTTCAATAGTAGCTCATACCAGGGAGAGGGAGGAAAATATTACCTTGGCTTGTGAGGGATTTCTTTTAAAGTTTAATGTACACCGCATGAGGAAATGGTCACGGTAAAAATGTAAACTTGATTTCATTCCTTGCCCAGTTACACAATTTGATGATTGACAGACAGTAATACTCCATGCAAAGACATTTGATCCAAGTCAAGAAATCCTAGTCACAGTATGCAGAGCAGGCAGAAGGGGTTTTGATTACAATCCTGCCCAAAGTACCGTGTAATTTTTTGCAACCTAAGTGGACTAGAAGCTCGGTGAAGTGATAATAATAGACCTCCAGCAGTGGGCTTGGAAACTTGATATACCTCAGTTGAACAATAGATTACTGAGGTTAGAAAATCAACTTTTTACCGCAATCAAAACAGCATAACTTAGGGGAAAAACAAAGAAATATTATTTTTCGTGTTAGGGTATGGGTTATTTTTTTTTGCAATGTATCCAACGGTTAACTACAAAATTTTCTTTTTTTTACATAAATAAACATTGAATGATGATTCAAACTACAATCTGATATTAAAGACGAAATGACACATAATCATTTGGGGAAGTAAATATGACAATTGACTTAAAGATTTCACGAAATTGAAACGGTTAACAGAGACGTTTTCTATTTGTACGATTGACTATTAACATGCATTGAAATAGTGTGAAGGTCAATGATAAACCCTGGCGGTAATAAAATATTATATTATGAAGAAAGGAGAGAGCATGGACGAGTTCTACTATGAGATAATGAATAAATTTAGCAAAATACCACCTTCGGCGCTTTCCGAAGCAGTTTGTTTTCAGAAATTCGAAAAGCCCCTTTTGGCCTGTAATGAATTTAGTACATATGTTCGCCCCCCCTCCTCTGAAGATATGTATGTATGTATGTATATATATATATATATGTATATATATATATATATATATATATATATATATATAAACCAAATGGAAAAGCACCACACCAGTGAAAACATAAAACAAATAGTAAAAACTGGTAAAACAAGAGCATATATTTAGCTTTCAGGACCACCGGCCCCTTCCTCAGAAACGTGTTTAGACAACTAAAAGGCAAAACGAAAAACAGACACTATAAAACGGATGAAAGGCAAAAAGCACTTACTAGAAATCTAAAAACAAACCAAATCCAACACAAAAGATAAAATGTAAAAACTAGGACCCTACAAAGGAGATAAAAGCTAAGTAGAAGCAGGAGACATAAAAGGGGATAAAAAGGCGGCTACAGTCTACGAGCACGTCGTTTTTTGGCTTGACAGTTAAAACCGTCATTTATGTTGAGACCCTTTGGGTAGACACAATCCAAATTCCAAATCCACTCCCTCTCCTTTTTATCCAAAAGATTATCCCTATCCGAATTGCGAGAAGAATGCATTACATCTAAAATTTGAAAATAGAACTTGGTAGGTGAATGTGCCTTGAGATGCTTGTAAAGCTCTGTGCAATGTTTAAAATCAGAACCACCCTTAACACATTTTGAAAGATCTGACTTATGAGCATTCATACGGATTCTAAAGTTATTAGTTTGACCCACATACTGATAATTACAAGTGGGACAAAAGATACAATAAATAACCAATTTAGCATCACAAGAAGTATTAAAATTTCTGCACTTGAACTTTCTTCCAGAAGAAGTACTGACAATAAAATTATTACAAATAAGCAGACCGCACAACTGACAGGGTTTGGTCTTGTTCTTATTACAAGGTGCGCAGGGGGTCCCCCGACTGGGAGGAGTTTTAGGTTTAGCCCTGACTAATAATTTTTTGAGATTGGGGGGTTGACGGAAGCTAACAACAGGGGGGTGAGGAATAACACGCTTCATTAGTGAAGAACAATGGAGAAGAGACATATTTTTATGTAAAATGCCGCTAATATCAGGTAACCCCGGATGGTAGTCAACAGTAAAGTAAACCTTCTTGTATTCCTCTTCAGTACTAGCTGGGGGATGGGTGGGGTTGGTAAAATTGAAACGGGCCCTTTTAATCTGCTGCATAACTTTACGTCGATTATAGCCGCGTTTTACAAGGTATATGGCAAGATCATTGCAACGACGAACTGCAGTTTGAGGGTTAGAACAGATTCTAAGGATCCTCATAGTTTGACTATACGCGATACTACGCTTAATATGACCAGGATGACAACTGTTAGACAAAAGAAATTGATGGGTGTCGGTCGGCTTAATATAAAGGTCAGTGCTGATTAAACCCGCTTCATTTTAAACAATCGTTACATCCAAAAAGTGAACAGTAGAAAAAGAAAAATCAAAAGTGAACTTTAAGTTGGGGTGCTGAGAATTAAGAACCTCCATAAACTCGAGAAATTTACCAGACCCCGCAGTCCAAACAACAAAGATATCATCAATAAACCTGAGCCACACGTCTGGTTTATAAGGAAAGGACGCAAGCGCTTGTTCCTCAAACACACTCATAAAAATATTAGCATAAGAGGGGGCCATTTTAGTACCTATGGCGGTACCTGAGGTTTGTAAAAAGAACTCTTCATTAAATTCAAAGACATTATTGTTTAGGACAAAATGAGCCATTTTACACACAGCACCAACAACCTGAGTTGGGAGTTGTCTATGGCTCAAGAAACTCCGAAGAGCTTCGAGCCCATCCTTATGAGGAATACTGGGGTAGAGAGACACCACATCTATGGTAGCGATGATAGCATCTTTGGGAAGGGGACCAAGCTTACGTAACTTATCAAGAAAGTCCATTGTATCCCGAACATAAGAAGGAATAGTAGGCACAAGGGGTTTAATAAAAAATCAACTAATTCTGAAATCCCCTCAGTGGCAGAACCACACCCAGAAATAACGGGCCTCCCGGGCACCCCATTTTTGTGGACCTTAGGTAAAAGATAGAATCGGGCAGCTCTAGAATCAGTGGGGGTAGCAAACTCACACATATCATCAGATATAGCATTCTGGCTAACCAAAGATTGGAGCATCAAGGATGCTTCATTTTCAACATTGCTAATAAAACTACTGTCAACCCTTTTATATACAGAATCATCACCCAAATGACGATAGCCTTCTTTAACATACCTTTCTTTGTCCATAACGACAACCCCTGAACCTTTGTCAGCTTCCTTAATAACAAGTTCAATGTTATTTTGTAATTCTGTAATAACGGAACGTTCCTGAAAAGATAAATTACTGAAAAAACTGCGGCATGGCGCTTCCAATAATTCTTTTTCAACCACATCAGTGAAGGCGTCAAGATGTTTGTCTCTGTTAATTGGAGGAATCCAGGATGACTTTTTACGAAATTTTAAGTCACCGACATCAGTGGAAGTTTCCCTGTCGTGGAAATACTCAGCTAAGCGTAACGAGCGTCCAAACCTCGATATACTTTCTTTGAGGGCGAGACGGTCAACATGAGGAGACACCGGAGCAAACGTTAAGCCTTTCGCAAGAAGATCCAACTGGGCAAACGACAGCTCTTTAGAAGACAGATTAATAACTGTTGAATATTTGTCTCCCCTCAAAGTGACCGGTTCCATATCCCTGCTGAGGTAACCCGAACATTTTTCTACCGGCTGGATACTTGATTCTCCCAGGAGTGAATCAGTCGGACCATCAGGAACACTCCCGGTTACCCTGGTACTAGTATTATCAAAAACTGTATTCAACCCAGAAAATGGGCTGGGGTCAACTATATGATCAGCCGAATCGACAGAATCATCCGTATCGACAACTAAATCGGAATTGGAGGGTGCTAAATCCTCGTTACTATTTTTACGTCTGGATGAACGCCCTATGTTCTTTACAGAGTGGTGATTGCAGTCAACATTAGTCCGTACAATATTAAGAACGGGTAGACTCGCTTTGTTTAAAACAGAGTCCGAAGGTTCGGGGTGTAAATCGTACTCAGTTGCTCCTTTCTGAGGCGAAAGCTCCCAGTGTCTATCAGTGAAACCCGACCCAATGTTATCAGGCGAGGCTGGGGAAACGGAAGGGATGAAAGATGACAGTCCCTCCTCCCACCAGTCAAGGGTACTCGGGTCCGTTGAGCGATGTCTAGGTAACAAAGGATGGCGTTTAAACTTGAGCAAATTAGATTGATGTTTTATAGTGTCTGTTTTTCGTTTTGCCTTTTAGTTGTCTAAACACGTTTCTGAGGAAGGGGCCGGTGGTCCTGAAAGCTAAATATATGCTCTTGTTTTACCAGTTTTTACTATCTGTTATATATATATATATATATATATATATATATATTTATATATATATATATATATATATAATTGTGGAATAAGGGAAAATTTTTGGAGAAAATATCAACGTTAGGGGAAAATTACCGTTAGGGGGAATATTTACGTTCCACTTTACGTTTTCACACACTGTTTTAAGGGGAATACGTTAGTGTATAGTAAAATACATATGGGGTTACGTAATATACCTAATAACTTCAATGTTGACCAACTTACGGACGCCTATCACGTACAACAAATGGACTATTGAATTTACGTACATGTATACGTTTTCCTTAAAGGCGATATATACAGAATATGTATTTTATTGTTTTTCATTTCGCCTAAACGTATCAAGATATACAAATTTGCCCCTATATATATATATATATATATATATATATATATATATATATATATATTATATGCTTCTCAAGAAATACTTCTTCCTTTGAAGCAGCCCCTCCCCCTTCGGTACACTGCGTGGCAACGGTTTTTCTGAATAGATTAAAGACAAACATTAACTGAGGAAACTGCTCATGAGCACCTTACTTTGTTCACTTCCTTGTCTTACTTAGAAAGACTGGATCTGGACAGAAGTCCGTAATGCTAAAAAAGTTACACTTCTTCCACATGAAATATTTAAAAGTCGCTTTTATTGTGTTACATTCAGTAAATTTCTCTTCATTATGTCTACACTGTGACATTTGTCATCGAATCACTCCCTTCAAAATACACAACATTTCTTTACCAATTGTCATGAGTTGCGCAAGACGGAAAACTTTCCCATGTACCTTTGTACAGGCTTCCGACAATCATCGACGAAAATGACGGGACAAAGTAAGCAAAACAAGCAATGAACGAGTCAGCATCCCCAACCCCAAAGGGGTCTTGAAACATCAACATTGAAGTGGAGGAAGGTGGGGTTTGTCCCATATACTGTTGTAGATAACTTGACTTGACCTATTGGGTCAAGTTGAGCCGGTCACAGCCTCTTTTCCAGTTGTTGCTAACTGGCTTGTTTCTCCTACTCTATTGCTTATGCGGGGCATCACGTAAAACGGGAGCACGATCCATTTTGATGGACAATGAACATGGTATGTGTTTTGCCTTGCAGCTTTGTCATTGAATCTACTAAACTCCGCTTATTTGTTAAGTGGACTTTTTTCATTCTTTTTTCGTCTTCAAACAAATTTTACAACAATAAAAAAAACCTGCACCGATTTCAATGAGCAAACTGTGGCTTTTCTAACTGCTGCAAAGGTAATTAGTGCTTTTTTGTTTATTTTACTCCAGATAATGTTAACTGTGAGCCTAAATTACCCCAAGGTAAATGGGTTCTGATGAATCTGCATATCATACAAATGTATAACATTAAGCCTGGCGCACACTATACAACTTTGCACATCGCAACTCAACTAAACCGTCGTGACCTACTTTTGAATCGTCGTCACGATTTTTAGGCGCACGGCATGGCCACGCACACTATACGACTGGCTATCGCGCATTGTCAGTCGAACGATTACACGTGCACACTACTGCTATACACAGCAGCACAGAACAGCATGCAATTTGAAACAGTACTATACTTTCAGTGTGTAGCTAGCGTACCTATGCAAGGTTACAGCTCAACGGTGATGTCGGCTGCCTCGACAATTTTTTCCAAGCATCCTTCTAGAAATAGCTCTTGCTTCCAAAGTTATTTAGTACAGGTCGTTGCTCTCACATTTCTACGAGTTTGTCTTATCTCTACTCGCCGTACTCGGTCCATATTATCCATCTTTTCACCTGAATATTTCCACAAAGTTACGTCAAAAGTTGTCACCGGGACAAGCATTAGCCAATTTCCCCGTATTTATATCACTTGCATATAAATCAGTAATTTTGATTGGTCAGATTTTTCAGTCACTTGCGACTGTCGCCGTACAGAGTCGGGAAGAATCAACATGTTCGTTCTTCCCGACTGAAGGCGATGCGACTTAAAACTGGCCCTAAAACTGCCAGTCGCAGTCGTAAACTCACGCATACTACACGACTGTTGGAGATCCGACGATCGAGTTGAGTTGCAAGCGCAAAGTCGTAGTATAGTGTGCGGCTAGCTTTAGAGTTTAAATTAATTCTGGAATTCTGGCTCTTGCTGGAACAACTCCAGCTCATGCTTCCCATTGACGACACCTGGTTACAGACACAACCTGTTAAAAAAGTTGCCTGACTACCTTGCCAGGCCAGGTGCTGATCAGACGATTTCCAAGTTGTTCGTTCATGCAGTACAAGGCATTGATGAACAGTATACAGTTAGGTAGCCTACTTACATTTTTTGTTTTGTTCTTGGGTTTTTTTTTTTTTTTTTTTTTTTGGTTGATCCTAACAAGTAACTCATTCTGAACAAGATACTATTCATGAAGATAAATGACAGCTGTTTTTGCATTCTTACATAGCACAATCGAACTAGCTTTGTGGACTTCACTAGTAGCTATATATACTAGGGGATTGTTCATACCAGAAGTCTGCAGTAGCTTTGGACAGGCCATATAATTAAAGACGAGCGGATGCCTCTATTATTTAAAAATATTTGATGTGCCCTCCTCCCAATAGGTTTAAGGTTGCTTTAATTCCCCGACTGGGCAAATTCCAACCCTGCGTGCAATCCTGAGGTAATCATCAATAGCCTATTGCACTTTTCTCATACAGACCGCCCTTTTGGGTTAAAAACCATAATTTCGCAGTGTTTCTCTGACTAGCCCCGAGCCCCAAGACAGCTCAACAAAAGTGTTGCCCCAACAAGAAGCCTTAATTTGGCCCACCTATAAAATTCCTGAACACGTTTCAGCTTATACCAAATAAAAAAATCTCATCATGCCCCATGCACTGCTGCAAAAATCCCCAGGTTGGCGAATTTCTCCCAGACAATTGGCTGATAGTTTAGTCAAAAATATCATATTATGTAAGATAGGCACAATTTTCAATTGAGTCGACTTAGCTGGACTCTCCTTCTATTCTGAGTCCAGCTGCAGCAAATTACGGACCAAAGTCCAATGTCAGGTAGACCTCACATTCTGGGCCAATTTGAAGTACGGAAAAAACCAGATTCGAGTCATAAACTGAGTCCAAGTCTGGACTTGGGCATTATAGCTATAGCCCCCATACAGCTAAGTACCAGAAAATACTATACTTTTTACTTTTTGGGCCTTTTTTTACAATTTTTGGACTAAACAACACAGGACTCGGACTTGGACTCGGACTTGAGGCAATGAACTTCGACAGGGTTTTGCACTCGAAATTGTTGGACTTGCATGACTACAGCCCTGTACTTAGTAGGTACACACTGTTCAAGCAGCGTCTCTCACAACTCACTGGTTTAAGTAGTATCTCGTAACAGTTACTGTCAACCTCGGATCATGGTGGGCAGCGCGCGCTGTTTCTCGGCAGAGATTTAAAAACTGTCCTGTAACTAAGTGCATACCTTCGATAGAAGATTCCTTATGATTTAATTATTCACCAAGTGCTTTTTAAAGGTTAAGGTCTTCTTGGTTTTCAAAGGTTTCAACACCTTCCTATGCATATAGCGCATCAGTAATATCCAAAAGGCACACTATTAAAAGAAAGGGAATTTTACTGCAAAAGGAGAGAAATCCCACAATAAAGGTTTCACCATCATTTTATAATTGGGAAAACGAAGACGAAACGGTATTAAACGCGGTCACAAAGCAGAGGTAGAGCCGACGGAGTTGGGGAAAAGGGAAACCCGTCAGGGATGAGCCGTATGTGTCGAATGAAATTCGTATGTGTCGATTCCCCATGATACGATACCGATTGATCGCCATAGCGCTCCGCTTTGATCGTTTTTTTTTTTTTTTCGGGCAATACCATTTGTGATTGTGAGAGGGGTTGCGAGTTTCCAAATTTTCTGATACATTAGATGCAAACTGAAGGTGGCATGGCACTTCGCCTAAATACTCTTACGGACAGGACTACAAAATAAATATTGCTAACGTTCTGCTAACGAGCCTGGGGAATGTCATATCTCTGATATCTGAGGAGTCACGATTTTTCAAAGTTTTCTCTACGCTCCGCCTAATCTGATGGTGGCTCTCGGCTTAGATCGTCCTGGGGGGGGGGGGTTGCATGGCTGCGACTGTTCCCCTCCTCCAAACCGAAATGTTGTCCTACTCCTTGGCCTGTCTATACCCTCTGATGGCAACACATGAAGAAACAAATTCAGTGAAAATAATCAGAATATGGCTGCGAAAATCTGATGCATAATTTCTATGTGTCATAAGTGACACCTTTCTTTTAATCTTTGTGACAATTATAAGTGCTTGTCCCAAAATGTGACATTTTTATTTAGTCATCGTACGTAAAAATCCCCAACATAACTGCTCCAATTTTTCACTTTCTATTTGGAAAGCCCTGTCTCCGGCCATTTGGAGGTTTTATTACGTACAATTTTTTTGTAAGCTGATCCTCTACTAATGGCGCTCCCCGTAGGTGGTACTGTTAGCACTCAATCCCCTTTACATTTTCTATTCCGTCAAAACTGACCTGGGGTCCCTTCTGGCAAATCCTCGATCCGCAAATCTATTCCCAAAGACATATTCAAAAAATAAACAAGAACCAAGGGCACTCTCGTTCCTTTCGTTTAAGATGATTTTGTATGGAGGAAGCAGTAAATTGTCAGAAAATATAGACGTCGGAATATATACACTTGTTTAACGTATTTATAATTCGACTCTTTATACCGAAAACTCTATGTTCTGACATTTTTATGTTACGACATTTCTACGCTACGGCATTCCTTTGCTACGACAAAAGTTGTACTTTGCCTCCGTTCCGAAAATGTACTCAGGCGCCCTGGTGTACTTTGCCGCCAATAAAAGTGTACTTTGGCATCGATGAAAGCTTACTTCGGCGACTTTCTGAAAATATACTTTGGCGCCGAAAATGTACTTTGGGACGAATTAGAAGTGTACTTTGACGACGATAAAAAAACGTTGATGTCGGTGCCAAAGTACGTTTTCATGGGAGTTATTGTACGCTTTTCATCGGCACCTATGTGCACTTCTTTTCGGCGCCAAAGTACTTTATTGTCGGAACATAGAGACATCGAAACATAGAGAAGTCCGAATATAGAGTTAGTAGTCGGTATAGGGAGTGGGAAAATAGAGGCAACTGAACATAGACATGTCGAAACATAGAGATTGTAACCCTTCGGAACATAGAGACGTCGTAACATAGGGATTTCCCCGTGATGTCTGTGGTGGGACATGCCATAATAAGGCTATAGTAATCCTTTGTTTTGCAATTTTCATTTCAACGAAAATCGTATCTTAAGTATACCTTTACGGTTGTTTTTTGGAAGTTTAAATCGTGTCCTTGAAAATCATCAGTATTGATTACCAAAACCTAAACTGTTTGACGTGTTATTAAGAGATAATTAAAATGATAGACAAAAAACCTCAGCACTGTGCAACACTCCACATTGCTTCAGAAACATTCAAATTTTGAAGAGGTTAACCTCGAGAACCCTAAATGATACTGACATAATCCCAGTTTTGAATTTCTATTAGGAAAGCTTACCCCTTTACTGCCACGAAAAGTCAGGAATTTTGGCTAACTTATCGGACCATCTTTACGCAGGCGTGATTACCCTTTCGTTACTCAAGTCCCTGCCCCCCCCCCCCACGAAAGTGGGCTCAAGCACCGCCACCCCCGAAAATGTGCTCAAGTCTCCTTCAAGTCTCCCCCCCCCCCAAAAAAAAAGTCCCAGGTTGTGTATGGTTGTGTATATTTGTGTATAGTGAAAATTCTGCCACAAAGATGTATTACACTTATACATGTATGCTGTGATGCCCCCTTACCCTCTGTAGTCTTATATCCGTAGGTCACAGATGAGTAGTTAGAGGCAACTCCTTAGTCCAAGGAACTAAGGAGTATTTTTCCAATGCATGTATGTTACTGAAAATGTAGTATACCATTGCAGAGGAGTGACTTGCGTACGTTGGTTGGACGTTGATAACACGTTACGGTGCTAAGAAACGTGTCAACATTATCTAATATTGATTTTTCCGGACTGGGATATGAGATATACGTGAATTAGGTAAGAGGATCTACATATTCGTATGAACTTAACAAAATTACCTTGTTACGTTACATACACTACTTTGATTTACACATGTCATGGTGATGGGAAGAAAAAACGACTTGTGTCTGCAGCTCATATTTCAGACTCTTACGTCTTGGAAGACGTGTTAAGGACCGTAGCGATAGAAAAATCGACCGATCATGTTTCTTTTCTCCCTTCTTTTCCCCAGTCAACAGAAAATAGGTCGCAGCCTAGGTGGAGCTGATTATGTAGCTGCAATGGCATCTTCCAGGCGGCACTTCTTTTCTTGTTTCACGGCAAAATCACACTTATTTTACAAGCCTCACAGAAAACGATTTTATTTGTTCTGAGACATAATATGTACGTAGCAAAAGTGACACGTTGTTATAAGATGAATTGTGAAAATCTAAACTATTAATCACTAAACGTAACATTGACATTGCCATAAGCATGTGGGTAAATTCAAATGCAACCCTGTAGTTTTTTGTTCTTCTGATAGGCATCGCATCTTTTAAGGATGGCTTTCTCGCAGTTAACGCTCGCTTCACGAGATTGACCGGTCTATTAAAAAGTAACTGACCTTTATGACAAAAGTGTGCCATGCCTAAATAGTATGGTATATTCCAAAGCAGATATTTACACACGAATATCTGCCCGAGTATATTTAGGAATGGACCCCAACTCCAGGGTCTAGAGAAGAACACGAGTCCTCACACCGACGTAAATGTACCCTGCCTAGCTACGTACTGGAGAGCATGTGTCATACAGTAGGTGCAGATGCATAGAGGAATGTGAAGTAGATACACATGTACACGTAAGACAATTGCAGCGGCATTACGAGGACGGTTCCTTGAAAATTCTGTTAGCCACAAACCTTTTGAATCAGGCATTTGGACGGGGACTCTGAACTGGTATCAATCACCACTGCATCCAATTGGAAGTCACCCCAAGTATAAACAAAGATTAGGAATTTAATTGAACTGCTTGTTGAAACAAACAATCATCCTGCTCGTTGATGGGAAAAAGCAGAGGATTACAGGGGACTATTTTAGATTATTCACGGTTTGTAACCTTTAAAGGACATGAAAGCTTCATTGACTGGAGCACACCTACGGGTTTGCTGGGAGCAGCGGACAACGATAAAGCGCCGGATAACAGAAGACAGTACGTACTGAAATCAAGCGTATTTGTAGGTTGAACTTATTTATCCATAAGTAATGAGGCCTCTGTCGCAAACTTGGAATGGACACTGCTTTAAATAATTGAAGCAATAAATATAAAGTGCTCATATTCATGTGACCGGCACTCATTCCAAAATGCATAATTATCCAGTCAATATATGACCTAGTGGGAAACACTCGAGATGAAAACCTCATTGGCATACTACCATTAGCCCAAGTTGATAATAATATTCTGATTCTTCAAAAACCGCACGGGTTTGTTGTGCAGTCATCACTCAGTGCCCTCTTGGTGTAAACTAGTCGATAATCCTTCTTTGCAAATTTAGAAACGACGGTTCCTGGACTCACTCGTTCAATGTTTCTTGGACAGTGGACACTCACGTATGTACTTTCATTTGTGTGTTTACTGGTCAGAGTTGGTAGTATCTGCCGCATTGCATCAAAATTTATGCACTGTCCCGTTGACAAGTTCAAGGTAATGCCTCTGATTTTGTAAACTGTGGCTGGTAATGGGTCTTCCGGGCAGTGCACTTTTTATGCAAAGTATTTTCGTCTTCCAGAGCCAAATTCGTTGATGTAGCTGTCCTCGTGGTACATCACAATACATCTCACGGTCGGTCGTATTAAATAAGTATTAAAAATAGCCCTCCTTCAATTTTTTCAGACCAAATATCTCGGGGAAAGCGTTCAGGGGAATTGGGATGAAATTTTACTAGTTGATGTTTCTGCAGTGTTTGTTTAGCTCTAGACTCATTAGTTTGCACCTATTCATAATTACATTTTGGGGTGATAAACCCATGTGGTTCTAATAGTGCAATGTGAACAGTCCATCGTACTCACTCATATTATGGGCAATAGCGATAAGTTTCGATTTTTCAATACAAACTAACACAAAGACAGTCGAAAAGATTTCTTCGCCTTTAAAAATATGCTCCCGTTGGTCACATGTCTGGCAGTCGTTGTGGATGTCATTTTTCATGACATATGTTTCCAAAACTCGATGTACGACTCAAAAGTTTGGCACTTGTTGAAGGGGTAGATTGTCGTCTATACAAACATCTTCCTGTCGACATTCAAAATAAAAAAAATAAAACTCCTCGAACCATGTACTCATGCTCACGATCTTTCTGCAGAATTGGCTGCATGAAACATTGGTGACCTATTGGTGTCCAATTTAATTTGACAGGCTCCTTAATAGAGCAAGCCAAATTCGTGTTGAGCTTTGATGGACTTGCCGCAGTCATTGCAGCGTTTCACATGAGTACTTTTTTGGTCGATAGGGGTTTAAACTTGTGTCTGTCAAAACACCCCTGACCCTTTTAATAGCGTTGACACTCTTCATAAAATATCTAAGCTTCGAATGGGCAACCATCCTTCTCATTGTTGAAGTATCCCTTGCTTACGTTATCACACCGGTGGTGTTCGTAATGCTTGTAACCTTCAGAGCATAGCTCACACGTGTAATTGCCGTCAAAAAAAATCATTCATGTATGTGATGACATCAACGTGACCTTGGTGGTACAGCAAACAGTTTTTTCTTTATCTGGTCCTCTGTTTATTGGGATCTTGCGGTGTTTGGATCAGAGCCATTATCTGACACTCCGAGAGGTGGCTTTGGAAGCGGGCGTCTAGAAAACGAGGATTCTCAGGAACACTCGCTTTAGCATGAAGAGCTTTCGCCAGCTTGGTCTGCTCACTCTGACCCTTACGGATGTTATTCCAATTGATTGCTGTAACAACCTCTTTGTCCAAACGGCCCTTGGCGGTTACGAGTGTCCTGGCAAAGCACAGATCATCGATGTTATTGTTGCTGATCACAGTTTTTTTTTTTTTTTTTTTTTTTTTTTTTGTCGTCTTTAGCCATTGCCTCAAACTGGTGAAACTATTGGCTATACCTTTCCCATTCCCCGCATCTATTTGCAGGACGTTAAAAATTACAGCTCCGTCCAATGTAAAGTCTGCACTAGACTGAATCACTTTTTCGAAATCGTGATTTGGTCTCCCGGCATAAGAAGCACCCACACGGCACGTGCCAAGGAAGGAGCAGGGTAGTCTATTCCTACACGATCCTGAGAGGCAAAGCAGTTCACGAACTGATCCAACAAAGTTTCCATCACATCGTGTAGTAGGACCACCATGACGCTGATTTAAACGTTATAAACTATTTATTATTATTATTATTATTAAAAGTCACTCTGTATTCATTTTTGGACGAAGCGAAAACGCTTGAGGCGTCTGATGCGTGGGTGCTCTACAGTGTAGCAACTCTTTGTAGAAATCAGGTCCTGATCTTGCTAGTCATCCTCCATTGAGGCTTCAGGGTCGACACCCCATATTGTTTAGCTTGAACATCATCATCCTCAGAGTAGCCATGTTTCCTCGATTGATCTAGAAAGCTCACCTAAGAACAATGATAGTGCCATCGCGACTGTCCCTTCAAAGTGTATAAATGATAAGGCATATCAAAAATACACCTCTACCGAAGTGTCCATCCTGTGAACGCAACTCTTCAGAGAGTTTTGTGTTTTCCATTGTGCACAAGATTGTATAAAATACCATAAATCATTAGCTTACGTGTTCACCAGTCGACGTTGGATGGCTTTTAATATGGCACAGCTAGGTTGTTACCACAACGCCTACCACGCTGTTTGGGTATATTGTTATTCTGTTTGGTAGTATATAAGCTTTCAGTCGATATTTCCATGGCGAAACTAATTTTGTTATGATCTGTTTGGGTTCTGAGCAAATAACCAAAGAATAAAAGACAATATCACGTTACCAACGATAAGCTATGTTTTGTCACAATCAATAATCACTGTATCCAATATGCACCATGAATAAACAGTGGTGTCACCTTGACGGGTTGCTATTATTTCTTATTGTTCTGTTCAAACAATATGTTATCGATCTTTTAGCATCCTAACCTAAGTGGTACCGATGACTTCAGTCGACAACCTGGTGAAAATCAATATCGCATAAACAAGTACCCATTTCGGTCGATTATAATAAACATTTTGGTCCCTTCTCTCTTTCCTCCATCAATAATGGCACTCCTGAATGAAACCTAGTCAGCTAGTGAAAATCAACATTGCATAAACAAGTACCCATTCTGGTCGAATTGTTGCATAAAGCTAGTGAAAAAATAATATCGAATGAAAAGGGCCTATTCTGGGTGGTTGTAAGTGTCAATTGTGGGACAACTTAGTAAAATATCATTAAAGCATAATTTTTACCCACTCTTGGTTTTTTTTCATGGTCCCAGAAAAAGTGAAAAGTCAATATATGTGCCCCTCATGATAACAAGATGTAAAAATTAGGGCCCTTTAGATGATATTTCTGAAAGTCTGTTCAAACCAAAACCAAATAACACTTACCTGTGACGATGTTAAAATATTGAGGTGCTCAGTGGCCCCCTGAAGCGATACCGATCAAATTGAAAAAGTACCTCCGTTTAAATCATAAATTTCAGTCTAAGATAACAACTCATTCTATACTATGAATGCATTGCTGTAAATATGACATAACATAAAGTATTATGACAGTAACCTAATAAGGACAATCAATATTACAATACTTAAAAAGATTGCTCTAAAATTATGAATTCACTAGGTCTACATTTTAAACGGCCAATTTTTTATTACGTAAGGGTATGATAAGCACTCATAACATATGCAAAAATCTACAAGATCAGTGTTGCCATTACGGTACGATTTATGCAATAATGATACAATAACCTCTAGGCAAAGGTAAGCCTTCAATGCTGATATTTTGTAACACAAAATCTAATTAAAAGGTTAATGGCCGTCTTTTACATTGCATAGGCTCAACCCTGTTGATGAACCTACAAGTAGGGATATCTGAGGGAATCAAACCCTTGACACTGACAGATACAGCCAAGTGGTGCTTGCGATCTGCAAAACTGACTCTTACAGCTTACGATAATGTCAATTTTGGATGTGATTTAACGGATACCGGTGGGTCATGATCGTCATTTCATAGTTGTCGGTCTTCGCCTACTGATGGAAAGCCTTTGCAACTTCAGCTTAAACCGACCCCCATTCCCTCCCAAGGCTTTCTCGAAAGTGGATAAAGCTTTGAACTCTTCTCATTACTTCGCCTGAAGCAATACAAAAAGTGTGAAAGCGAAACGTTTGAGACTTAGCACATGCATTTGTAAACAAAAAAAACCAAACGAAGAAAATAAAAATGTTTCTTATTAAACCTGATACATGACAATAATTGTACCTTGCTGGTAATAACATTGAAGACCTCCTTTCAGCCATAGCCTAAGAAGAAAGGAAAAAGCACTTACCAGTCTTGAAAAGATGGATCCATTCCGTTTTGATGATGAAAACCATAATGAAGACACTGTGTCACTGTATAACTTACCGTAGATATCAACCGTTAGGCCGATAAGCCAAGCAATGCTTCAGTGGTCCGAATCTGATAATATTAAGGCCTAAAAAAGGATACTTCACCGTCACCTCATGGTCATGAGTGAAGCTTCATTTCACCTCAAACCCCTTTACTCCTAATACAACAGGAACTTGACATTATCCGCGCAAGGAGGAACGCACAAAGTGACGGACAGTCCTCTTTGCTTACATTAGTTTTCCAATTTTTAAGACAGGTTTAAAGACACTCGACATAAATACAATTGTTCGCACTGTTAACAAACATTCTAAACTCCGCCAGATTCTTTGGCTAAGAGCTATTCCACCTGAGAAACCGAACTATCAACTGAAGTAGACTCCTGTACGGATACTATTAAATTTTACGTCTGTACATCTTTGCCCCTCTGTTATGTAGACTACAGCCAGCTATTTTTTGTTTTCCGTTATTCATCGATATATTGTTCAGAAGCGAGGCATAAAACGTCATAAAGCGAGGCATTATGTTTCAAAATATGCTCTTCTTGTTAACAATCCTTTTCTTCCATATGCTTGCTAGTCTTACGCAACCTCTGGGAATATCTTTTCCTTGAGGTAGCGGACCACCTACTCCAATACTCGTGAATGGGGAAATGGTTACAGAGAGACAAAGCAAAGTGCCTTAAAATATTGATCCAGGGATAATTTGCATTTAATAGACAATGAGTTGAAAGTACAGACTTTGCAAAATTTAAAGCAATCTGACCGACATTAGTGTCATTTTTATTGCATTACTCCACTCTGAAATGCAGTTGTTGAGTAGCTATTATGGCGGGAAACACGTACGTATCATTCAAGGCTCTCTCAAAATTTCAATGGTCTCGGTATGATAGTTTTAAAGTGCAACGAAAGTCCGCATTGTGCGCAGAAGGGTCACATGTCCTGGCTGAAAACTACTGGGAGCTAGGGGCACGAAAGTAGCCTAATTCAGTGTGAAAGTCAATGGGACATGTAAAAAGTGGACCGCTACCTTAAATGTTTGGTATTCCTATAAATTGTACGATGTAAGCAACAATAAGGACAATCAATATATACGAACGTCTCCAGAGGCTACGTTTTACAGCTACGTAATTATGCTATCCTAACGTACACTGTATTTGTGATAGAAATACTATACATACGCAACTCAAAAGAAACTTAGGTCATGAGTTGAGGGATTAGTCTTCCAATTTTACCAGTTAATACGTTCTTAATCAATACCCAAATGCATGTCGATATGGTGTCTAATTACCTGCCGGCATGGATCTGCAGATACCTTTAAAATATCCCTGAAGTGCTACTATCGCTAGCAACCTGTGTAACTTCAATGAGCAAAGGTTTGTTTTCGAATCTCAAGTGTACGTACATAACGGTTATTGTTATGATTGGATATGTATGTGTACGACGTACATTCTCCACATATTACATGCATAGTACACTGAATGGATGATGGTTTATGTCAAAGACAATTTCTATGCATATGCGTTCTTTCTAGCGCTTCCATAGTTGAAAAAAAGAATCCCAGAATCCCAGTTAAATTTACATCCATCTCAAATGGTCCAAGGATTCTAGAAAACTTTGTCTATAAATTTCTAGCTTGAATCAAATTATATTTATGAGAAGGCCACAATTTCTCCAAATCATTTAAGATCAATATTGTTTAGGAAATGCTAAACACTTTCGGTGGAACCATTGTAATGTTTATGTGATGGCGTGATGTGTACACTAAACTGGCAAGCTGCCAAAACTTCTTTTGTCGCGCAACTAACAGGCACAAAAATTATTTTTTGTGGGACAATGGACGCAGACGTACGTAACTCTACTTATGTATTTAATATGGCATGGAGCCACCGTCTGGCCATGTACGTGAGGAAGGAAGTTGCAGACTGCGTGCATTTACGTAGTATATAGATTATAGTGCATGCTAGTACTAGACAGTACTGCTGTGCTGCGCGCGTGTGCGACGTACATAGTACATGATATATCGAGACATTGTATTAACAAACTAGATGCCAGGATATTTACCAAAACCGATGAATTGATATTAAAAGGATCAAACTATGCAGAAGTCTCTGGCCACAGCGCCAGGTAAGAGTCGTGTAATCTTGAATATCGAACCAAATACTTCGGGAAATTTATTCTGTTGTAATAATTTCCTTTTTTTGAGAGGTAGTTGTACTTAGTTGAAGGTTTTGTCAAGGGCGCGGGCCTAACTTGAGGCCTAACGTTAGGCCCCGAGGTAATTAATTTTCCGGCGTAACGTGAGGCATAAGGTAAGGCAGTATGGCGTTAGTCTAGCCTAGCTAGTAAACGCCAATTCAATGTACACTGCTCACTAACGTTATTTACAAAATTCACATTCAGATTTGTAAGTTGACCCTAGGCCTATAAATATGAGTTTTATTAGCTAAGCTAGGAAGGCTAACGTTATGTTTTGATTGCCAAGTTTATATTTTGATTTTCCTTCCTGCAAGTAGGCCTAGCCTAACGTTAGGCCTAACGTTAGGCCTAAGTCTAATTCAAAACCAAACGCAAGGCAAGGTGTTTTTTAGCTAGATTAGGCTAGATCTAATGTTAGGCTTATTGTCCTCAGTAAAGGACTATAGGCCTAGGCTAGGCATAAGTTAGGGCTAGGCTATATTATTCTTTGAACAGGACCGGGTACAACGCTAAACGGTAGGCCTACTCCGTACACGGTCCTTGCCCCTACGCCTTCTGAAATCAAGACGTTCACACGCAGAGCTCGGTGCGTAATTCTACAACTGCTTCACAACTTCAAAAATGCACCTAGGCCTATAATAATAATAACAACCATACTTGTCATAAATGATCTTTACCACTACATCTAGGTTTTCAATCTGCTTTTCCTCGAACAGGGGGAATAAGTTGGTGAAATTTGGAATTAAAAATCAACTTTATCACAAAGGAAGTTACACAATCCAAATATGCCTGTAACTGTAGTGTAAGTATAGTATTACCCTGACTTAGGGCTGTGAACGTGTAGCGATTAATCGCTAAACGATCGCATGTGGAATAAACGTTTAGAACAAAGCTTCAAGCGATTAATCGCAAAACCTGTTTTTGGCAGTTTTTTATTCATTTGTGTACTCATGATCGCAGGTTTTTGTTAAATGGAACCTTCTGGGCACATTTGAACCTTGTAGGCTTTAAATTTTCAGAATAATTTGATTTTAACATGCAAGATAACAACTGTTATTATTATTTCTGCATTGCACTCTGTATCAATCACTACATACTGAATTTTTTTTTTTGTGATAAGGTAATTGCGATTAATCGCTAAACGATAGCAAATTTTTGAGATTAAACGTTCAGTTATTTTGCTAAACGTTCACAGCCCTACCCTGACTACACTTTATGATGGTACAGAAGACCTTTGTTTCCACTTTATAAAATGACCTTATTTACAGAAAATTTTGATAAATTAATAAAATTTAGTTAGGCCTAATACAGCGCTTCTCAACCTTTATGATCCACTTCCCCACTTGGGAAAAAAAATTCCACCATTCATCCCTAGTACTATAAAACATCAAATCACTAAAAACTAAAAAGTACAACATGCTTAGTTAGTTTTTGTTTCAAACTTATATTTAAAGAACACAGGCCACAGATTCACATATAAGCGAAATAGAGATATCAAGACCCAATCAATTCATGCACATTTTACCCTTTTCACAAAATTCCCCCTTTTTGTTCACCCCCAATTCCCCAATTTTCCAAATTTCACCCCGAGCATTTCAAATTCACTACTGGGGGTGCACTTGGACCCCCGTTGAAAAGCACTGACGTAGTACATTTTTAAAATTCTGAAAAAAAAATCAAAAGATTTCAGTGATAAATCGGATAAAATTTACGTCTTTCCTGGGAAATTTAAAAAATATACAACATACAACATGTTATTTATTGGGGGATTTGCACTGATGTAACTTGTCCACTGATGTGGAAGTCTGTGTAGGGTCATCGTTTCTCAAAACAACAAAATGGCTGTTGCTGAAAGAGGTTTCCAAGTAGGAGTGTTTTGTAACATTTTGCCTCAGAAAGTGACCTAAAGTTATATGATTGCTTAATTTTGTTAGCTGTAAATAAACAAAAAACTGATTCCAATTGCCTAACGATAACCATAGTACAATTAGCTTACGAATGAGTAATTTATGACGTGATAAATTTTTGCTTTTATGTCCTGAATTTGCAACGGCTGACTTTCCAGCGCTCTGTGGCCAAGGACTCTAGTGTAGAGTAAAAGGAAATGGACAGCATAGAGTCCTGTTCAAGGACTAGGCTATATAGGGCCCTATGTATCATCGGTCACAGATTAGTCCCCTAACTTGGCTCGGCCTATACATAGGCGAGGGAGCAACTGCGCTATGTCAATCTTGCTATTAATTTTAATTTTCACGCCTACTGAAGGCTAGGCCTAGGGTAGCATGTTAGGCACTCATTTGAAATCCTTCCAGGCTGCCTTCTCAGTTTATGTTACTTTTAAGCTAAGCCTCACAATTGCTAATGACTCACCACAACTTGTCTTTGTAAATGTCAGAAATTTTTCTTTGAGGCAACATTAAGCCTAGGCTAGGCCTGTATTGTCTAGGCCCTATAGGCCAATATAGGCTACATACCCAGCCAAAGCCTATTTGGCCTCATATACGCGTATTTCTAATTTCCCTTTTCTCTTAGTGTTTTTCTTTATTTTTTATTTTATTTTAAGTATTTATTTATTTTTGGGGGGGGGAGGAGGCAACACTTCAATACGCCTGGCCTATATAGCATAGCACTATCCTTGGCTATAGATATTTCTCTGCTTTCCTCAATTTTATGGTATATTCCCTAGGTCATAGATCTTTGTTTACTTCCTAAGTTTTTCATATTTTGAGGGGGGGGGGATTTTGAAGATTAAAAAGTTTGTGTTAATTATAAGCCTATATCTTCTGTATGGAATTTGTTTAATTAAAACAATCAATGTTACATGGATATAAATTGGAAGGGTATGATAGTACTTTTGCTTTCGTTATTAATGTAGCAATTCTCGATGAAATGATTTCTGTAAGGCTGGTACTATGCACTTGAACTTTTTTACATGTAGAAACAGGCTTTAAGAGTTGGCATCTTGTAACTCCTCAGTGGGGTATTTTTTTCTATTTTTGATTGTGTGATGATCAATATCTCAGTCATATAAATGTACTAAGCAGTATTACTTTCTCCCCTGGCATCACTTAGGAGTGTGCTTCCAGTGACACCTGATTAATATGAACAACAGGATTAAAGGGGAACTGCCATCCCCCATCTTTGAGTAGTGTAGTATACAGTCCTGTTTGTGACTGGCTGTTGAGAGTCATGCGTCGACAATTTTCCTCTTCAAATGTGACGTTTACTACACTAGAAGTCACTGGTTGATTTACAATGAATATGTAATACTGAAGTCATACAATATGCTGAAAAATGCTTTTTTTTAGCTCTTGGGGTTTAACCACATTTTTTTATTGGTAATATCAGGTCCTGCAGCCTGTCCACCATTTAGATGAGCGTACCTTAACTTCGCTGTCACGTTGATACCATCACCACAACAGCATGGCATCCAAAGCAGGATTTGCCTCACCTTATCAATGAAATGTAAGTAGCTTATAAGAAGTGCTAATTTTGGAAGTAGCCTTTATCAAAACTGAGGACCTAATCAGTTTGAAGTAAAGATCATCCATGACAAGGACAAAATAGAATTCGTGAATTGATTAGCAAAAAGGAATGTAACAATTCCTTTATGCGTTAATTAGCACTAGCATGTACAATACTGTGGAAATTCCCATTCTTGCTCCCAATTAAAATGGGAGTGATTTTCAAAATCAGGGTGGGACCTCTTTCCCTCCAATGGATGATTGTTGGGAGGTATTTGTACACGACAGTGGAGTCTTGATCATACAGGTTGTGATGGTGAACCAGATGCAGTTCCAGCTGTGTTTATTTGGATCGGATGTCAATTTTAAAGCCACGCACAGGAAGATTTGTTTGTCAGGGTTGTGTGTCCTTATTATGCTACCACCTTGGGCCCACCCGAATTGTATGGGAATTTCTGGGATATATATTTTCTGTTGGGCAGGATTCTGAAGAAATTAGCGTGATCCTCTAATAGTGCATAGTGAACCCATTTTCCTAGAAGACAAACATTATTGAAATTTTTTGTACTTGATGTTCGTATCAAGTGTGGTTCCAAGCTGTGTACTGCACAACACAGAATACTTTATACTCTGCAAAGATTAAGTGCAATGCTCAAACTCTCAGAATGCAAAAAAAAGTTTTGTAACAACCCTGTTTACGCTTCTGGAGAAGACTACTAGGAACTCTTGCTTTCCTTTGACTCCATCTGCATTCTCGAACACTGCTGCACACCTGTTTTTAGTTGAGTAAGTCGATTTCAGTTGCATTCAGTACAGAATAATCTTTTGCCCAGATGAGATATATATTTTAGGTATAATATTTCAGCTGTGCAGTACACCGAGAATCTCAAATACAAATTTCAAGATGTTAAATATTCCTAGACATTGTGCAATTAGGTCCACAGAATAAAATGACATACATTTCTGTGTCTCCTAATAACAGGGCCTTTTCAATTAAGGAAGGTAGACCAACAGTATGGTGAGTTTATTACGCACACAAAGAGCGTTTAGTCCCGACTGTAAAGGTGTTGGGTTTTCAAGATGACGCCGTGAAAGAAATTATCATGACAACCAATGTACCATCCTTCTTTTTAAGATCATACGTAAACTCGGTCCAGGATTGTTCTGAAAGCCATCAGGACACGCAGTCTAGGTCCTTTACTGCATGTTTTCTTCTTTGCAGGCAGCAAATTCTAGATTATTTTTAAGAGCACAGCTATTTTGGTCTGAGGGATTAGGGCATTTTTGGGGTCTTTGAATTGTCTACCATCCTGAAATCAAGAAGTCATTGATATTAAATCAGCAACTTCAGCAATATTCAAGAATGTACTGTATGCCCTAAGGCAATAAACTGGGATTGTGTCTGAATGCGAATGAATTTTACAATTTTGGGAGGGCCAAATAGTGAGTAGATGTGATATTAGAAATGTCTGGGAGGATGTTTAAATGCCTTTAACTGACTTCACTTGGCATTTTAATATATAAAGTATTTTTATATTTACTGTGGTTTATCTTTTTTATACAGATACGACCAATCAACCAGTCCCTGTGTAATGTGATTGCAAGTCTATCACTCTACATGGATTAAGTCCTTTATGGAAAGACAAATTTCAATCAAGATCCAAGGAGCATGTTAATTAACTTTTTTTTAAAGTGCACAACACCATTTTTACTGTCATTTTAGAAAACAATCAAAGAGAGTCTACAATTTTTTGCCTGTCAGAATTTGCTACTTGAGCATACTTTTTGAGATAGTTTTTGGTGCAAGTTGTGTGATTGGGTCCGATTGGAGTTTACACAAGACTCTTTTCTCTATTCCAAAGGAACATATGAAAGTACTTGTAGTCCACTTGAACGTTGTTTACACACAAGTATTATTAACCTGCAGGAATAAAGTGACAAGTACTGTGTACTGTAATGTCACAGTGAGACTCAACTCCATTGTAATGCCGCTGCTCAGAACTATCAAATATGCTTCATTAGTAAGTAACCTTCATCTGCTGGATGCTCCGGCTTCATTTCAGACCTCTTCTTCCTTGCTCATTATGTTCAAATATAAGACTTGTTTGACTTCATACCTGCGGAATTACGGTTTGGTCAATTTTTCAGATCATTGCATTAGGACCAGTTTAATTTTTTTAAAGTTGCATGATTATTTGTTAGTTTATAATATTTACTGTGCTTGCAGTAGTTTTTCAATTGTATCATTAATGCATATATTTTTATTCTAGTTATTTGTTCATGTCTTCATTTAGGGTAATGGTAGTACACTGTTGTTTAAAAACCTGGTTTTTTTTTTTTTTCAAAAATGTGCCTTGGTTATAATGCATTTCAATCAACAATTGAAAGTGTAAATAAATGTGAAGCTAAATTTATGGTGTCATTGGTCATTTAATTTGAATAATCTGGTAGGAAGTTTAACTTCATTTGTAGTTGCTGATGGCCGCAGTGCTTCAAATTAATCACTATCCATTAAACGTACACCTACACCTGTACAGCAGTTTGTTTTGCATACAAGGATTTAATGAATTATTCAGATAAGTGTTCCATGAGAGTGTTCAATATAAGTGTTCGAGCACTTGAGTTCTGAAAATAAATGCAGTTACATTTAAGCGTCCTAATTCAGAGCAAGTGCTCCATTGTAGGTGCTCGAGCACTTAGCTTGAACATTACCATCAAACAGTGTTCGGCGCAAGTGTTCTGTGAAAGCGTTTCAGGTAAGCGTTTGAACACTTAGCTCATTTAAGTAATTCGGCTCATACGAGCAATTAGCGAACACCTACGGAACATTTGGAGCATGTGGTGTGTGATATGAGGTTTAACTGTTTATTTAAGTGTTCGAGCACTAGTGTGGAGCACTAACAGAACACTTAGCGAACGCTTAAGTTTCCCTAAGGGATAGGTAACTAACATGATACACTTCGAAACGTTTCACCTCCTGAATGTTTGTTTCTTTATTTTTTGCTCCATAGATCTATATAGTTAAATCCTCACATTTGAACAGCAGGCCTATGTAGAGTGTGCCATGGCCTGGCCAAGTCAGATAAAAAGAAGCCATCTCTGCGTTGAACTCATGATGAAGGGTACCATGCCGTCATGTCACCATCATATCAATCTTGGCTTGTATAATTGCTATCCATTGTTAAGAAACACAGACATATGTAACCTAGGACCACAGTCTTTCAAGGGCGCCTTCACACTCCAGCCCAATTCAATTGGATCGTCACCACAGATTGTAATGTCTAAATTCTGTAAACCTTTGTACAACGACCCCCTCCCCATGGATATGTTTTTTATGTGCATAGGATTCAACT